>JAQISU010000361.1:5437500-6037500 GCA_029339505.1 Unio delphinus | reverse complement strand
GATAATACATGCAAAAAAATAATAAAACGGCATTACACCAATCAAGAGTTTTTCATTGAAATGTGCAGTATATAAATAATGCTACCCTTCATTTTTATTAAAGAGACTGGTTGTCCCTTACTTAATTTAAATTGTCTTTACTTTTCTAGGATTATCGCCGTGAATGTGGGCAGATATACTTAAAGAAAATCCGCTCTTCCTTAAGAAACAAACCTACTAGAGTTCACTTGGTTGATGAGGACTTTGCCATTGACAACACAATTCTTGACAGCAAATTGGAGGAGTTGAAGAAGAAAATTGTTGAGGTGGCTTCACAGCAGCCATACTGGGGAGAGCAGATACCTACTCGGTGGTTTCTTCTGGAGCAGCAGCTGATGAGGCTCAGGGATTCTGGTGTGAAGGTAGTCATTTAAATGCATGCTTAACATCAATATGTGCCGTTTTTATAAAACCTTTCCTTTACACAGCACTTCGGATTTGACCTTATTTTGATTTGCATTAATGCTCATGACAAGTGAATTTTGATAATTTGTATCCCATGAAATGTATGTGGCAAACTGCTTTAAAGGTTTAGCTCTCTGTCAATTTAATAAATTTAATAAACACAAAGTTTGAATGTTGAAAAGTGAATTTTGTTAGAGAGAACGCATGTAGCATCAACTTTTCCAGAACTGATCAACTTTGTTGTAACCAACAAGAACAAAACAAATTGCAAGTTTCATTCGACAAATGACAACAATTCTTTCCACTATACATGAATCGAAAAGTGTTTTGAAAGGTCAGAGACCGCCCTTGTACACTGATACATTAAAATGTCCAGCAATAGTTTTGAGTACACATTATCACTATGAAAAATTGCAATTGTTTTAAGATTTAGAGAATTAAAAGTATTTTCCAAGTACACTTGCCAGAAGTTACTTTTCATAGGCTTTTAAATACTAAGAAATTGTCAGATAACAGATCTCATAATGTTCCAATCCCATTAATCATTCACTGTTTGTGTGTGTGTGTGTGTGTGATTCCTGACATTATTCAAATGCATAACTTGAAAATATAACTTTGCATTCATTTTATATTTCCATTTTAATTTCTTGGTTATTATAGACTATTTCCTGTCGCCTAACATACAATTATATTATTAATCAATTAAAAAAAATTAATTAAATTATTTCTACACATTGTAAATGTCCAGATGAACATGACCTTGTTCCAATATCAGTATTAACATATGATTCAATCTCATCTCTATTTGCATGGGTTTGACTCTCAGGGCCTCTGCATGATTTCTAGTCTCATGTTCAGCCAATGTCGGTATGTGGGAAAGGTTGCCAGTAGCTTCTCGTGGGTCGGAATTTCTTTCCAGAGTTTTCCCGGGTTCTTCTTCCACCATTTATACTGCTACCATGTATAGCCTATCTTGTGCTGAAAAATGGCTTTAAACCCTAAAACAGCAACATCATCGTCATCGATTATCTCCCTTAGCATAGTAAGATCATTTTGTGTATGGGACAAATTGGGTTGGGAATAAACATGTAACTTAATAAATGTGCAAAAGATGTATTGTGGTACCCTGTTTGCATGTCATGTATTATAGTACCTGATTTGCATGTCAGTCTTCAGTCATGACATTGTCACTTTACTGTATTATTTCAATGTCACATATTTGTATACTGTCGTTCACATGTCTCTTTCCTGTTTCTGTCATTAACCTGTCAGTTTTTTGTCTTGTGTCATTTACAGTTAGAAAAATATTTAATTAGTACGAGCATATACATGATTGGTTTGAGGCATCCTATGATTTGTAACTGTTCATAAACAATAATTATTAGATGTGGACTGTCTCTAAAGTTATTCAGTCATAGCTCAAATGGCATCATTCGACCTTATACGGTCCTTTAATATTCAACTCAGTTGTGCTTCTTATAATATAGACCAGTATATCATGTTTTACATTTTCATCAGTGTAGTCTGTAGTGTGCAGAAGCAGTTATTCATGTATGCAGGATACAATTACCTGTTAGTGAGATGATAAAACAAAGCCATAAGCTCACATGCATATTGGGAAGGTCGTCATTGTAATACTTAACACACGCTTTTGTTGATGGATACCGGACTCTAGCATACATATGATGTTTCTGACCAATGCCTCACAGTGTAGACGATAGTATACATGTGCTTTTGTTTGTAGATGCCTGACGCTAGTCTGTAGTATACACATGCTGTTTGTGATCTATGCCTGACAGTGTAGACAGTAGTATAATCATGTTGTTTGTGATCTGTGCCTGACAGTGTTGACAGTAGTATACACATGCTGTTTGTGATCTATGCCTGACAGTGTAGACGGTAGTATACACATGCTGTTTCTGATCTATGCCTGACAGTGTAGACAGTAGTATACACATGCTGTTTCTGATCTATGCCTGACAGTGTAAACAGTAGCATACACATGCTGTTTCTGATCTATGCCAAACAGTGTAGACTATGACTAAGGTGATCTACACAAGCCACTTGGATGCAAGATGTATGATGCATGACCAATGTGATCTAGACAAGCCACTTGGATATTGGCAAGAAAATTGGTATAAATTACGTCATATATATGCAAATGTTAATGAATGCAGGATTTATGACACATGACTGAAGTGATCAAACCAAACCATAAGGTAACTTTAATATTAGCAAGGTCAAGTTATGGTATTTATATCTTCTTGAATGATTTTGTCAAATTAAAATATCTAGACCTACTTAAAAATATTGACTGCTCTGGTGGCTTAGTGGTTAGAGTGTCCACCCCAGATGAAGAGTGTTGTGGGTTGAAACCCTGGTTGAGTCATACGGTCTCATACCAAAGACCTTTTTAAAAAAAACTGTACTAACAGCTGCCTCACTTTTCACTCAGCATTAAGAAATTAGTGTTATTACTTCTTTAGATATCGACTGCTCTTGTGGCTTAGTGGTTAGTGTCCGCCCCAAATGTGGGATGTTGTGGGTTCAAACACTGGCTGAGTCATACCAAGGACTTATAAAATAAACTGTACTTACAGCTGCCTCACTTTGCACACATCATTAAGATACTGGTGTTATTACTGGTCGGTCTGGTGTCAAGATAATTTGAATGGGTGAGACATCATGCTACATGTCTGCTGCATTATGTCCAGTGCTAGACATTACTTTACACTGCAGACATTATAGTAATATGACTGGAAAATTGTTAAAGCTATGTTAAAAATCTAGATCATTCACACACTTAAATATTATCCATATGAAATCTGAACACAAATATCTTGCTTTATAAAAAATGACAGTTTAAAACATATTTTGTTTATAAAGTAATGAGATTAATGTCTTTGTTACCTTGTAATTGCAGGTGGTTTCCCACTCTACAGTGGAAATGTTAAACAAGGAAGGAACTGTTCGAATAGAAGAAACTGAAGAACTTGATGTGTTTCTTAGATATCTTCATGAAACCGGAACAGTCATCTACTTCAGGTAATACTATAGGGCAGGGGTAAGTGTATTGTGTGCTCTTATCTACTTCATCAAATCACAGAAGGAATTGGATTCAACAATCGAAATTTGGTAGCATGTTTTCAGCGACAAACTTAGCTACAGCAGCAGTAACTTTTTCTTGATGACTATCAGGACAGTTTCTTTGTGTTCCAATAAATGTTGTTAATCGCGGCTGAACATTTGAAGGAGCCGCAATTCCGGGATGTATGCTACGCAAATGTGCATGCAATCCGGTAGTAGTACCACCGCTCCGACTTATTTGTTGTGAATATAGTTTACAGTGAGCCATGCTTGATGAAATTTTTTCAAAGTTTTCCTATACATCAGATTTATTTATACGACCAGCCATATTTGTAAACTTGAAAAGACACAACAAGCAGAGACCAATCCTCAACAACAGAGACTGTAGCTATTAACAGTCTACTGTTGTCAATTTCGGACATCAAAATACTTAGCGACCGGTCGGTCGACTAACACTATTGACATCCTTCAACAATAAATGGATTCATTTACAAACACGCTGCATGGAGCGCTCACAAATTTTAAACAAACACACCTTTTATCTGCTGGCCATATTATATTAAAATGTAAACACTAAACAAATGCATGAATTAATTTTTTCTGGCATTTTTTAAAATTTTAACTACAAAAATGGTAAAAAAAATACTGAATTCGATTATCGTTTTGTAAAAACAAACACCGATAATCGTTTTCAAAACCGATAATCGGATTTCCGATTTTCGTTTAACAACCCTAATATATATATAACTGTGTGTGCGTCTGTAAGTTTTCCTTATTGTTTAATTTCTTAAGAACATAAAACAAACTAAATTGTAAATAAAATTAGCTCTATTAACTTTGCGTCGACTTAAACCAAGAATCTTAATTTAAATAATACAGGAGTCATTATTTACATACAAGGCTTTTGAAATATTGTTTTTTTTTTCAGCATTGAAGTATTGAGGGATAATATTCTGTTAGACCCAAATTGGATGATTGATGCCTTGAAGCTCCTCATCAATGCTCAGCCTAATCTACCCAATAACCCAGCTGACAATGACACTGAATCAAATAACCCTGCTGCCAGTGCTGCTCACAGTGATATCACACAAAAATGGTCCGACTTCAAGGAGAAAGGAATCCTTACTGTAGAACTTGTTGGTCTGTAAAAAAATTCTGTTACCATTTCATAAAATACATATCATTTTGAAGTAATTGAGAGATACGTTAAGCATTTTGCAAGATTAGTAATTGTTTTCATTGTTTTCTTTATTACACCCTGAATATCTCAGATGTACACTAAGGAAAATTGGAAACATTTTAACAAAAGTAACACAACCATATTTAAATGTGAGTATTGTTACCTACTTCACATTCATGAGTGACATGTATTTTATGATATATTGAACCATATTTCACCAACACAATGCAGGTAGATGTCAACAACATGACAAAAGTGACTAATGTATTTACTTTTGTTTCCCATGCCTTATTGTATTGAACCCGTCATCACCCACATTAAAGCTATTTGATATATGGATACATCTCAATGAAAGCAACTCATTCACCCCACATTAAAGCTATTTGATATATGGATACATCTCAATGAAAGCAACTCATTCACCCCACATTAAAGCTATTGGATATATGGATACATCTCAATGAAAGCAACTCATTCACCCCACATTAAAGCTATTGGATATATGGATACATCTCAATGAAAGCAACTCATTCACCCCACATTAAAGCTATTTGATATATGGATACATCTCGATGAAAGCAACTCATTCACCCCACAGATCTTGGGTTTTGTGACATAAAAGCAAAGTTGGATGATTTTTGTAATTTAGCTCGATGTTAATTACATCCACATCCACTATTTGATATCAGTAAATAAACAGGGTATATGTATGCATTTCATAAATACCTCCCAATAAAAGCAAATTTGACTCATAAATATTACATCACTGTGACCCAAATTTTATGATTGAAAATGTATCAGCCATGTTTTGTACAGAAGTTAAGGATGAATCAAGGAAGGTTCAGTAACATTTACCATACCAGTAAACCTGAATTTGGATCAGATGATGCAACAATCCACGCTGAAAGACAAAGGACCACATGATGAAAACTGTCCACAGTATGATTTATTGGCAGTCCTTGGATACCATGATGAATCTGTCCAGAAAACGATTTGGGTCTAGCAGTATCAGCTAGTAATCGTTTGACCCCATTCAATATGGCTGTTGGACCAGGTTTATCCAACTCTAGATGTAAAAGAAAAATCACAGATGGGTAATTTTCTACAGAAACATAAGCTGGTGAGCTTTTTATTGTAAGCTATATATCAGCACAGGTTAATGCATAATAAAGGACAATACCCAATATCCAAATGGGCAGTAAGTTAGGTAAGAATGCTGTTTTCTTGACAATGTAGTCATAACATAAAGGAGGAGTAAGTCTTAAAAACATCATAGCTGGAATGTATGATGTATGGGGTAAAGAAAAGGAAAGGGAAACATTTTCTCTTGTATCAGTGATATGAAGTTGACCTGTTTATATGTATGCCTGAAATGTGACTAGTAATATAAAATTATATAATGCTGAAAGCCAGAATATGAGATAATCATTGCATTATTGTTTTATCTTGAGAGGTACGTTCACTGCTGGAACACTAGAGAGGTGTTTTATGACAATAGTTTGCAATGATTTTGTGATAAATGGTATCATTCATTCCTACTACTAAACTGCTTTTTTCCCATTCATTGACCAGTTACAAGTTACAAGAAATACTCGTGTTCCAGTTGGTGCAGAACCAGTTGTTATCCTGATGTGAATCTTCAGACACATGTCAATTGAGGCAATGAATTGTGAAAGACTTGCTTTTAAACATTGACAAAATTCAGCAATCATTTACATTTCAAAAGGCAGAAATAACTCTGCAGAGGAATAGTTTAACATCCAATAATTACAACTGTTGATCACCTTTTTTGACCTGCAAATAATTCCAACCTCTTCTTTAGCAATGCCAACATAACTGTATAAGTTAAATACATGGGCAATGATTAGATTCCCATGTTAATGAAATTAAACTGAGAAAAAAAATTGGATCTAACAATTTTTGCAGCGGATTTAAAAGGCAAGATTCTGCAAAAATTATTACGAAGTGTTAAGTTCTGTTTTATATCTTCATTTGACGTTTTACATTTTGTATTAAGTCAACTACTTAGCTAAAAGTCTTTATCTTTTTCTAGTGATTTTCAAAACTCTGCTTTAAATCATCTGACTGGGGCCTTTCTTAAAAGGAAGTGGGGTTGGTCTTTCTGTGACAAATATGGGCATTATATCCAATTTATGGATATTGATATGAGAATGTCATTCTTGTACATTATATTGTTATGCTCATTAGCTAGCTAGGATAGTGAAACAATCTGATTAAAAGCTTGAATCAAAAAGGTTTTGTTATCCAATGGCAGTTTGTTCGTTGCTAGGTCTTCTGTGCAATAGAATTGGATTATAATTGCCACACTGTTATTGACTCATCTGATGTTTTTTGTCCATGCTTCATGAGCTGCCAGATACTCCCTCACTATGTGGAATACAGCGTTTCTTCTTCAAACATCATTAACTTTTGCAATTCCATTGAATTAAATAGTGTTTACACGCACTATTAGTACAGGACATATTTCATTATTCTGTTTTTGAAATATATATCGTCACTATATGCAATGTGGTCCACGATTTAAAGCAATAATGTTTTATTTCTATTTCTACAACAACCGCGTTGAATGTCTTTCTAGCATGAATGAATAGGATTATCATGTAGTGGACATTTTCCTATATTGCTTTATGATTATGCAAATATTATCAAAGAAACATTTTAAGTCATATTTTCATTTCTATTAGTTACGGATGTAATCAATTTTAAAATTCTAAAAATGGTGAGTTTTAGTCAGTTGAATGGATTGGTAATTACTATGGACTCAAACAATACTCCTGAATTTTGCTATTGTCATATTAGAGCAACATGTGTAGCATACAAATCATTATTAAAGGTAAAACTTGTGACATGTTTATATATACAAATCTATTGGACAGGATTAAAATCTAATCTCAATAATGAATTACACCAAAATTACCAGTCTTTTTTTATCAAGACACCATCACTTACTAAATGCAGGTAAGCATCTTTAGTGACATTGATATTAATTATTGAAAATGAAACTTATTCGGAGAGTTTCATCTGTTCAAGTCTGGTAATCTGATTTTGCTTGCAGATAATAATGCAATGATTAAATTTGACACATACACACACAGACATATATATTGGTATTTTATGCATTTTTGATTTTAATGGTTTGTTGAATATATATCTATTGTCAATGAAATTAAATACAATAGTGCCCCTCTTATACGGCCACCACTGCTGCATCTGGAAAGTGGCCGTTCCAGAGGGAGGCTAAAATTATTATGAGAAGTACATGTATATGTAATGTACGTAGTAAGAAAGCTACATACTTCAAAACATTAAATATCTTCATCTAAATGAAACATTAATCAATAAAAGTTTTTTTTATATAATAAGAAATTTATTCAACTGAATATACGTTACTATTTTTGCTTTCTTGGCGTAAGTGTAAAATGCGAGCGGGTAGTGTTGTCATGCACATTGCAAATGGATTCAGAAACGTCATTTGCATCTTGGTACATGCATAATTATCTTTCCATTTGCTCCAATTTCCCATTGCTGCTGAATAACCCTCTTATCGCTTATTACTTTGTTTATTCAAATTATTTCAAAATAAACTTGCTTTTACGAATCTTTAATACAAAAAATTGTTCGGCATCAGCCCCCCCCCCTCACGCCTGATGTCGTCGAGTAGAATAACCGACTTTCTTCGAAAATAATGTATCCGTTAACATGATGACATTTTAATGTTGGTAATGATTTATTTGGTTATTGCTGACTGTATGCGATTTAATTATGGAGACAAAACTTGTGTCGAGTGTACGAAATAGACTTCGTAAAGGAAGCCATAATGTGTGGTCACGTGAATTTTCCGGTCTTTGTCTGGTACCCTGTTGTTTTTTTAAGGTGGTCTGTTTGTGCCAATGTACAAAATCTATTTTTAGCCTATGCCGACCTTGTTATGACTATAATAATTACGTCTGGTTATAATCATCAACGAGAAGAACTCGACATAGGTGTTAAACCCCAAAACTCTATCATAACATTATTGAGCCCATTTCCCCATATCCTGTAAACATCGACTTTCATAGATAATGATATACTATAAATCTGTAGTCGACACTTTTAATGGCGACTTGACACTCGGAGACGTGTATCTACGATAGAGATAATCAAAATTGCTTACCTTACGTCGAGATTTGAATTAATTATTGGTTCTGGATACATTTAAAGAAATGAAAGTGGCCGATCATTAGGGGGACATTTTTTATTTTTTGTACTAAAATGCTGGCCGCTGGTCTCGTTAGAGGGGTGGTTGCTCTTGAGGGATGCTTTTGAATACAAACTCGTCGGTGCCAAGGGATTCTGGCCGTAAGAAGTGGGTGGCCGCTGGTCGGGGGGGGGGAGGGGGCGTTCAAGAGGGGCACTACTGTAATTAGATATAACATTTACACTTCCTAATCTTTGGGAATAACTCTGGCTCTGATGTTTTGAAGTAAATATTTTAAAATGAATTCAATTATTAAAAATTTCCCATTGAATCTAAAGTATGTTTCTTTTTTTATCCACAGATGCTATCTGGACAAAGGAGAATCATCCAGAACTACATGAACACAAAGAACACATCTTGATGATAATGGAACAGCTAAACATTCTTGCCAGACCGCGATCATTTAATGAGATGGGAGAAAAGGTCAGTTAATATGATGGTTCCATGTTTTATTCTCCTTTTGCATGAGTTGCAGATTTCAGATTTTATCTTTACCTTGTATTACTACATATTACTTTTCTATAATCTCACATCAGCAAAATTAACACTACATAATAACATTTAATAGATAAAGTCTTCAACTTAAAATTAAATGATTTCTGACAACTGAAGGAGCGTAAACCTGTGCAAGTAATACTACATATTTACTTTTATGGTATTATTTAGTTTGGATTTTTCTGATGTGATATTCAACCCAGTCATACATGCATACATACATACATACATACATACATACATACATACATACATACATCCATCCATCCATCCATCCATCCATGTTAGAAAGCTTGCCAGTAGCTTCTTATGAGTCGGTATTGGAAAATGAACTACATTAAAACATGTCTTTAAAGGGCTGCTTTGAAAGACCACATTTTCAGTGCACAAATTTTATTAATTATATAGTGTGACTTGTTATGAGAGACCACCTGCCTTGAGAGACCATACATTGTTGGCAAAAGAGGTGGTTTTTCAAGATGAGTTCTGCTATTTTACCAATTCAAAACATGCTACTTTGATGTTTTCCTGTATTTCATTGATTGTTGTATTATTTAGCATGTAGGGATTTCATGCTTCAAAGTATATCGTCTCTACCGCCTGTTACAAGGATAGATTTGTATTCCTAACACTTTTTGATGGTAAGCACTTCTGGTCTTTTGCGCCGTGAAAGACCAGAAAAGATAAATAAATGGGCATAACTCAAATTCTGATCAGAGTAGTAAGTATTTGGAGTGACTTCATCTGTTTCTATCACTTCATTATATATAGTATCATTTAAAATGAAAATGCTGATCAAATGTTTTTCTCTATTTTTTTCAAAATATTAAGTATTATGTTTATGAATAGAGGAACCTGATTATAAACACCTCACTTTTTTTCATTTCTTTGATCCAGTATACAGTGGATATTTTATTTTCTTAGCTTAATGCCAGATAAATTAAATTTTTTACGAGTGGCAATGTAACAAGTGAGCATAGTAACATTTTTTGGTACAAAACGATCTCCAGAATTGAAGTTTAGAAAAGTAAACCCACTCTTAGGCACATTTCACTAACCCCCACCTCCTTAATGTAAATTTGTCGCACTTTCACAGCCTACATTTCAAATATACATGAGTTAAGATAATGGTAGATTGGAACGACCTCAACCAATGGTCAAAGATTAATTTCCATATTTGAATTTTAGGGCAGTTTCTATTCATTTGTTTTGGCTCATAATATTTTTGGATATATGTTCAGAAATTCTTAACTTGAATACGACATAAGATCAAAGGGAGAACAATAAATGTATGTGCAGTGCATTCAATTAGAGTATAAATTAAGCGACAAGAAAAATATGAATTAAGCCTGCTTACACCGTCCGTTTCCGGAGATTACATTCTTTCCGGAAGGATCAGTTCTTATCATACCAACAAACCTCCGGAATGATCAACCTATCCAAAAAAGGTACGACCAATTGACGCGTGCATAACTAGGAAAAGTATAAAAATTTAATAAATTATATTTTATTTTGCTTTATATTATTATTATTATACAAATTAAAACAGAAATAATGTCTGCGTGGAAACAGATATATAAAGAGAGAACATGTAAATGCATTTGTAATTCAGTGTATTTCGGTTTTTTCGGTGTATTTCGGTGTTTCTAGTAACCCTATCAGGATATAATTTTCACATGTAAAAATGTATCAATAAAATAATACACAAATTATTTTTCCAATAAGTCTTCATACTTCAGGCTTAGAGCCCTAAACACTAAGTAACATTCAGACTTGTAAGGCAGAATGACCTGTGCACTTTGAAAAAATATAACTTTGGCACTCTTAAAGATATCTGGCTGTATTTGGTATCAAAACAAAGGGTAGAAGTCACCTTGTATGAATAATTCAACAAAATGTGCATAGATATTTTAGCTTTTAAAATACAGCTGCAAACAGGTAACACAACATGTAGCACAAGCAATTATTTATTTTAACCACATTACATTAATGACAATTTCAAAGATTTCGTCTCAATCAACGATTTCAAAGTATTCCAAAGCTTTTATGGAGCCATATAACACTTCAGCGGGTCCAACTCTCTCAAAAAACTGAAATAAATCACTTTGGTTCATCGAGAACAAAAATACGTTTGAGTTCACACTTTGTCTGGTTCAAAACTTCAAAGTCCTCTTCATCGTCATCACTGTCGCCCACAAGCATATTCAAATGCATCTCCAGATGTTTTCTCTCATTTTCATTTTAGGTCACAACAGCTAAATATTTCGATAATTCATAATTTGATACTTCATTCTCATCTTGATGTGAACTCCGCCATTTTGAAAAGAAATTCACCATTAGGAAAACAGGCTTAGAATGTGCCTGCTTACCTCGAGATTTCTATCTGATTTCAAGCTTAACTCGCGAGAAAATCCAATTATAATATCTACATTACAATAATAAAGTTCTTGGAGATATCCCGAAATGTATATAGTCTGGTAGTATGACTTTAAAAAAGCTAACTGCCCCAGATCGGTATACCGGTCCATAAGGTGTACAGAGTTACTTCTGCTAGAACGGAAAACTGGTCTGCATTGATGAAAGGTTTAAGTATGTATTACAATATAGAGCATTATTTCTAGACAATCTGTGTATTCAATAATTTGATTCTATAATACATAGCATTAACTGAACCTTCTTGATAATATGTGCACTCAATATTTTCATTCTGAATATACAGTATTACATGAAACCTAGACATTCTGTGTAATGAGTAAATAATTTTGTATAATATAGCATTACATGAAACCTATAGAAATTTCTGTACTTAATCATTTGTTTTGTTTAATAAAGCATTACAAGAAACATCTAGACAATCTGTGTACTCAATAATTTGTTCTGTATAATATAGCATTACATACAACCTGTACTGAATCATTTGTTCTGTTTAATATAGCATTACATCAAACCTCTATAAATATTTGTAAAAGTGCCAAAATAAAGGACTTAAATCAGAAATGTTATAAGAAATGAATACATCAAAATGACAAATCAGTAATGGTATAAGAAAAGTGCCAAAATAAATGACAGACAGTAACAAAATATCCAAGAAATCAGATTTGTGGAAACTTCTCTCCAGGCACCAAATTTAACACAAATCCATCTGTCATGAAATGTTTTCGAATTAAAATATGCTGCTATATTGTAAAATGTGGTACATGTTAAAATATGTCTTGTTTTTTAAAAGACGTCTTAACAAAAACTAATGACATAATCAGTGTTTTGGTATTATGAACTTCAAATTTTGTATCAATGATGCCAATCCGTCATTAATTTCATGACAAAATAGAAGAACTATTTTAAACAACAATATAAATATTTGACCTGAACGTATCAGACAGAAAGGGCTTTCAAATTTGTGCTATTGATACATACTAACAATTTAATATGGCTGTCTTGACTTTTATTAAACATGATAGAATTTTTGCAGATTGAACATGGCGTAAAAGACTTTCATGTATGTACAGAAAGAAGCAATTCAGATGACAAATCTAGCTGCCATTCTTAAAAATGTTAATATCTTTATACATCATAAGGTCCACGAACTTTACTAAATTTGATAAACTGTTCCAAATTTGTCAATGACTACAATTTCTAATGAGAGTAAAATCCTTATGGTAACCTATTCTCAGAATTTCTTAAAAGATGCCAATCTGCTTTCAAATTCTGTCTTTTGATGTCATGGAAAGAAACAAACCCTGTTTCTAAAAGTAAACGAACTTGAACAGCATATTCTAAATCATTACTGAACAGACTTTATTCAAATTTAACAAACCATGGCATAATGATAATTCATATTTTACAAATTATGCCAAACTGATCATTGCATGATGATAATTCAGATATTACAAATGATGCCTACTTGATCATGGCATGATGGTAATTCACATACTAAAAATGATGCCTACTTGATCATGGCATGATAGTAATTCAGATTTTACAAATTATGCCAAACTGATCTTGGCATGACGATATTTCAGATTTTACAAATGATGCCAAACTGATCTTGGCATGACGATATTACAGAGTTTACAAATGATTCCAATCTGATCTTGGCATGATGATATTTCAGCTTTTACAAATGACGCCAAACTGATCATGGCACGATGCTAATTCAGATTTTACAAATGATGCCAAACTGATCCTGGCATGACGATATTTCAGCTTTTACAAATGACGCCAAACTGACATTAGTTAAGGCCACGTTTGCTAAATGTATACAAATATGTGCATTAATTATTTATTATTAATTATTCATTATTACAAATGATGCCAAACTGATCCTGGCATGACGATATTTCAGCTTTTACAAATGACGCCAAACTGACATTAGTTAAGGCCACTTTTGCTAAATGTATACAAATATGTGCATTAATTATTACCAAACATACGTTGACAGCACTTGATGACAATGGAAAAGCACGTGATGACAATGGAAAAGTAAGAAGAACTTTAGAAATAACAAATTCCTTGGACTCTGTTTTCAACAGTTATATTGATCGTTAGTGTATGTAGAGTATTAATTGGGGCATCAGATAAAATTCTTTATATTTCTAATTAATGTTGCTACTAGAGAGAACTGTATCTGATCAGATGATTTATATTGTCTGATATTGAACATAAATTACTTTATGGTCAGATTGGTTCAAGTGGTTATATGTTTGGACCTCATTTTTTGGATATCTCTGAGTTGGTTTTTATTCTCCCTTGGAATTCTGTTTTAGTCTTACGTACATAAATTGTTTACTGTATGCATTGCATGTGATTAGGTAAATAACATTTTGTCGAGTACAAAGATTTTTTAACTTGGAAGAATATTTGAGGATTGTAAATGTGCTTCCAACTATTTTATTTTTATTCATTATCTTCCAATAGGTGCATTTAACAGTCTTATGATCTAGTACATTGTTTTCAAGTTATTTAACTGTAAAATCTTGCTGTTTTCTTGAAACCATTTCTCTGTTAAATGATTGCGTGATTTAATACCATATCTGACAGTCAGATTGACAAACAGCTGGAAAGATCAAATTGCACTTCAAGAAAAAATAATTATTCTGTCATACGAAAAGAAATGGATTTCAAGTCTGAACAAATATACAAATGAAGCTCATCCAATGTTAAATTTGATTTTCATGAACAAAAAAAAAAAAAATATATAGGATTTATCCAATGATTCATTGGCTGAAAGTAGTTGACCACACTTTGTACAAATCATCATGAAGCTAAGGATCCTTCTCAATATGTATGTATATTTAATACTTTCAGGTGGACAACTACTTCCTTACACCTTGCATGCTTCGTCAAGGATCTCCAAAAGCAGTTATCTCCCCTAAAAAAGATCCCCGCATCGTGAGAACACCAGACATGCGCTGCATATTTACAGGGAAGTATTTGCCAACACCCATCTTTCACAGGCTTATTGCTGCCTGTGTAACTCGCTGGCCAGTTGCCAAGAAGAAGGAGACATCAGAAAATCTCATATTTTGTGGATGCGGTGTCTTTGACTTAGACCTTTTTCACAGATTAACAGTCTACATTAAAAACCATGTTGTATTTGCAAGAATAACAAGGATGGTGATTAATGAAGTCAAGAGCCCTGATGCAAAGCTCTGCAGCAGAGTTAGAAGGTTCATTACACTCAATCTCTCCAAGATTACCTCCTACCTGGGCCAGAACTTGCGTTATGATTTGCAGGCAGAATTTCAGACATGGCATGCAGATGAAGTGAGTTGCTTTTGGAGGGGAAAAATATTTTATTTTTGCCTTCTCCATCGATATTGTTCTTCCTAACATTGTCTAGTTCAGTTCAATATGCAAGTTCCTTGATCAGGATATAAAGTCCCTATACCTATATATATATATATATATATATATATATATATATATATATATATATATATATCTAATATAATGACATGTGACAATTGTGCACATAGTAATAGTTGGGCATACATACCAGAGTATACGGGGATTGTGTACTGTCTAAAATATATTCCTGTAGTTATTCAGTTTGAATCTGATGATGTATCATGTTATATCCTAAAATACTTTTTAATTACCGTGCTTTGACGATCTATACACACTTAAGCAGTTATTAGGTTGGAAAATTGTAAAGTGTCTTTTTGTGCTTACATACCATTACTATGGGGGAATAATCTGACAGTATTAAAACCTATTTCTTATATTTTATAGGAGTGAAAGAAACATTGAATAGTTTTTTTAATTAAAAATTTAGATGGAAGGAAGGAACACACACACAATATCAAACGATTGTCTATATTATGGCTTTCAAGATGGCTTGGGGAATGTCATAAAATAATAAGCTAGACAATCAAGGTCAATTTGAAAACATTTTGCCATCAATGACCTTAAATTATATCAAATAAAAAATTCAATACAAATTTGCTCGGGAAATATACATACTCATTTGAGCTTTAATACATGAACTATCACAATTAACAAATCGCAATTGCCTATGCTTCATTTGTCGAATTTGGAGTACATGCCAGTACAATTGATAATTAGAATTGCCAGAAAGGTGTCAAATTTAAACCTATAGCAAGCAAAACAAACTATATAATATCACCTAACTAGTTTTCCAACCTGGAGAATTTCTCTTCAATCTTATCATTCATTATTTATATCTGTGCAAATATTGTTCTCATTCTATCAGCATCTTCATCAGTTCTTTGCAAGGCGTTATCATTGACTAGAGCTTTCGGACTTTGTGATATACAATCACTGCAAATGAAGTTTAAATGCTGGGATGATCTTGTTTCACAATTATGTTTCAGTGCCCATTTAGATGTACATGCTTTCATGTCACTGTAATTATTATCTCCTTCAATGAAATGTTATATAACATAAATATCTTCCTATAACTTGTCCTCCACAGGAGCACTATTTGTTCTAGGTAAACGATCTACTAATCAACCATCAAGACCATCATATCTCTTCCTTTTTGCTAGATCAAAGAGAGCTTGCTTAGAATCCCTGAGACCTCTGACATCAAGTGTTGATTTCAATCTTTCTTTGAAGGCACTTCTATTAAGAGTTCCAAATTTGGTTTTGATTTGCATATATATGCCTTCATTAATTTCGTCTACATCTGAATCATGTTCTGCTTGCAATGCTTGTGAAATAAATAGAGCATCATCATTGGTACCATCTTTTGTATCAGCATCAGGGACACTTTCAATGTTTCTCACATTTCCCTTTGGTTTCCCCATATCATCCATATCTGATAAGTTTAATTCCGGCCTTTAATTGGTGTTGTCCTCATTTTGATTATCTAACATGTCTTGAGCAACATCAAAACTATTTTGAGATTTTCTCTCAATGTCCACATCATCGATAATATCCTGCTGAGAGAACAATTTTGTTCTTTTTTCTAATGAAAATCTCCTAAAACATTAAAGTATTTATAAATTTATTTATTTTGTTTTTATTTATTGTAGGTGGTATATTTTCATTTCAGCCATATTGTCAATGTTTATTTAGCTTTCTCATGCAATATAGATTCTTAAAAAGTTCACACTCTTTAGATGAACATGAGCTAGCAGTTATTAAGAGAGCCTATACCAAGTCATGTGCTTAGCCCAGATTAGCTCTGACTTGCACTCACTAAACCCATTGAGGCTTAAACAAACCAAACCAGATATAGAACTGAACTATAAGTGAGCAATAAGTGAGTTATAAGTGTCCGTACTCCTGGTACAAATGGGTAAATGAATATACGACTAAGAAATATTTCAAAACACAAAATTAATACTTGAAAGAAAACTTCCAAAAATAGTAATTACACCATACCACCACAGATCACTTCATGAATATATCCACAGCATGTATCAGTGAATACAATCACATTTTACCATCCAATTTGATGAAAAACTGGGAGCTCCAAAAACACATGACTGACCCTACCACCGCCATGCCTATGCTTCATTTGTCAAATTTGAAGTAAATGCTAGTACAGTTGATAATTAGAATTACCAGATATGTGACAAATTTAGATGAATAATATGCGAAACAAACTATATATATATATATATATATATATATATATATATATATATATATATATATATATATATATATATATACAACTGAGATATTTTCACATTGTGTTGAATGTTATCCCTTGTATATGTTTACTTGAGAAGTATTGCAGTTTTTGTGAATAATATCTAATTTGGCATAGGTTGAATATTCAGCAAGTGTATTTCTCAGGGGAATGAACAAATTTAGATTTCATTTTTTTATAAGTGACAAGAAAGCTATGACGTGTATTTTCTGAAACATATTGCACTGGACAAATGGGTGAAAACAAAATTGATAAATTACCAATATGTCATTTTGACAATATTTCTACCATGTAGGCATCATAATTTTGTCAAACTTTAATTTAATAAACTGTGTTCATAATTTGCTTTTACATGAATTGGTCATACAATATGGTAAAACACATTTATTGGAATGTTTAAGTTGATTTTAATTAACTTACAATTAGTGTAACTAAAATATAACTTTTCTAAAGAATATAATAATTTGAAAACTCGCCAAAAATATGCATGCTAAAAATGAACTGTGATTTGATGAACAGCAAACCAGAATGTACATTAAAGACCTTCATTAAATAATTCTTCATGCTGAATTAAAATTGTGAGCAGGCATGTAATCATTTGGGTTATTCATTTCAATATAACAGTCAATAATGCAGGCTTGTAAATATTAAGTTATTCATTTTTATCTAACAATCAATAATGCACAAACATTACAGACACTAATTGATAGAACGATATTCTACAGATTCAATATTTTCAAGTAATGTTATGCCAGGATATATGAGACCTCAGACCTGAGGAAAACTTTAATGATAAATTTAGTTGTTTTAAGGAGGTACACTATTTTTGATGCACCTGGGAATATTTTGTTCTCCTGCCCCACACCCCAAAGAAATGGTTAACCGTTAAGTAGTTTGAACAAACTTGAAATGACTATCACTGGGTTGATTGACTATGTCAATCACTGGGTTGATAGATTATGTCAATCACTGTCTTGATAGACTATGGCAATCACTGGGTTGATAGACTATGTCAATCACTGGGTTAATAGACTATGTCAATCACTTGGTTGATAGACTATGGCAATCACTTGGTTGATAGACTATGGCAATCACTGGGTTGATAGACTATGACAATCACGGGGTTGATAGACTTTCTGATTTAGCACAGATCTTTTACTTTTACCATTTGCACAATCCAATAGCTGAGCAAGCTGCCTTTGTAATATATATATATATATATATATATATATATATATATATATATATATATATATATATATATATATATATATATATATGTACTTATAATGAAAACGATTTATAAAAGTACTGAAAATTTAATATAATATTTGTGTTATAATGGACTTGATTCAAGTAATAGATACAACAAAAACAGTAATAAGAGATGACAATAATCGTTGATGTACAATATTTGTTCAGAACCAGATTAAATGTTGAGCCTCGCTTACGAGGTCATCGGTGTAACGAGACTGGCTTGGCATACTTCCGTTGATGGTTATTTAAGAGAGATTTCAATTTATTTAATCTAAATTTGGATCTTTTGAGTTACTTTGAAATTGAGTCTACAAACATTAAACAGAGTGTTTAATTTAATACTGACATGACCCATATCGACTGTCTTTTTATCTTTGATCATGTTGTCTAATTTAAAACCATAAAATCGGATGACCAGTCTAGTATGTTGATTTGGTTTTGTGCGTTATAGAACAGCAGAACAAGTAGGTTATTTAGTGCTAAAGACACCCCATGTTAGCCAAGCTAGGTTGGTCTTATTACCATGTTAGCCGACCTAGGTTTGTGTTATTACCTCCAATGTATAAACAAGGAAATTTAAAATATACACAGGTTTTAAATGATATCATATAGGTTAGTTTCCTACTGCATGATTGCTAGGAAATAATTTATGTTACTAGCCACTCGACTTCTTGCTTGGTATGGATCTTATCTGATTGTTTATATTGGCATCATTATTTTAAATTGATTTCACACAATTTTGTTTCTAAATATCTAATGTGGACTAATGGATCAGAGGCACTTATATAATAAATTTAGAAACATCAACACATAGAATGTGTGATGCATTTCACTTTATTGCTTCATCAGACAGAGAGATAAATTAGATATAATTCATATGCAACACCATCCTGTGTTATTTGTACTGTATGTTCAATCATTAATGACATATCAGTATATTTAACCATATATGGGCATATTATCAGTATGTTTAGTCACCGATGTCATGGGTCTTGTAACGTAACAATATTGACCTTTCTCTATTCTAGGGTCATGAACCTGATGCACCCATCACACGTGAGCACATGAATCATGCCCGCCTCTGTATTGCTATTGTAACAGTTTGTGGAAATGCCATGAGGGAAATCCTCAGTACCCAAATTCATTCTTCACACGCAGACATCCACCAGGCAATCCTGGCCAATCAAAGCAAGCTGACCAGTAGACAGGGAAGACCCCTTCTTAACTCAGATCAAATTAATTTGGTTTTCCCAGATCCCAAGGGGAAGACAACAGGAAAAGTGGACCAGTTTGATCTATCCCTACTTTACACTCTGATCAGAAATGTCAGCACAGTTCCTGCTCCAGGAAATGGTTGGGGATATGATCCACAAGATAAACCAAAGGACAACTCGCTAGGAGCTAGTGTGGAGCGAATTCGTTCCTATAGGAATCATATTATTGGTCATTCCATGGATGTAAAGATTAGCCAAGATGACTTTGATGTTTATTGGAAAAAAATTGATGCTGTGCTTGGTGACATTGAACGTGAACTTGGTAGACAGGGATACAGAGCACAGTTAGAGAAACAAAAGACACAGGTGATCTCTATCTATGAAGCCTGCTAGCTACAAAAAAATATTATGAAACATAATTAAGAGACCCAACCACAGTGCATACACAGTTTGAGGGAACAGTATTAATACAACTCATGGCATACACTTTTGTAAGGTTATAACATGTAGCAACCATCTTTATCAACCTGGAGAAAGCATATGACACCACATGGAAATGCAGCACAACGAATGACCTTTTCTGCCAAGGCCAAAATTACTACCTTCCTAACTTTATTGCCATGTTTTTGAATGACAGTTATTTCAGGGTTTAAAAATACAACACGCTTTGTTGAAGCGATCATCATGACTGAGAGATAGATGCACCTCAAGAGAGCATTTAGTCAAAATTAACAAATTAATTTCAAAACTAATACTATATGTACTTCTGCTGATTATATTGAATTAAAAATGGCCCAGAACTCTGTATTGATAATTGGTTGTTATATATGAATTGTTAAGAAACAAAATTTGTGAGTATAGTTAGAGTCCAGCATCATGCGGAATTTATAGCCATAATTGAGTACTGCATGTGACCATAGTTTGGGTCCAGCATCATGTGTAATCTATTGCCAAGAGTGACTACTGGATGTGAGCATAATCTATTGCCAAGAGTGACTACTGGATGTGAGCATATTTTGGGTCTAGCATCATGAATAATCGATGGCCAAGAGAGGAGTGACTGCTGGATGTGATCATAGTTTGGGTCCACTATCATGAATAATCCATTGCCAAGAGTGACCCAATGCTAAAACTTATTCCTTGATGTAATCATAGTTGTGGTTCAGCATCATGTGTAATCCGTTGCCAAATATGACTACTCGATGTGATCATAGTTTGGCTCCAGCGTCATGAATAATCTTTTGCCAAGATTGACTAATGGGTGTGATTATAGTTTGTGTTATGCATCATGTGTAATCGATTGCCTAGAGTGACTACTGGATGGAATCATAGTTTGGGTCCAGCATTATGTGTAATCTATTGCCAAGAGCGACTCTGGGATGGGAACATCATAGATTGGATCCAGCATCATGCACAATCCATCGCCAAACGTGACTACTGGATATAATCATAGTTCCATACGTAATCCATTGCTAAGAGCGACTCTTGGATGTGATCATAATTTTGGCCCAGCATCATGCATAATCGGAAGCGAAGAGACGCTATGTGTGTGGACGTAATTTGGGCCCAGCATCATGCATATAGTTGCCATAATTAGAGCTAGCGTAATGTATACACCCATGTTGAAAGTTGCTAACGTATTTGATCATATTTAGCAGTTTAGGTCATAATTATAACACGTCAGTGTGCATAATACAATACCAAGTGACACTAATGTGTGACTGTTATTAGATCCATTCATTGTGAATAATTACATACCTAGAGACTACTGTCCTGGTTACTATAAAGCAAAATAAAATATGATTTATGTGATTTTGATACGAATTATTTACTCTTTTCCTATTTATAGCACAATTCATGCAATGATGTAATTTAGTCGTACTTGATTCGACAAACCTGATATATGCAAGAGTGTGATTAATATTGTGATCATAACAAGACTCTATATATGATGACAAACAAAGACAACTCAGGTAAGAATGTTTTAAATAAAAAGATGTATTTTTCATTATTTGCCAGAATTTAATATTTGCGTTTAATTATACGCATAATGTATTAAGTTTCAATGTGTGTGCTGTGCAGTCAATTACAACATTAATTAAATGACTTGAAACAATTTTAATCAGTCATTATCATACCACCTCCATTGCGGAACGATCAATGTGTCCAATCTAATACACTTGCTACGATATGACGTGTTATAAGAAGGAAAAAGGAAATAATTCATATCAAAATCACATCTCATTTTTTGTGCTTTATTTTGTTATTCAAATAAAAAAAAAATTATAATTTGTGTATGGAAACCGATATATACAGAGAGAACATGTAAATACATTTATATTTTTTTAGGGAATATCTGTGTTTCTGTGATGCCCTTTCTGCTAGTCTCGGCTTTGGCATCTAGAGTAAGCGAATTGTATGCCTCGTCCATATTTACAAACTACAAACAGTTGTGTTCTTCCAGTTCTGTAGTTTTAAGGGCGCTATCAGAAATTAATTTTAAAACACATATCATAGAACAGTTCTTTGAGATAGGCAATGCTATTGGATCCGAAACATGATGCCAAAATGTATCTGGAGAAAATGAAGTCAGTGCAATCCAGATATCATATAGTTTTCCTACCAATATATCCATGGAAACAGGAATAACCCCACTGGTCAAAATGAGTTTTCCAGTCAGCATACTCTGATTTCTCACAGGAACAAGTATGTTTGCTGATGATTTCATCTTATGCAATGCAATCTGTTTGTTCGCGTTTTGCCTTGAAATGCAATGTAACAATAAATATGTGATGGAATAGGTCAGTTGTCATATCAAGTTTACTTTATCCTCATTTTATTTTAGGGACATAGTTGAATCTAGTTGGTAATGTTGTTGATGCCCAGACATCAGACCATGCCAATCCTGATGCAATTGCTCTCTTGGATCAGATTTTTTAATTAATATTTTGCTGTATTCATGCTATACAAGCTTTTTTTTGGTAAAAAGTTATTAAGTGCAAGAGTCCACAGGGACATTCATTACATATACATATACACTTATATTCCGTTTTCTCAGCCATTTGCCTGTAAAGGAGGTGGTATTTGAATTATCTGAGCCATTAGTCTGTAAAGGAGGTGATGTTTGAGTTGTATCAGCCATCTGCATGTAAAGGAGGTGATATTTGAAAGTTATCTCAGCCTGCAAATTAGTTGATACTTGAGGTATCTTATTCATCTGCCTGTATAGGATTTGATATTTGAGTTATCACAGCCATCAGCTGTAAAATAGTTGATATTTGAGTTTTCTCAACCATCTGCATGTAAAGGATGTGATATTTGAGAGTTGTCTCAGCCATCTGCTGTAAAATAGTTGATCTTTGAGTTGTCTCAACCATCTGCCTGTAAAGTAGGTGATATTTGAGAGTTGTCAGCCTTGTGCCTGTAAAGTAGGTGATATTTGAGAGTTGTCTCAGCCATGTGCTTTTGGCAATGCTTCGTAATATGATACAATTTATGTGTTTACTGTCAAAAAATGTTTAGTGATTTTGTGTCATGGCGGCATTTTGCTGTAGTTTCATAGTATAATGGTTTGAGTTTTAGCCAGTGTTAATTGCATATTTATATATTATTACATCAATGACTGGTATTTATAAGTTTTTGTGGAAATGTTTGCTTTTTATGCAATTGTGGACTTGTGTTATAACCATGTGGAATGATGGTTATTTCACATTATTGTTGACATGCATTTTATCTATGTGGAATGATGGCTATTTAATGTCAGTGTACACTGGGTAACACATATGTGGAATAATGGTTACTTTATTTCATTGTAGACATGCGTTATATCTTTGTGAAATGATGCTTATTTCATGACAATGTAGACAAGTAAATGGCTACAACATAAGGTAAAATAATAACTGCTAATTTGGTGAAAAATTGGTAATGTAATGACATGTAAGATGCAAATTATTCCAATGTGGTATAATGATTACCTTGTGAACTCTACAGCTTATTTCATATATTAATCATGTAATTGATGACATATGACCTATATGGAGTGTTGGTTTCAATTGGTGACATTGTTCATTTATATATCCTTCATTTTTATCATTGCCATGCCCTATATAGAGTGCTGGTTTCCATTGGTGACCTTCTGCTTATTTTATGTATCCTTCTTGCCTGTGTTCTTTCTTTCAATTGCAGTTTGTCCGTCAGATCTTTACCAATTTGTTTGACTGGTGAATCGTCTAAACTTTGATGTTTTGCACTTTAGATAAGGAAACTGTATTAATTAGAAGACTATTCTCTATTATTTGAGATGCTAGTAGGTAGAATAATGATGCCATTGTGACTAAATTATAAACATTTTGTTTTTCAGTGTAATAAAATGCTTTTTTCATGATCTCTGATTCACACTGGATGACTTGCACATGAGATGTGAAAGAAACCAGTTTAGCTTTGAGTCATAAAACAAAACATTGTGAGGTTGATGCAATTGTTGGAAGAAAAATAGTTTGTTTTCAAGAAGATCAGTTCTAAATCACATATTTTAGCAAATTGAATGGATGGCTTTCAGTTGAGTTTAAGAGGAAGGGAATCAATGTTGGAATTTAAACATAATTCTGTAAGTAATGCTGATTAATACAAAACACTGCCATCTTCATTTGTATTAAAATCATTATGGCAGTTTATTAGTCATTTGTATATTATGATAGAAGATGAAATTATATTGCTACCTTAATACTGTCAAGTATGTTTTGTCATCATCATTGTTTCAATTGTTATATGAGATAGTACTGGATTATTATTATTATTATTATTATTATTATTATTATTATTATTTCTGAATATTAGGATAACATATCAAATTAATATAGTTTTATAACGAGATGTTCTGAATTTCTTATTGCATAAGGGTGTTTGATAAAATAAAGACCATTATTATAGTCACACCAGTTCTTTCTGCCCAGAATTCAGCCAATCATTTAAAATGTCTCTTTTTTGAGTATGAATACATGATGACAAATATGATTCAGTTAATCCAGCATGCTTTTTACAATATACCCAAAATAAACAAAAACCAAAATAAATTATTCCACAGTTGAGAAAGAATATTTGGTTCTGATATTAGCTTGCAAGATGTTCAAGTGTATATTAGTACTGCTCCTTTTCCAATAATTGTATTCCATCACCACAAGTCCCTTGTATTAATTACATTGATAGCAAATATTATAGCTTGTTGAAACAGAGATTGACGTTACGATAATATTGTAAACTTGTTGACAACTAAGATATTTTGGAAGTATTGAAAGTGAACATCCTTGTCTTTACACATCCTTTAGTCTTGATAATATGCTGTACTTCTCTATCAGTTTTGTGGAACCAATTTTAGTTGTGATATGATTTTAGGGAAATCATAATTTAAACCATTCTTTGCAATGACTAAAGTGCATATTAGCTGGAATTGCCCTATTTTGTGATTATCATGATATCATTCATAAACATTTTGTATTACATGTATATCATTCTGCTACATCAGGACTATTGGTGATATTGGTACATCAGTATATTCAAGACTCATTGATATGATATGGAATTACATGCATTGATTTTGGATATTTAGGATTATTGGGATTTCATTCGCAATAGTGTGTTCATCATACAAATCTCACTATAAAACTGAGAATAAAAAATCTTGATTAGAAAGGTTGGTTTTGTGTCCTTTTTACTTGGTTTAAGACCATCCATCCATCCATCCATCCATGCATGCATACTATATAATGTCTCCTATGATACTAGAGAGACTTTTGGTCATATCGAAAACTTCATAGCATGTGTTTGATTCCATCGGTATCGTAATGTGTAATATTTCTTTGAGACGGCCGTTTTCACTTGTATATTGCTGGGCAAATTAGAATAATAGCTTAACAAATTAATGCTCATATGATCGTTGGAATAAGACTATGTATCAATAGTGCGGGTTTTAGTAGGTAGGATTGTGGTGTGTTAGCAGACCATAATTCTACCTATAACCACACGGACATTATTATATGTTTGCCATGATTTCTTTCAAACCTAGCGCTTCAAATATCATATTATAGCCAGATACAACTTGTATATTATTGGAAAAATTATATTAATAACTTAAGAAATAAATGCAAATATGATCATTTGATTTAGACATTATAATCATTATAACCTAGCACTTCAAATATCATATTATATATATCATATTATAGCCAGATAGAACTTGTATATTTTTGGGAAATAATAATATTCCTATAGCCGTGATTTCTTACAAACCTAGCGCTTCAAATATCATATTATATATATCATATTATAGCCAGATATAACTTGTATATTTTTGGGAAAAATTATAATAATATTCCTATTGCCGTGATTGCTTACAAACCTTGTGCTCCGAATATCATATTATATAGCTTCTATTGTAGCTAATAAGGACTATATCAATTACTGAAGAAAGTATATAATTATACACAGAGGTATTTATAATAAATGAGAACAAAAAGCATATATAGACATGACATTATCGGTATATAACCCGCACTATTGATACATATTCTTATTCCAACGGTCAAATTTGCATTAATTTGTAAGCTAATATTATCATTTTTCCTAGGAATATACAACTGAAAACGGCCGTCTAAATGGAATATTACACAATGCGATACCATTGGTCTATTAACCTATTATGTTTAATGATAAAACCGTAACTAGATATGTATATAAATTGTGCGCGTCATATTCCTTAGCGTCATCGAAGCACACCTGTTCCAAACTGAAACAAACATCATCTTAAAGTACTACCCACTGGAAGCTCGGCATTGAGAAACAGTGGCTCTATTTCTAGCCAAGCAATCCGAGATCTTACAAAATATGTTTGTCATGAGTGAGGAAGACTATGTGTGTGTATGTATGTGTGTAAGTGTGTATGTATGTGTGTATGTATGTATGTGTGTGTGTAAGTATGTATGTATTTATGTATGTATGTGCATGTATGTGCGTAAGTATGTATGTTTGTATGTATGTATGTGTGTGTATGTATGTGCGTAATCGGTTCAATATAATATGATATTAGAAGCATTAAATTTATGACAATTGACAGCTATGACAATTTATTGTAAGCGCATTTCTAGCCAATTATTATAAGAATTATTGTAAGCGCATAACATTGTCTTTGAGTTTTAATGACAGAAATTTAGCATACTACCATGTGCTAATCCTACCTACTAAAAATACTGAATACATAAATACATTCAATATAGCATAGTTCCTACATGCCCACAATATAGCATATATACAATGTAACAAGTGTTATCTTCAAGTTCAACCATCTGTCATATTAGGCTGAACAAAACTCATCTAGCAGTTAAATCAATATGTCCGTAAGTCGACGAAAACCGTCCGTTGAAAGGGCATTTCGCTGGAAGCGCGGACAAGAGGCAAAATTCCCCCCTTGTCGAAACGCCTTGCTCCCGGACAGCTGGACCTATTGTCAAGTGTCATATGCCAAAAGATCGGGCTTTATGAGACGCGTCGGTCAGTGCCTATGATGTTATATTAGGTATGTCCGTTCGTCCGCGCGCTCCAGAAAATCACTTTCGGCCGAATGAAACTGGATATTTATATTCTCGTTTCACTGAATTTAATATGGTTCCTGTGGCATAGTCTGTCAAACTTATATGATCCATATCTGATACATTGCCTCACTTACTATCATAGTCTGTTACAAGTTATCGATGATACCTGTTATCTTGACTCACTCCATCCATAGCAGTCCACTACATCATATATAACTATTTTTTATTCTAAATATTTTCTTTAGGAATTAACACAAACTTAATACAAGTTTACACAATTATCTTCAATGAATTTGATCGAATATTCAGGACCAGAATGGTGTCCATTGTAAAATATGTATAATCATATCAGTAACGATTATCACAGCTACAAAGAATCGTCTTCTCGCTGCTGTGAATGAAAAAAACAAAAACAAATGACAACGGTAACCTGGGACGTCGCCTCTGGTAACGGCATGACGTTGGATGTTTATGACCTAAGTCGTGTTCGTCAAAGCGTAATATATAGAGTTAATATTCTCTCCATCACTCGCACTTGGAAAGACACTTAACATTATTATCCGTGATTTTTACTCGAAATTATGACAATTAGTCTTACTGTTCTTTCTACTACTCGCATTTAACACATATATCGTGGTTATTATTCTTAAAGGTGATACTATAGTTGGTTTAATGTCTGGTTTGTGTGGTTCAACACCATTATTCAGCACATGAGAGGCCATACATGACGACCAACATAAACTAGCGGAGAAGGAACCCTGGAAGATCCAGGAAATAACACCGACATACTTAAAACGACTGAAAATCTCAAACTCTCGCTAACAGAGGTGTGATGTATGAGTGATCTGTAGCGACAAGATTTCTTAACCAAGCAGGCTATCCAGGGATAACAGGATGATATAAAGGATAAATAAATCAAGAATGGATACTTCAAGAGCAGCAGAGAGGGTGAGCCGGACAACATTTTTAAACAAGTTTTCAATGAAATCAGGCTTAAAACAATGAAATCAGGCAAAAAAATAAAAAAAAATCAATGAAATCAGGCAAAAAAATCAATGAAAAATCAATGAAATCAGGCAAAAAATAATAATGAAAATCAATGAAATAAAAAAAAATAACTAAGCCTCCATTCGTCTTCAACCGAATATTTGATCCAGTCCGATACGATATCGTGTCCGAGGGTCATGTAAATTTATTGTTATAAATCCGTGTGGTTACGATGAAAGTCTTTACGACGAAAATCCCTTTTAGGATTTCACAAACAGACTAATTTGTAAAACCTCATCTTGTAAATCAATTAGATTATTGGACTGATCTGTGAGTTTGAAATTAATTCTGGTCAGCGAATCATTATAACATCGCATATAGACTGGATTCACCGGGGACTCAATTATTAAAAATCCTGGAGGGGCTGTTGGTGCAAATGAATACAAAATATATCCTTGCTGAGCTTGATTTGATCGTTCGAGATTAATTTGATAGCTTCCCTCAATAACATCGCATACTAAATTGAGCGCAATCACCGATGAAATATTCACGTTGAACGGGGCTATATGCCTGCCGCCACCGTCTGGGTCGTTATTATGTTTGAGGATTTTTATTTCCGGTGATGATGTTTTTTTCCATGCATCATGAATTATTTTAAAACCAACATCGATGGCATCACTGAGAAGTTTTTGTAGTTCTGGTACGTTATATCCTGGTAGTTTGAATGCTGGAATATCTTCTATGCGGATATTAAATTGTATTGCAAACTCTGTTCTCGGTAGGAGTCTTTCCTCATCTATTATCTCTTGAATAATTTGTGAATTAAATTTTTCCATATCGTCGATAATTTTGTTACATGTTTCTACGACACTGATAAATTCATCTCGGGTAAGAGAGCCGGATTTAAGAGGTATTAACAACAGTGAAAAATCATTATTCATTGCTGTGAAATTTTCAGTGATTTTAGGTCCCTTAACAACACGATATTGCTCTATTGTAACTATTTCCTTCCCGCCCTCCCACTCCCTAGTTTCTTTGAATTTGGAATCAAATAAACCATGAAATTTTATAACATCTGTGTGATCTATATAGCTTTTTACTGGATTATTAGATTTTATCCTGTCTGTGACATAATCAGTTTTTTGTGGTTCTGGTAAATCAACGGTTTTTCCCCCTGGTGGTAATTCAGGCCATCCTAGTACGGTCCTTATTGAGCTTTGATAGATATCTACGACGTATCCTTCTGTGCTTATTTCAATGGCAGATGATAGTGTTGGCTCATGAACCGTTATAGCTATTTTTGATTCTTTTCCAGTAATCGATTTTATTCTACGCGCGAATTCATTATTGATTTGTTCAATTTGGTATGATCCGGTTGGTATGGAAACAACGTTCCAGTCTGGGGTACCGTCGTCTTTATTCTTATTTGCAAATACCAGTGAATTATTGGGTTGTTGACCACCAAATGATTTTGATCTGATATTAGGCCAACTGTGATACACTCGTAGTTTTGCTAGCGCTATCTCCTTCACTGGGACCGGAGAGGGGAAATTCACACTGAATTCTGGATTCGTTGATGTTATTGAGATCATGCTGGTTTGTACTGGGTTTGTGTTCTCCACTATTTGTTGAAGTAATTCCATCTGTGTTGTCATTGTTATTATACTCATGATGTATTTCTAATTTTGATATTGCGGAATCATAGACACGTACCATCACTGAGAACTCACTATCTGATATCGTTGAGGTTATTGAGATCATTCTGGTTTTCGGGTTTGTGTTCTCCAATTCCATCGGTGTTGTCATTGTTATTATACTCATGTTGTTGTATTTCTAATTTTGACATCGCAGAATCATATATATCTACCATCGCTGAAAACTCACTCTCTGATATAATTGTATCATCGAGCGATGACGATATCAATGAGGATAATTGCGAGTATGCAGTGGACACAACATGAAAATGAATTATGTAGTCTTGTAGTTTCCGTTGGCTGCATGATGATATTTTTTTTGTGATTATTGAAATTATTCCCGCGATTGTAGTTGCCGCAGAAATGCAAATTGGAACAGCTATCGGGGCCATCATTGTTACTGAAGACAGTATAATACCAGCTCCGGTGATTACACCACTCACAGCGTACACGGTAACATCAATTGCAGTAATTCTACTGCGATATTTTTTAATTTTCATTGCATACTCCTCAGACAGGGTTTTGAGTCTATTTTGATATTCTCTGACCTGATCATAACGATATTGCGATGATGAAATCATTTTTATTTTAAAAACGCTAGCGTTTTCAATTACGATTTCAATTGAAACCGTTAGTGAAATTGCTTTGCAATTTTCAACTTAAATCCGCTACGAATTCCACATACCATGTTGTTGAGACCCTAAGCAAATTTTTATCAGTAGATGTTATTGTGAACTTTTCAGTTGTATTCTTTTCGATGATCGTTGAAATCGTATTGTTAACCCCGGATGAACTCGACGATGAAATATTAAATTGAGTCGTTGTCACTAGTGTTAATCGATAAATACCCTTGACGGTTGCAGTGATATCTAATTTGTTGTTTGTAGGTGTCCACGCAAATGATCCGTGTTGGATCGTGTATACTACGTTATTGGTTCTGTCATGAGGGATTTTTGTTTTTTCAATGACTGTTATCATCCTCGAAAAATCATTTTTGATGGCCTCGGTGAAGATTTTCGTCTCATCGATGGATTTTTTAATATCAGGGAGTTTTATTTCAATTTTATCTAACGGGGTTCCAATAAATTTATCAATGATATTTCTACGAAATGATGTTAATTGTTTTCCGTGTTCTTCACTTTTAGATTGAAGTGTTGTTAGTTCCAACACAGAATTTTTTAATTCATCGTTGAGAGTTTTTAATCGATCTGTAATCGTCGAAATAAGTACACCTGGTTTGAGTTTACCCTGATCCGAAAATAACGCGATAGTATTCTCGATTGCGTTTCGTTGTTTAACCAATATATCATCCAACGACACATCACTGGTTTTCAATTTACCCTGTTTGTCCTGAAATACAACTATTTCATTAGGATCAACATTTGTTAAGTTCAACGTCTCAGCGATTTCATCTTCGATTATTTTTTTTATATCCTTGATAGAATCAGGGGTTGCAGTGTCATCGGGTTTGGGTTTCAAAGATCTCCCCCAAATATCAATCATGATATTTTATACATCTTTCTCTAAAATCGTTTTTGACGACTTCGACTACTAGTGTATTCATTTACGACAATGTGTGGTGGTTTTCTAGATGCTGAAATAGCGTTAAGGACATTTAATACTTCGCTGCCACATATTGGTGGATCATTCATTTGTTGTGTTGGTAGCGTAGAATACCAAGTCTTCATTGAAATTTTTTTTATATAACGCATAAACTCTTTTGGCGGTGCTAATCCATATGAATCAAAATAGACGATTGCCCGTGGATCAATAGCGTGTGCAACCCAGTGAGTTCCCGGTCCTGTGCTGTTATCGAGATTAATGATACCTGTTTCAGTGTTGTTTGGTTGATGTGGTAACTGATCTTTCATAAAAACACCTCTGAAATTTGTAATCGCTAGTTTTTTAACAGCATCCATTAAATCAAAATTGGACATTGGAACCATCGGTTCCTCTTCAACTAGTAAACCGTTCCTGGTAGTCTTAGACCTTTTCCGCTGTACCATGAATACGGGGTTCCTGGTAGTCTTAGACCCTTTCCCTTTTTTTATATCCTTGTCCAGTTGCCTTCTTTAGTGCCATTCCTGCTGCAGTACCAACGGCTCCTAACGCTGCCGCTTTAGCCACCGCTGGGGCTGCTGCTGCAATCAATGCTGGTATTGCAGCTAACAATGGAAATATACCGCCTGTTTTAATCATATTTTTGATAGCAGCCGCAGAAAGAGTAATCTGAACACCTTTTTTTGCTACAAGTGCATCATTGAAATGTTTTATTTGACGAGTTGTCAGCGACAATTTATTTGCACCACCAGTCATTTGATTAGGTTTCAACGTGATTGTGGTTCCACATTTTTTAGCCGATTCTGATTGCAATTTTTTGATTTGACCAGGAGTTAACGCAACACTAATAACACTATATGACATGTTATACATAATAGATTGATTCTAAATCGTTTACAATTTCAATGAAAAATCGAGAAAATCAATCAAAGATTTTCTACTGGGGCATCTACCACTCTCATTCTTCCTCCAACACCTTCAAGTAGCATTGATTTATCACTGAGAATGACAGCAACCGCTCTATAATTAGCAATAGCACCACGGCTCACATTAGCTCTAAAATGTATATCAACAACAGATTGTCTTGTTAAATCAAGATGTTCCAATGAAAAGTAATAGATCGGATACAGATTTTTAAAATCCAATTGTGATATTTGCAAACCAGTATCGACATTTTGATCACGTGCCATAAATGACAGCAGACGATGATAAACTCGTGCAATATGATTTTCTGTGTAATTAAGTTGTATATCTTCAGATGGTTCCTGCTGGCCGTTTATTCTCAGTGAGACGTCCTTCACACCTAACTGATCAAATATCATATGGCTGGAGAGTTGATTGCCAACTCGTGTGTTATCCTGTAACGCAATAAATATATGACGTGGCGCAGCAACACCTTGTTTTGATGCTAGATTCCACGTGAATAACCCGTTGATATTTGATTGCTTCACATCTGTACTCACTGATAACCAACTCAACAACGACTTCCCCCCTTGGTCCATAAATGATAGTAATCGTTCTTCTGCGGTGATTGCTGGAGTCAACACTGGCATCCACAATGATATTTTTGTTAAATTGACTTTACCGGCATCATCATTTACATGATCTGCAGCCGGGTTTGCTGGAATCCTCCAAATTGCGTCATTATCATCACTCTTTCGTACAAGCGATACTGTATGCTTCGCTCCATAAATAACTTTTCTAACATTTCTACAGAATCCAAATATGTGATGCAGTGGAATCGCGCATGAAAATGATTTACGCCGCCCTTCCAACATTGAAATACGTGTTACAGCTCCTAGATTTAAATTAGGATCGTTGTTTATAATCATATCTTCGACATCAGCATCACTATTATCACGTTTTTTTGGTCGTCTTACAATAAATTGATTTCCTCCAGCGGTATTTTTAACATCTTTTGCAAACATCATAGAAGGCCCTGCTGATCTTGTATAATCGTCAGAATATCTTGCTAGCCCTATGATTGTTGTAGCCACATCAACATCACGATCTATCGACTCAATTTCTTTTCCATCAATGAGATATTTTGCACTCTCAAATAACGCCATAATACCATTATTGACAAAACCGACTTGAGTACCAGCTGGATACGGTGCTGGTACAGCAGGAGTATCAGCAGCTGTTACAATTTCTCCTTCGATTTCGATAAACGCTTCACAGGGCAAAAAGTATTTACTGGTATCATGGACTTGAAGTTCAATTCTTGCTCGACTATTTGAGTCTATGGCATGATAGGCGTAATATTGATAATCGCGTACAGAATCATTCTTGGGGACTGGGGCGTCTATATCAAACGCTGGATCAGGTGACTTTTTGAACATTTTATTCTATTTATCAAAGTCTAAATCGCGATTTTCCATTTCATCGTGAAAAACGCTAGCGTGAAAATCCGTAGGATTTCATCGACGTAGTTTTTTAAAGCCACTTCCCGCTATCATATTTGGGTCGGGGGTTAAAGCCATCGACGCTAGTTTTTCATCTACTGCGTTATTTATAATTTTACTAACACTTGCAGGCATTTCTGCTGTAGACGGTAACGGTTTTTTTTTTCGTGATTTTACTAATGATGTTATTTTATTCTTCGCGGCTGAAAACGCTTTTCCGGCAAGATCTCCAACAGCACCAATACCCTTATCACGAATAACATCAATGGCTTTCATTGATAATTGTTTAGCTAACGGCATCACTTTTGGGGCCATTCTTGAAAAGAATCCTAAAATGGTATTGCCTAAACCATCTCCATAGTATGCTCTATAAACTGGAAACCGTGAATTAACTACATAGACGGGGATTGGTTTATCATGATTGTAGTGTATGATCATTATTTGAAATCAGAAACAATTTTTCAATTGTAAAACAATTTGTCAATTGGAAACGCTAATCACTGTGATACCCATTTGCTAACTCGTCAATGAAATCTCGATATGTTTTGATATCCATGATACCACCTTGAAATAACCGTCTACAGATATCAGCTGCTTCATTAATTATTTCCGGTGAATTATTTCCAGCTCGGAACCCTCCGATTAGAATTTCTAATCGTGATATATCATTGATAACACTATCAGGACAAGTGTTTCCAACTAGACGATTTTTCCCTGAAATCCCACTCCCGAAACTTTCATCCTTTGAGAGTTGTAAATAATCAAGAGGATCATCATCAAGTTCTTCTTGTTTTTTTTGTCTTCTTGTTTGTCTACGTGTTGGTGTTTGACGTTTTAGCTCTTGTCGTTCTTCTATTTCTCGTTGTCGCTCTTCTATTTGTTCTCTTTTATAATTACTAATTCTCCTTTGAAATTCCTTGTACCCCATCTCATCCTTATTCAAACGACCAATCCCTTTATTTATTTTATACAAATTATCGGACCAATCATTACTTGATATTCTATCATCCTTATACTCGTCCTTTAAAAAATCTTTTTTTGAATTATAGCTTTGAGCAGCAAAATCACCAAAAGCTTGATAATCCTTTGGTTTGAATAATTCAAATTGTTTTATTAATGTTTTAGCATTATCAGTAAATTTATTCAACAGAGAAACAGTCGTTTCTTTCGGATTAGTAGGTGGTTCAGTTTTTTCAGTTTGTTCAGTTTTCGCTGCTAGTTTTTCAAGTACATGAATAAGACCCTCTTCTTTTCTTTTACCGTCAGGATCATCTCCCAGTATAGCACGCTCTACCCCTTTCGTTGCTGTGGTTACTGGTTTAAACAACTCTTCAGATCCCGCAGCAAAATCAGTTTGTAAACTCTGTCGTTGTTGCAGTTTATTCCTGACAGAGTCACGAATTGGTATAAATCTCTTAATTGCATCTAATCGTTCACGAGCCAATCGGGTTGTTAATGCTTCATTGACCATTATTTGAAATCGCAAACAATTTTTCAATTGCAAAACAATTTTCCCCATCGATGATTCCATCCATTAACGGTCCATCTATTTTTTTATTCAGTGTGAAATATTTTTATTTTTTTAACGCATTTTGCGTAATTTTTGTGTCATTTGGTGGTTTTTCATTGATTTTTTGACAGTTTTGGTGGTTAATCTCAAAGAGATTTTACGGTCAAGTAGTCGATTTTGCATGGGATTTTCCGTAGAGAAAAGCTGTTAGGATTGATTTTCATCATTTTTTAGCCATTTTTCATCAATTTTTGCCTGTTTTCAGCGATTTTTGGTCATTTTTCATCGATTTTTATCAAAAAACCACGTAGGGTCAAGTAGTCGATTTCGCATGCGATTTTCCGTAGAGAAAAGCTGTTAGAATTTTATTCAGTGATTTTTTTATTCAGTGTGAAATAGTTTTTATTCACTGATTTTGATAATTTCAATCAAAAAGTGCTAAAAAAATATGAAAATCCCATTGAGATTTTACGGTCACAATCAAAAAATGATAAGGGTCGGGCAATCAATTTTCTTGAATTAATGCTCGTAGGTTTCTAATTTTAGAGTTGACTTCTTTTTTCAATTCGTATTCGTTACCTAATTCTTTTCGTATCCCCTCTACGATAGTATACAACGGAACGAACACACTGATGTCACTAGAAAAAGAAAGAGAGTCTCTAATAGAATTCTGAATTCTTTTGATGAGTGCATATTTCTTGGGTAGCATATATTTATTGTTGTTAACTCCGTATTCTATATCCTGAAAATCAGACACAATTTGATCAGGATTTAATCCATCTGATAGTTTGATATCCTGATTTTTCAATTTTGCTATTTCAACTATGATGCTATTCATGTTTTCAGAATTCATTATTCTATAACATGACATATCTCTAATTGAAAAATATGACGCATTAGATATAACTAAATTGAATTTTTTGTCCGCTCTTTTTTTAAATCGCCGATCGATAAATCCCCTCTGCAACGAATCGTACTGAGGCTCTACAAATATCGAAATGCCTACCGGCTTCATATAATGATTGAAATATTTTTTCTTCGTTAGTTATCGTATTCAAAGATTTCACAGGTCTCGCTTTTTTGAACAAGTGCCAGTCTTCCCCCTTTTCAAATTCTCACTTTGTGTGATAGCTTGCAGATTTGATAAAGAATTGTTTTTCGAATTAGAATCCTTGTGATCGATAACAAAATCATCCTCGATCAATCCATTGAAACATTCAAATACTATTCTGTGATTGAGATAAAATTTCTTTCCAGCACCAAACTTCAAATACCCGTGATTAGTCACAGCACCAACTGGTTTCTTTAGTCTACGGTTTCTTACAACACCATCACTGGATGCTTCATAATTTGTAATCAAGGGATGCTGTCTGAATTCTTGGTTCATTCGTATACATAATACTATTGTTTGTCTAATTCATTGTTTGGTTCAATAATGAATCTTTCCATGTAGTCTTGAGGGGTTCTTATGATTTTGTCAAGGACGTTGTCCTTGACAGAGTCAGCGTCAGAGACTTTTTCAGGGTCAAAATTTCTGATTGATTGTCCATTTTTTATTCTTTTATCATAATAACGCTTCAATTCCCTGTATCGCTTACCACCGCAATTTAGACACAATTGTGATTTCCCCCTGCCCCAACCCCACATCGAATACAGGGTAACGGACCAAGGCTTCCACGACGAAAGCTTTGCATATGATACCCACAGAACTCATTTCTGCATGATTTGTTACACGGGATTACTGATCCAATCATAAGCCATTTGCAGTGATTCATTATACATAAATCTTTCATTTAAATGCTTGTTTTAATTATAGCATGAGGGAGTTCAAGAGATTGACTTCGAAAAATGCTAAATTCAATGCTGATAAGGAGTTTAAGAGATTATTGAAAATTAATCCTAAATTTAATATCGATAAACCCAAAAAACGTCCAAGAGACGGAAACATGAAGGAGTTTAAGAGATTATTGAAAATTAATTCTAGATTTAATCGCGATAGACCCAAACGTCCAAGAGACGGAAACAAACGTCCAAGAGACGGAAACATGAAAGAGTTTAAGAGATTATTGAAAATTAATCCTAAATTTAATATCGATAGACCCAAAAAACGTGTAGTAGACAGAAACATGAGGGAGTTTAAGAGATTATTGAAAATCAATCCTAGATTTAATCGCGATAGACCCAAAAACGTGTAGTAGACAGAAACATGAGGGAGTTTAAGAGATTATTGAAAATTAATCCTAGATTTAATCGCGATAGACCTAAAAAACGTAACAAGAGATCACCATGGAAAAATGCTCAATTCAATCTTGATATAGTTTCTAATACACCCAAGAATAAAATTCTTGATAAACCCATCAGAGACTATTTTAATGAATTCAAGCGTGATGGAGCATCTTATTGTTGGTCAACATTTCGAATTGATGGTGTTGTTGACGCTACCATGAATGATGAAAAGGCAGCAGTGATCATTTCACGTCTTGGGAAAGAAAGTCATTTTTTCCGAATCAAATTCATTATCCGTGATGGTGGAAAATGGATCATTAGGGATAAATTTGATCCCATTCTCAAGGGCAAAAAAAATATCACCGTGAATCAGGATTCAAAACCAGGAATTTTGACCGGAATTGATAAACCCTACTACGAAAGATCTTATCCTGTAACAGCAGTTGTTTACGGGATCTATCCGCTCAATGAAGAACCTGATATTGCAAAACTAGCACCCATGAAATATTCAACAAGGCTCAATTGTGTAGCAGAACGAATAATAGAACACTTCACAAATGCGTCCCGGGGAAATAAACTAACTGATCTAAGACGAAAAAAAATAACCGAGTGGGAATTAACGGTAAAAGAGCATGGGGCAACAATTCAGGATATAATTAAATTAGAAACATCATTGAGATTTCCAATATCGGTAAGAACAATCACCGGAGAAGTATTAAAAGAACCGAAATATCAATCAAAAAAAGGAAACCCAATTGAAATTATTGATCATAACGAACACGCGTGGTCATCTGCAGTAACAATATTCCCACAGGATAGAACCGTAAAATATCTATCCCAAACCGAAGAGTTTTTTTCAGAGCAGAAATTATTTGATGCTATTTACCATTTGAGTAAAAACGATCCTGTGTCAATGTGGCTATTTCATAGTACTTCAGACGAAGAATGTAGATTTGATCAGTTTGTAAGGCCCAACGGAGAATTGTACCGTACTGAAGAACTACATAATCAAATGAAACAACTAGCTAGTGAGTTTTCTGGGGAGGGGGAAGACAACGATCAATTATTAGCAAACTGTTTTACAGTACCATCAATTGCAGCACATTTTGCTAGAAAGAAAAACGCGTGGAAACCAACAAGAAGTGAGTTTTTATCAGATGTCAGATTGTCCTGTCTTGAATACAGCCATGGAGGATTATGGAATACAAAATACGACCCTGAAACCGTTATTTCCATTGATATGATTGCATGTTATCCAGGAAGTTTTCTCGGGTATGGAGAATGCGAGAAATATTTCAAACGATTTGGACACCCCACACACGAAATGACCCGTGTTGCTATTAATGGACCACTGCCTGATTTCGATTTAACCGGAGTCGCTTGTGTGGTATCATTTGAAATGGCTGAAGGACTTCATCCGTGTAGTTATCTTTGGATTGGTAAACACATGTCTGAAAAACACTGGATGCCAATAGTGTTATTACGGTATATGCTTGATTGTAAGATGTTAAAATCATTAATTGTCAGTGAAGCAATTATATCCTATAGAGCACAGAAATCAGTCTGGTTACCACAACCTGATCTAGAAAAAATAATTAGCGAACAGCGAAAACTGTTTCCTGATTTTAATGAACAACAAATCATGAATTGGTCCAAACAGTTATTTGAAATCAGAAACAACGAAGCAAAAGATCTCAGTAGAAGAATAATCGGTAAATTTACCCAGGGTGGCAAATATGACAATACAAGATATTCTTCACGGTTGATTATAGACAATGCTGAATACGATTTTGTAATCGCGGATTTAACGAACAAGGGTCTATATGTCAATCGTAAGGACGCATTTATGTCCGATGGAACCAAATTGGGTACAATTGTTACCTACAATGATGGATACAATCCGCAGTACACACATTTGAGAGCTTCTATGCTTGGTTATGCTTCTATTAATCTGTTTTCAATGATCAATAAATTTCCTGACACCGCAGTTAGAGTTGCCACTGATTCATTTTACATAAATAGCAAAATGGCTGATTTTAAGGCTACTGGCAACGAGAATTGGGGATCATGGAGAATTAAGAAGGAAATGCTTCATGATTATATTCAATCAGCAGATGTTACAATTGAAAATAATTATTTAAAAAGCAATCAGTGTTCAGATTTTTCTAATGCACCACCGGTATCCGATCCAATATGCCGGTATAAAACAGTTTATTTAAACGGTTGTGGAGGATCAGGAAAGACAACACGAGTAATCAATTTATTCAAGGATAAAATCAACATGAATGCGTTAACACCAACTCACAAACTTGCCAGAGACATAAAACAACGAGATGTAAAAAATTCTGGTACTTATCACAGCTTTTTCCGATGGAGCGGTGATAAATGGACCCCTGAAAGAATGGGACAGAAATTTATTCCACCGGTGATATTATGGGATGAAATATGCACGGTACCGTTACAAGTATTAAAAACATTTCTTGAATGGTTGTCAACGAAAAATACAAAAATTATCATGTGCGGCGATCAAGGCCAACCACCACCATTTGTCGGTAAACCTCCTCATGAATGGTTAAAATCATACGTTGATTATTACGAAGAGATGAATGATGACATTAGATCATTAGATGAAATATTACGTGAGTTCAAACAACTAATCAGATTACAACCGGATAGAATCCAATGTGAAATAATGCGTGAAATAATTTCAGAAACTCCAATGAATGATTTCTGGGAAATGTGGAGACCAAACGATTTGATCATTGCAAGTAGAAAAATAGTCAGGGATACACTTCAGATGAAGTTATTTGAATTGCATAAACAAAAATTTGCAACACTTCCAGTGCCTCTTTGTTATAGGCCCTCGAATACACGAAAACAGAACATTGAAGTTGATATTCCAGGACAAAGTGAAAAACAAATTCTCGTATTAAATGATATTGTGCTGGTTGATATCAGCGTCGTCGAAAATGCATTGCGTGCTGATAAATCCCCATGGACGTTAGGTTATGCAGCAACAATACACTCCTCACAGGGATTGACTATATCGGATACAATTATTTGGATAGTAGATAATCGCATTGAGTGGTCGAATTTAGTTTATCTCGCAGTATCCAGAGTACGAAGAATAGATCAACTTCGAAGAATTGTTTTCGATGATAATGACACCACAATAGATGATATTGATATTAAAATTATTGATAAAAAACTCTCCGGTTACAAACAACAGGACAAAAAAAAAACAACGAGAATTTGACATTGATGCTGAATTAATAATCACTTTGAAGAAACAACAGAATAATCACTGCGCAAGTTGCAATTGTATAATGCGTTGGCAGTATTCGGATAAGGATCCTCGCCAATTCACCGTTGACAGAAAAAATAACAATCTCGGTCATGTCAGAAATAATGTGATGTTGACTTGTCTTGAGTGCAATAGACGCAACGGTGCTAGTTAAGACCATGGGGTGGCAATTGAGTATCGTCAGGAATCACTTGTAATTGTTGTCTAGTAAAAACCCGCTGAGGGGCAGTTGAATCCAGTTTATAGACTGGAGGTCTACCCGTAGATCGTGTTATACTAGATATCTTGTGTGCAGTAACACTCCAAATAGGATCAGTAGCCCTTTTTCTGCCCCCTTCAAGCTCTCCTGGTTCGTATAAATGCCTCACAATGACATTACTACCAAGAATTGGTTCTTTGAAATCTTTTTGTCGTTTTTCAGGTATTGACTTCTTTTTAATCGCATTGATAGGTTTCATGTTGATTGTTCTAGTAATCTCGTTATTCAGTGCAGTAATCACAGCTGGTAACCTTTTAACCCATTCACGGGATCTTTTTTCTTGGATGAATTCTTTTGCGTATTGATATCCAAATAACCGCTCAGCAAGGGTTTTATTAAACCGTTCTACAATTGCCTGATCACGATGCAGTGCAGTATGCCCCCGTCTGATAGTGACATTGTGATATTTCATCGTTGTTAAAACAGCACCCTGAAATTCCTTGCCAGGATCAATTCGTAATAGATTTGGCCAGTGCAGAGGGCCCCTTCGATAAATCTTTTCAAATGCAGAAGCTACTTCAGTGGCCGATTTTGTTTTTAACGGTTCTGCTTCTTTGTATCGACTTGCAATATCAACTACGGTTAATGCTTACTTGTAACCGTGGTCATGTGGCAAAAATAATAGATCAGCCTGATGAACTTCATTGGGTCCGGTTACATCAAAATGCGAGACATTAATTTGTTTAGGCGGTGGTAAGTAAATTTGCCATAGTGCCTGTTTGGATAACCAATGAGCCGCAGTGGTTTTTTTCTCTTTTGCAGCGCTAGCGAGTTTATGGATTGCTGATTTACCCTTTCAGTATCCTTTTGGAGAATAATAAATAGATTCCATGTTGTTATTAATTACCAGCACCTAACATCAATTTACTTTTCATTGCCGATTTTATCAAAAAGGAAGCCAATTTTTCTTTGAAGGATTTATCAGGAATAGCATTTAACGCATGAATTAATTTCACATCTGCTAGATGCCTGTGTTGCAAATTGCTGCTTTTATAAGCAACATCATGAAGGTGACAGGCCTTATCAATAGCGTTTATTGGTTCTTCACCGGGTCGGGGCTGATTTTGATCACTGAGTCTGATATCAAGTCTTGTTCCCGGTCCACAATAACTATACCCTGGAAGGTGTTTTTCTCCGGGGTATTTCCCCCATGGGGTTCCAGGGAGTTTTGCTAATTTGGCAGCGATATCACCTCCTCGTTTTTTTTTAAAGGTTCCTTGGGTTTAGAAACAAATCTAAATTTCTTTGAACTACATTGTACGCATTTACCAGAAAGCTCTGATCGGTTATTTTTTGTTGTAATCGTCGTCAAGTCATCTGTGCCAGTACGCGCCTTACACTTCACACAATATAGATCCATAATTTATGTATAGAGATATGAATATAATTGATTTTTCAGCAACTAAAACAAGAGAACCAGTTAAGCATCATGCAGCGCTACCAAACTCTCTCCGCGCAATTATAATCGGGCCATCTGGATCCGGCAAGACGCAATTGTTGCTCAATTTAATAATGAGATGGATGAAGTGGGATAAGTTGTATTTAATTGCCCCTAGCGTAGATGACCAACGATGCTATGAAGTGCTAAAAGATTTTAATGAAAATGCTTCAGAGATTGCCGGCGAGGATGTTATTGAATTTATAACCGATATTGACGAGGCACCATCAGTAGAAGACCTCGATGGAAGTATCAACAATTTAGTTGTATACGACGATGTAATGTTAGATAAACAAAAAAACCCAGCTAGAATATTTTCCCGAGGCAGGCACAAAAACACGGACGTGATCTATGTCACTCAACGATACACTCAGATTCCAAAAGTGATCAGAGATAACTGTAATATGCTTGCTGTATTCAACGGCGTTGATACACATACGCTACGAAATATTTGGCAGACATGGTGTTCTGATATGGACTTCAATCAATTTAGAAATTTCTTTAGTCATGCTCAGTCTGCCCCACACGGATTTGTAACAATAAATTTACATGACCCTCGGACACGATATCGTATCGGACTGGATCAAATATTCGGTTGAAGACGAATGGAGGCTTAGTCATTTTTTTGATTTCATTGATTTTTCATTATTATTTTTTGCCTGATTTCATTGATTTTTCATTGATTTTTTTGCCTGATTTCATTGATTTTTTTGATTTTTTTGCCTGATTTCATTGTTTTAAGCCTGATTTCATTGAAAACTTGTTTAAAAATGTTGTCCGGCTCACCCTCTCTGCTGCTTCAAGAAAAAGTGTAAGAAAGGCTTTAGCATCAGAAAAATCTACAGCATATTTACAACACGCGCTTTCCTAATCTACGGACTATTTGAATAAAACATTTTTTTAAAGGCACATTAGTGCAAAGTGTCTGTAATTTTATGAATTCTAAAGATAATGAAAAACATTTAAATTAATTAAATCAGCCCATTCTGACCCACATTCTCTTAATCTACAATGTGTCTCTGGCATACATTATATTAATCCATTACATATTTCAGATATAAATTATATTAATCTAAGAGTTATCTAAATCACACATTCTCTTATTCCTCGGTATGTCACAGACACACGCTCCGTGACAAATTCTCTAAATATAGGCCTATCTCTTACACATTCTTTCAATATACACGCTATCTCTGACACACAATATTGTAATCAAAATCATGTCTCTGACAGTAATTCTCTTAATCCACAAATGTACGGCTTATCTGTGACGGGTATTCTTTAAGTCATTGTTCCCACTATGAAAACGAAGTCATATGAACAACGTTCTTTTGCATACCAGGGCCCGGTGATGTGGAATGAATTGCCCATTCAAATTATACACAAAGAAACAGTAGTCCCTTTTAAGAGTGCTCTTAAAACTCACCTTTTTAGAATGCAGGAATAAACTTAGAGACCTAATAATGTTTTGCATCTTATATGTTTTCAGCATGTTTTTTATGTTTTTTATTTTCCATTGTTTTTGTCATTTGTTTTTTCTTTAGTGTAGTCATATCATAACGATGGTGTAAAGCACTTAGAGTTTCTAACAATTAGGCGCTATGAAAAATCCTCATTATTATTATTATTATTATTATTATTATTATTATTATTATTATTATTATTATTGTGTAGTAGTGGTGGTACTGCAGCTGCCAATGATGATAATGTCTTTTTGCAGTAGTAGTAACAATATGATTAGTATTAATTACTGGCTGTATTTATTCTTCGTTTAGGTGCTGGTATTGTAAAGATATTTTTAGTTTTGTCCTTCTTCCTGGTTTAGGGTATATTAAAATACTTTCCGCTGAATTTCGTTTTATTTATTTTTCTTTATGCCATAATCATTGGGAGTAAAATTCTCAGATAATTAAGTACGAGTGATAGAATAAACACTAATCTTCATTATAAGGAAATTAAAACAAAAAACGAGAAGAGAAAAATGTGAGGAATGTCTTTCCTGGAACGAGAGAGAGAGAGAGAGAGAGAGAGAGAGAGAGAGAGAGAGAGAGAGAGAAGAATAACTATAAACATTACGTTACGATGCGCAAGATGAACGTCATAAACATCTAACGTCATAAACATTTAACGTAAAAGGTAACAACCCTAGTTACGGCTGTCAATTCATGTGTCATTCACAGCGAACAGACGTTTATTGTTAACGCATGCAAGTTCCGCATCTGATTAAACATGCGTGATAAATGGCTTCAATTCCGGTTCCAAATATTGCACCAGGCTTCTAGTATAGAATCTTGTAAGCTTTGGAAAATTCGTTTCAATCTCTAAACAAGATATTACTAAAGATCATGCCATATATGTTATAAGGCAAGGAGGAGTGTGGGAAAGTGACGACATAACGTCGGTAAAGGTATGTATATATGGATATAATAATATGACATGTCAGTACAATACAGGTTATGTAGTGCCAAATAAATGTTAAGATATGCAAAACCAACGTCAAAATCCCCAATGTGAACGAGATTAAAATTTTATGGGGAGCACTGGTCTACAGCGTAGTGTTTCAAGGATATTAAACATGTTCAAAATTTATTATTTTATTCATCGAATTTATTATTTCTAACTCGATTGTCTCCATACAGTTCCTTATATTGTCATCTTATACGCGTGTTAGACCAAACTTTAAAGTGTTAACCAGCAGCATGCTCACTGTTATATTTCGAATACTCAAAGAAAATATTTTAATTAAAGGGTTCGATGCTGGAAGATAAGCAAGATAGCTTCTGCATCCAATGAACGCAATATCTGCCTCAACTAATTGCAGATAAATGGTAGAGGAGGGGGAAAGTATACCCTTACTTTTTAAAGTTAATGAAAATTATCGAATTGCATGGAGCTTGCACAACAGTACAATATGAACTACATTACTCTTGTTGTGTGAAGGATAGATTACCGCCTCCACAAATACGGATGATGTGCTGATGTTTAAATTCCATTCGGTTTGAAGCGATAAAAATATGATGGTGTTAGAAATAGGATATGTTGGTGGCAATCAATTTAAAATTATAAATCAATGAACGAAATGACTAACGAAAGATGCGAGAGCAGCAGAACATGTATATTTGAGAATCTTATGTTAGTCACCATAATACTAAGTATAGGTATTATACTTACCGATTTATCGGAAATCTACCAAAAACTTGAACTAGTTGCACTAACGAGATTTGTCTTACACTGCATCAAGCTACAATACAGATTGGAAAATAACTGTAAAAAAGTAGCATGGATAATTGGTATCTATGTCCAATCATTTAATTACTAAATACCCTTAGTATGAAATAGCGATACTTATGTCCCACAATTTATTTACTCTTATAACCCTAATATTGAAGAATGGTACCTATGTCCGGATATTTTTTTAAAACTATATAACACTGCTACGAACATATACCTCTGCTATGGAAGAGTGGTAAGTATGTCTCCATTTATTTACTGAAATGAATATATGGTTCATGGTTTATATTCTCTAATTATTAGTCTTTCAAGGTCACGTCTTATTATGTTGGAAAGCTTTCCAAATATTCTATTTTAAATTCATACCATCATGGTACTGACGTCTATATATCTTCTTTAAAGTTCTATATCGTTATTAGTTTACGCACTCTTGTAGTAGTTTTCGATTCCACTGAAACATCCATACGAAACAAGAACACTGGACAATGCACGAATTGTATTGTGTGTAATGCCCAATATCGTTGATTTTAGGAAAGTTATCATTCAAAAAAGTAGGGATGGACAAATAATGTCGTATTTGTTTTGCTAGCAAATGTATGTTGAAGACTAATCTTCTCGCGATATGTCAGAAGTTATAGTCAAATAACGACCTCCGAAAAAATTTAGTCGTCTCTCATATCAATAGATTTCATTTAGTGTAAGACAGAATTGTTCCTTTAGAAACAGCTATCAACACAAATAGTAGTTGCAACGATTGTGCAAAATTGATATTGTATTGTGTGTGTTACTGCTTCCAAAGTACGTTTCGTTTCTGTGTTCCTCCCCGAAAGGAAAAGTATTTTGTGACGCAATATTTTCTCACTATAGCCAATCACGGCATTGGGATAAAGAAGACAATTGCAACATCTCGTCTGGGAGAGAACGTTAAATTGTAGGGCATAAATTAGTTAAGTTCCCTTCCACTCGCTATGCAGGGTTCCGAAATGTCAATCAATCAAGATCAGTCCAAAATAGTCATCGAATTTAATGCTTAGTTACGCGTTGGAATACGCTACATTTCCGCACAAACATGAGACTACGATTAATTAGTTCTTTTTATTATACTGCAAAGTAATTTGAAAGATTACGCAGAAAATTATTGAACATTTATTATAAAATGGTTTGTCATTGTGATTAGTTCACATGCGGTACAAACTGCAATTATTAAGATGGGATTGAAGCTGAAATTCGGAAACGATTTTCCGAAACCAAACACCTATATAAAAAGCGATACATTATTTATAATCATATTTCACGCACAAACACACAAAACTGCTTTGAAATGATGATATTGTTTGTTGTGTGTGTGAAAATGTTGAATACTTATACGAATAATATGCTTATATGCTTATGTTTGTATTTTCTATCATATTTGAGTCGTAATATTGCAAGCAATACAAAAAAATATGTGTGTGCCTGTTGTAAGTTTTGTCTTTTTATTACAATGGATAGTTTGGAAGTTAAATTTGGAATAATGGAATAAAGCATCATGCTTCATCAATGTTGACATTATTAAAATTATGAAAATTTAGTATTTCCTTCTAACTGTTGTCAGGTTGACAAAACACCGCCCTTTACTTTAAATTATGTATTCTCTTTGATTCTATCCATATCTTTAGTCTAAATATTGGATTTTGGCATCAATTATTTGACACTTTTTGTTATGTAAGTTTACTTTTTTTATACTTTGTTTCGCTTTATGAATGGATTAAACTTTAAAAAAAATGATTATTAGACTTTAAAATATAAACAACAACGAGCTATGACCCTCTGTTTATTTAAATTTTGTTCATGCTGACTTCAAATCAAACCGATCTCTTACAAATAACTGATTTTATAACATATACAAATTGTTATGACATCAAAAATGTTTGTTTCAATATACATGCAGATTGTTTCAAAATATATTTAGTTTGTTTCAATATACATATATTGCATTTCAATAACATATAGTTTGTTTCAATATGCTTACAGTTTTTTTGCATTATACATATAGTTTGTTTCAATATACAAATAGTTTTTTCAATATAAATGTAGTTTGTTATACATGTAGTTTATTTCAATATGCATATAGATTATTTCAATATACATTTAGCTTGTTTCAATATACATATAGTTTGTTTCAATATGCATTTAGTTCGTTTAACAATACATATAGATTGTTTCAATATACATATTGTTTGTTTCAATATACATGTAGTTTTGTTAATATGCACATAGTTTATTTCAATATTCATACAGTTTGTTTCACTATAGATATAGTTTGTTTCAATATACATGTAGTTTGTTTCAACAGAGTATTGAATTACAATATCTGGAACATTATATTATTTTGAATATGCTACTTTCTTATATTTGTACTGACCTACTTTCAAGAACTTTTGCTTATCGTTTAATGCCCTACCTTTTTAATATGCTACTTCACTATAATTGTCATGACCTGCTGTCAGTATACTTTGTATATCCTACTTCCGTAAACTTTCAACGACATACTTTCAATACAGTTCGTACGAAATATATTAACAAAATAGTGCAATAAAAATGGATTTCACAATTCTTTATTCTAAAAGTCCTATTCTTACGTTTGTTGCCGGGCATGTTTTGTTAAATAAATATAATATATTATTTAATAATAGGCTGTAATAACTGAGCTATATCATGCAAACTACTTGTCTTGCTAGTGAATAGTAAATTATTTCATGCTTCTTTGGTATGTGGATAATAAGTATTTTATTGCAAAGTACATGTTTCGCACGTGTATAGTGAATTATTTATCGCAAAGCACTTGTCTCGTCTGTGAATAATGAGATATGACATGCGACGTTATGGAAACCTTAAATGTAAATTATTTACTTAAAAATATTTCCTTAACACCTAGATAGATTATGATAATCTCTGGTTCAATTAATATGAATCCATGACAATTACGTATTAGATTTTTATCCGTAACCAGTTTTAAGACCTCAGTAATTAAACTGTTTTCAAGGTTTTGCTGAAAGGTTACTTTTTGTTGTTTTGTGAAGGGCATGAAGGGCATGATGTGTCATTAAAAGCGCAAAATAATTCATTATACGACGCACTAGCTTGCCCCTTTGACCTTCAGGAACATTTCAACTTTTAAATGTGAAAACGTAACTAATCAGAGAAAGTGTTGTATTTGACAATCGAGTTGTCTCCCATATATCTGCTTGCAGATTAAGAATTAGGTAGCTGAGTGGTCATAGTCGATAATCTTCATGCATCACTCACACCTCTCATCTCTGTCCATATGTCTTGCTGACATCCGTCCAGGTTTCCAAAATCTGAAACACTCCTAATAGCTCTAGACATCAAGTACAATATGTACAAGGGAAATACATCTAAAGTGGCACAATCCTATCATATGGTATAACGGTACCAATTGCGCAAGTCCATGTGGGTGGAGCGTAAGGTGTAGGGTCCATACCAATCAGAAATAAATAACAAGACAAGCTTTGATTGGTGGATTATGTAAGAGTTGTACTTTTTGTTAGGCTTAAAAAATAGTTTAGCCTCTTGGCAACATGTGAATTTATGTTAATTCCTATACAGATCATATTTTGTATTTTTTATGAATTTTTGAAAATGTCATAGACATGACTGAAAATAGGTATGTTGTGACTAGATAACTCATACCCCTGTCTAGTTCCAGCAGAGTTATCTCTCTTAAATGCAATGGAGTACCTGGTTTTGTCATCATCAAATTGACAATCTAACATTGTTCTCTATAACAGTGTGTGAGATGCATGCTAAATTAGGATAGAAAATATATTTATCTCTCCAAATATTAGCATTGAGGTCTATAGAAAAACAATTGGTACCGTGATACCATATTGTTGTCTTTCAGTGGAGTTGTTTAGCTTCAAGGTGTTATATAGATTTTTACATTCAGTCGCATCAATTAATTTCTTCTCGTAGTCCAGCGTGAACTAAGTTATGTTTGTGAGGAAGATCATGTTGCGTGCTTTTACGCGTGACATTTGTGTGTTTAAGTACCTTTAACAGTTTTACCCATACGGTGTCTGCGGTGTGACGATTTATAGTGATGTGTAGTAATTGGGAATCATATCGGATATATGTAAGTAACATCATGTCCCACCCTGTCAAACCATCCTAACTCCAGGACTTAACACTGATCTCTTAATCCTGAGCGCCATGAAAAGCTGCTGCTAGTACCATGTTTTATAAATCAGTGGTATGACTTGGCCGAGGTTCGAATCCGCTACTGCTCCCATCCGAGGTGGACGCTCTAACCCGTATTTCTACGAAAACGCTTATTTTAGTGGGCACGTTAGTTCATGAATTGTAGTAATCATCTAGTTGTTTCCAAAACAATGATCGTGTTTCGTTGCTTCCAAAACATGTGTTATTTTTGTCTTTTATGACATTCACAGAAACTGCTTCCCTTGAGTATTGAGTAGCAACATTTTCTACACGGATGCCATATTCTTCTTCTCCTTCTTCTTCTTCTTCTTTTTATTATTATTATTATTATTATTATTATTATTATTAGTAGTAGTAGTAGTAGTAGTAGTAGTAGTAGTAGTAGTAGTAGTAGTAGTAGTTATACTATACATATAACGCTCAGTTAACCGAAATACAGAACGATAGGGTAGAGGTGATGTGAATTTCTGAGCGGTCTCACATTAAAACCAATGGTCCTTCTTCTTCTTCTTCTTCTTCTTCTGCTTCTTCCTCTTCTTATTCTTCTTCTTCTTCTCCTCCTTCTTCTTCTTCTTCTTCTTCTTCTTCTTCTTCTTCTTCTTATTATTATTATTAGTAGTAGTAGTAGTAGTAGTAGTAGTAGTAGTAGTTATACTATACATATAACGCTCAGTTAACCGAAATACGATAGGGAAGAGGTGATGTGAATTAATTTCTGAGCGGTCTCACATTAAAACCAATGGTCCTTCTTCTTCTTCTTCTTCTTCTTCTTCTTCTTCTTCTTCTTCTTCTTATTATTATTATTATTATTGTTAGTAGTAGTAGTAGTAGTAGTAGTGGTTATACTATACATATAACGCTCAGTTAATCGAAATACGTAACTATGCGATGTGAACTTGAGATCGGACTAATATTAAAGCCAACGGTCTGTGGGCGTGTACAAAAATTAGAACATGTGCATTTATTAATGAACTGAAAAAGCTAATCATTTTTCCACCGTTACCCACAGGATGGATCCCTCGAGAATGGAAATTTGTCTAATTCTCCATATTTAACATATACAGTACTGACACAATTACTACTGAATTTGACTTCAGTGGATAGTCTGCATGATCAAAGCAGCCGCTACGGTAAACATTAGATAATGATGTTAATTTCAGTTTGGAACACGTGCGTGAGGCTTAAAGAAGGCGGTGAAAATACAAGTGCAGAAAAGTCACTCGAGCTTCATTTGTTTCGGCATAGTTGTAGTCAGGACGTTTCCTAAAACGATTTTTTGTGTCTTGTACTTAAGAGAATATTTACAAAAACGAGTTTTTTGACTTTGCAATAATTCAATTATATCTTTAAAAAATAAATAAAGCGAAATGGCAATTTTAATGGCCATCATGAACTGTCATGTTTAGTGGCGTCACATGTCGTTAGGTTCGGATAACAGAATGTATATACTGGCTAACTGTCTCAAATATGTTATACAATAACTACATACAATAGGATGGGAGACTTCAGCCATTCCAAATTAACGATGAAAACGTTGCCCAGTACACGCTACGAGGAAGCCGTCTCCCATTGTGAATCACCTAAGTTTTAAAATTTAATTTTGGTCCTAGCTAAGTAAAAAGGCATAATATCTCCTATGATACTTGAGGGCTTACGTAAGTTTTAAAATTCAATTTTGGTCCTATCTAAGTCACAAAGAGTATATCGTTGCTGATTAATCATAACGCAATTAGACTTTTATATGATATCAATGTAGCATAATGTCACCTATGATAATTGATGGCCGATGTAAATTATAGGTTTTGCTTTTGGCCAAATTGAAAACTCCATATCAGTGTTTTATTCCAACGGTATCGTACTGGGTAATATACCATTGAGTCGGACGTTTTCACTTGTAAATTACTGGGGACAATTAGAATAATAGCTTAACAATTTAATGCGCATATATGATCGTTGGAATAAGACTATGTATCAACAGTGCAGGTTATAGTAGGTAGGAGTTTGGCCTGTTAGCAGGCAATAATTCGACCTGCAAAACTCACGAACAGTATTATAGGCTTGTCATATCCGCGCTTTGTTACCAACATAGCGCTTTAATGTATGTTATATTGTGTGTATGTAGGTACTATGCTATATTGACTCTACCCGACTACACTGAGTTTTGGTATGATTTGTCACGATTGTGTGCCAATATTGACCTAAAACCTAATTTTGGAGGGGTTTTGTAACGATGTTATGCCAATTTGACCGTAAACCCAGTGCCAGTATTAACTATGCTGCGCCAAAGTTGACACAATGTAATGTTTTGGAGAAATAATTATTTTATCGCCAAATGATACTGGAATAGGCAAATGGCACGTTTTGCTCGTGTGTTTTCAATGGGATATTTTGTTTTTATGCAACTTTTTTAACGAAGCGAAACTCTTTAAATATGAAGACAATGTTATCAAAATTGTGTATATGTTACTTTGGGTCTTAGAATGTCATAGAAATGGATGTACATTTGTACAGACATACATAGATAATTATTCCAAGTGTACTGCACTTCACGGATACTTTTTACGCCGTGCTTTCAGTAAAGGTATAAATTACTTTAATAAATCTTGTTACTGAACATGGTCGCACTTTCAACATGGCAATGGCTGTGCTTATAATTTTATTGTGCATTGGTGACAAACTGGAATGGCCTTTACGTTGTTTGTTTTCAGCGCTAACACTCTAGTTTTTCTTCACAGTACAAACTAACGGAAAGGTTGATTTGTGACCGATCTGCTGATGTATGGCATGTAACCATAGGCTTAGGAACCTATGAGGAAACTCAAGTCAATACCTTGTTGCTCACTATCGACATGGACGTAAGCTTGTATTCTTTTCATCGCACAGACAAACGGACTAGTCGATATTTATGGGGTTTTCAATGCCACATTTGTCTTCTTGAGGCCTATCTGCCGATTTATGGCATGTTACCATAAAGTCAAGGGTTTTTGAGAAAACTCAAATAAATACCTTGTTGCGCACTTCCGACATAGACATTAACATATTCATTATCTTCATCGCACTGACGAACGAATGGGCTTGTCGAGACCTAGCTGACGGTATGTCGCACATCAATGTGGCTGCAAGAATTGTTGAGAAAAATGTATTTAAACAATTTTCACATTTGTATGACGAAGCGCAGCCAATAGTGATTTTATTGCGCGCATTGACAAACGGACATACCTAATACTACAACATTGACACTGACCAATGCGTCTCAATAAGCCCGACACTTGACCATATGTGCAGCCGTCCGGGAGACAAACAACAATTAATGCACATTTTCGGTTTATCATTGGAGGAGATTAAAACTTGGTTTTACTAAGATTACAGACGAACGGACATGACCAACGACCGAAAAAATAATATTACACGCGCCTCTTCAAACTCAATCAACTGATATCTTGATCGAGCAAGATTTCTTAACAGCGAAATGCCCTTTTAACATACCTAGTTATTAGAGTGTCCGCCTTATCTGCGGTAGGTCGTGGGTTCGATCCCTGGTCGACTCATACCAGAGACTTAAAAAAAAATGGTTCTAACAGCTGCCTCGCTTAGTGCTCTGCATTAAGAGGTTAGTGTTAGGACTGGTCGGAAAGGTGTCAGGATAAAGTGAATTGGTGGGATATCATGATGGGGCAGTGCTAGATATCACTATAAACTGTCACACTGCAGACATCGCAGCGACTTGACTGAAAAATTGTTAAAGCTATATTAAAAATCCATATCACAGACACACACACACACACACTTATGTTTTTGTGTCTTAATTAATCAGTAATTTAAGATATAGATCTATACTCTGAGTGTGGATATTATATTGCAGTAAAAGTACTAATTGACGTAGCAGAGAGGATGCGTCAGAATTCAGTAAACAAATATTTTTTACATAAATAGATAAATCCTTTATTACCGGATGTGAAAGACAATGTCTTGAACACTTGTATGAATGGAGAACCCCGTAGTTTATCTAACGTTCAATACAATCTCTTACCTGCCAGTTTTAGGTGTAACCAGCGCTGTATTACTCCTGTATGAATGTAAGGATGAATTCAGTTGTTATTCACTGAAGCATGATTAGCTTACTATAGGCAAAAATGGCAATATGTTTCCTATTCATAGGTCACATTCCTCGCCCATTAAGGTAAGTAGATAATATTCAATTGGGTAAGAAGTCAACGTGGTGATAAATATTAATGACAATACAGTCTTTCAATAGCTTCAAAAAAGTATGCATTTGGATAGATTGAAGTCTGTCTCAAGTTAACACAATACTTGCCATAGTTGAGATGACTTTTGGCAAACTGTCTCATGCAAACAATCAATGTTAATGAAAAATACATTGGAGTTTAATCATAATTTTAATGATTTTCATAAAAACATAGTCAACAATTTAATCTAAGACATTAAACACATGCATTGCTTTATGTTAAAATAGTTGTATCTCACAGAAAACTATGCTCCACATTTGGAATATCAGTACAGTGCAAAATGTCATCACATCCATTGACTGGAACAAATATGGATGGTTTACATGAGTTCCCATGAAGAGAGGATACAATCGGTAAATGACATGAAGAGAGGGAACATTAACCCTTTGATGGATATGACAGATTTCGTGTTTTAATGTCTATATAATATCGTAATATATTTGAACTAATATGGATGGTTTTGACGGAGATTCCATACTGAGAGCTACAATATGTAAATGAGACGAAGAGAATGAACATTAAACCCTTAATGGCTATGCGAGATTTTGGGTTTTAAAGTCTCTACACTATCGTGATATACTGTATATATATATATATATATATATATATATATATATATATATATATATATATATATATATATATATATATATATATCATAAATCAAATTATTTAGCATTTTAAGCCTGTAAGCAAAAGTATATATATGTATAATCAGTCAAGATAGTTGTTGTTCTTGTATATTATTTTCCATGTTTCATTATTCGCTAAATTTAACTGTATTATCTTTTCATAACTTATTTTGTTTCATTTATGTTAATCTTGGAGCTGATTACGCAGGCGTAAAGCCATCAGTCTTAAAATAATGTCAATATTTGATCCAAAATGTTCAGCACCCATTTGCTTTTCCTACATCAAACTAGTACAGTTCATCAATGCTGCCCACATGTATTCGTTTCTATGGATACAATGTAAGGCTATTTGTTCCTATAGGTATCACGGTACAAATTGTTTTACCATAAGCCTCAATGCTAAAGTTTTCTGAAATAAATATACTTTCTATCCTTCTTCGGTACGCTTGCCACACACTTTCACAGATAACAATCTCAGATCGTCAATTTGACAAGGAGAAAAAACAGGTACTAAATTGCATTTAAGAGAGATAGTTCTGCTGGAACTAGAAAGGGCTAAAAGTTATCTAGCCACAACAAACCCAGTTACACCCCGGTGTCCTACATTTAAAAAAAAATCATAAAAAAAAAATATCAAATAGTATTTAGACATGAATTAACTTAATCTAAAATGTGCCAAGATGCTTAACTGTTTTTAAAGCCTAACAGAACAGACAATTCTTACATAATGCATCAATCACAGCTAGTGTTGTTGTTTATTTCTGAATGCAAGGTTGCCGGTAACAGCAGAAATTACAACTTAAAATTGACGACACTGACGATGACGTATTATCGCATTTGAAGTGGAAGAAATTGAGAAAGGAAATAAAAATATAGGAACTGAGCCCAATTTATCTTGTTGTACTTTGGATCAGACGAACGAACGAGAACCACAGATGTTGAATCAAGTGAGTCACCTTGTCATATCACTGCCATCGTTGGGTCAAACGAAAGTTAATCATTTGGCTATAAATAGTCATTTTCATTGCAAAACAGCAATTTTCTCTAACATTCACCAAAAGGATTTACATCATTCATTTTCAACATGATTTCGCTTATGTATTTTGTTATCTTTTCTTTCTATCATTCTTTGTAAATTTTCAGCAGATTTATAGTATGGGATATTTCTTCGTGTTTGACAGGTAAAACATTTTCTTTTGATTACATAGATGTTATATGGTTCGTTTATTCACCTAGAATATGTTGTTGCGCGAGAATATTATAAACGATAGTGTAAAGCGCTGTCTGTGTCGAGAGGTGTATGCCCATTATGTAAATAATAATAGTGTCATATAAGACTTTTCTTAAAACATACCATAGTCTTCATAATTTACCAAAGCAATTTGTATTATTCTTTTCAGTAGATTCGGCTTTTCAAGTGCCTTGAGAGATTCTTTGATGAAACGTATATACTTGGGTTTATGTCTAATGTATAATGTGCCAGTCACTATGATCTACTGATATTAAATAGCTCAGCGGGAGACAAGGTAGAGCCTAGTATTTACGGTTAATTTGATATTATGGTTTAGTTCGATATTTGTTATTTTCAATGGTCTAATTATGAATTGAAATACATGTGCGTCAGAATGTGGTTTGGCTATATTTTTTCCATACGATAAAACGCAGTATGAAAAATATTCTACATTCAAGAATTAGGGTGATTAAAGTCAACGCTCTTCGCTTTATTGAGCCTAGAAAATGGGGTTCATTGTTGATATTTGAATAAGTTTTGTTTCTTCGGTGGAGTTAGAAAATAAAATGGAAAAGTTAAGGTTTCAGAGATCATAGATATCCCAATACATATTGTATAGCTGAATCAATTTTTTTGTTATAAATGTTAGGGCAAGCTTCTAGGTAAGCGGACGCCATACCTTAATTATTTTTATTGATTGTTACCTCATTTGTATATCATATGCGACGATCGTTTCACGACATTATTAACTTTACACCAATTATGAAGACTAACTACCTTTTTGATTATTCATGAGCAAAATTGATCTATGAGGGGTAGTATTAACACTTAAACAATTTGACTGACAGTAATATTTGTACTCAATTAAGGTTGTTATCTTTGCTATAGCAAGACCCAGTTCACTACCTCATCATCACGTGTCAGAAGGATGTTTACTACTTCAACGAAATCAAGTTGGTTACTTATTCCTTATTCCGAATGCAGAAAAGAATAAATACCCAATTACTTATCCCTGATTAAAATATTTCCACATATATTTATATATTTATTCAGAACGTAATTTGTTACAAATTAGTTAATGCAGATGAAATCTTTAAAATTCGAGTGTTACATAAAGGTGAATATAGTCAGAGCACGAACTAGATATAAAAATGGTTTAGTATATTAATACATGTTTAATAATTTGATATAAGATTAATTAGCTGTGTTAGGCATTTAGGTCGTGTCTTGTGATTTATGGCCTTAAGTATTAGTTTTCAGGTTCGAAAAGCTTATTAATGACTTGCGTAAAAGTTAAACCACAAAAAGACCATACAAGTGTGAAATAGGAGATTTCGCATGTGTGGTTGTCATGTTCTTAGAGGAGAATTATGTGAAGTATTTACGAGGAGACAGAAGTGACTGCAAGAAATACATGGGCATCTCACTTCTCAGCATCGTGTTTCAAGTCTTTGAACACGTCATCCTGAACAGACTGCAGACGCTTGCTGGATTCCTCCGCCCACGTTGCATTAGACGGCTGGGCCATTTACGTCGCATGGATGACGGACAGATCCACAAAGACATTCTTTATTCGGAACTCGCCTCTTGATAAAGGTCGATAGGAAGGCCACTTCCAGATTTCAACGATGTCTGCAAGAGCGACATGAAAGCCCTTTGACATCGATATCAACACCTGGAAAGAACATGCTCTAGACAGGTCCAAGTGCAGAAAGTTTAACAAGGACTGGCACTCTCGTGATGGGCTACATACGCTGCATAACCAACAACCGGAACATCTCTCATGTGCGTATTTCCATCATCTCTAGAGAATAACGGATGTCAACGTTTGATGAGATTAAGGAGCCTTTTAAAAACTTAGCACACTTGTAACCGATCTGACAGACATTGGGATTTCATAAAGAGGAGTGGAGGGCGTGTAAAGCTCATGTAGCAAGAAGATCATATGTTGCTTATACAGTTTGGGTGCTACGTAGCACATTTAAAAAGATTTAACAACGACGGTTTTTAAAATGTTTTCTCTAGAGGATAGCGTAGTCACAAAAGAAGTCCTGAGTAAATCAGCTAGATGACGGAAGTCTCGTATGACACATACCGCAAGAAGATTATAACATAGACCAATCTTTGACATTATATCTCTAAGGGATAGAAGTCAATAAACGAAAAATGTCCTGGCGAATTTGATCGATAGTGCACAGGGAAAAAAGGAACAATCCAGCGACTCAGTTGACGACATGAAGCCAGAAGATATCTGTCGCATTCGGGAGCACTAGCCTTTTGAGATATTCAGCGGGGTATGACTCCAAATCCAAAGCTCTATACTAAAGACCCCGAGATCTCGAGATAACTAGAATCGATGTAGTGTAGCTGATTGAGTTTCCACTGTATACATTTTACCAAATTAGAAACAGACTTAAGGAATCTTTTTCAACGCCTCTTTGGCGTTTTCAAGGTAGGTATGTGTTCCAACAGAAGGCAATGTTTGGAGAACATTCTTTTAGAGGAGTTCGAGAAATTGGCGGCTATATACATGGATTCGGGTAAAACAAGAAACATTTTCATTACGTATAGAGTTGGGAAAGTACTAACCACTTTCGAGGGCTTTGACATGGATCCTTCATTGCAATTATATCTTTAGGAGATAAAGTCCACATATGAAGGAAGTCCTGACGAACAAATCGAATTGTCTGTTTAGTTTTACTTACTGCACAATATTTAAATTCTATATCATATATAGCTATCAAACTTTGTAGAATAATGGCGAGTATGTGTGGAATAATAGACTGGAGGTCGCAAGATGACAAAAACAAAGTTGCCATGACTGAACAATGAAACCTGGTTTGCTTTACAAGGCATTGATAATGATAATGCTGGTAAGCTCCTGATGCTTAATAAATGCAAACAATTGGTTTTCAGTGAGTATTTTTGAATTAGTTCTGATATTCTTGTCAAAGGATACCTACGTTTATATTGCGATCTAGATATACTTACATGAAGACACACTTTTACATTGAGGTATTAAAGTTATTATTTGGTAAATGGCGACTTATTTATACATTGTAATCCGGATATATGTATCTGGTACGTCGGGACATAAATTTACATTGAGATATACATGAAATTATAATGGCGACTAAATTTTACAATATGATCTGGTTGTACTAATCTGGTAAAATGCGAACTTAAATTTACATTGACCTCTAGTGTACTCCGGCACTTTCTACTTTGGAATTAAACAAATCCTGAAGACAAACATTGATAAAGGATTGCATTACTTCCATGTTGATATATATATATATATATGTATATATATATATATATATATATATATATATATATATATATATATATATATATATATATATATATGGTATTTTACCAACATAGCTAATTCAAATATATTTATTCATTAAAATGAAATGGATTGCTTGTAGCTACGCGACTGTCATAGTCTTCACAGAGTCAATTCAGATTTAAGTATTTCTCATGTCATTGTACTTGTTGGAGCGTGCACGGAAATAATTGGATTTCCTTACTCACAATGTTAATGTGTTATCAATTTTGTTTTAAAAGAAAAGGAAATCAAAATGCATCTGTAAATTGTTATTAAGCCATAGTAGTGATTTATAGCATTATTTAGGGCATTGGTGTCTTATATGTCTCCGGTCACAGTAGTTAAATGTCAAACACTACTCTTCGCATTACTTGAGACCTGATACTGTTAAATAATAAACAAATAAATCTATAGGAAATTCATAGGTCCAAATTATATACTGAATTATTCCCAAAACGAACATACGTACCGTTGTTTGACATTATTCGATGTCACACATGGTTTCATTTTAATTCATTTTGAGATTGTATGTGGACTAATTATCAAGCGCGATAAGACCAGGTAGTCCTTATATGACACAGTACATGCTGCGTGACTTATAATTTTCAATTATGTATATTGATTTAATCTATATGAGATTAGCAAATACATGATAATCGAACAATATTCTTGCTTGTAATGGTGCCTTGGGGGTCATGGTTTCCGTAAACTTTGTAATAGATTAGCTCCAATCATAGGAATGTATGCATTTAATTTGCTTATCAGATAATCACACCTGTATGGTTCCAATTATTGTTAATTCAATACCAATGTTCCAGTGTCTATTTTTTCTGATTCTGCAAATCATATACCTGAGAACGTTTGCTATTACGGCAGACACAATGATATTGCATATGTCTGTCTGTCTGACTGTCTATCTCTCTCCATGTCTCTCTCTCTCGCTTAATTAATGGGAATATCTATATATGTGCAAAAATTAACTTACATAAGTTAACTCATGCTATTCGTTAAGGATTTTCATTCCAGGTTGTAGTCAAACGTTCCTAACATTTCGAGTCTATTTCTGGAATTAAATATATCATCGCTTTCATACTGCCTTGAGGACTCGCATACAACTATGCAATCGGATACGGCACGTACAAATGAGAAAACACAGCTGTAAGAAAGTAAATGCCTTCTTTTAGAAAGGACTTCAATTTTCAGATTTATTCATTTTTCAAATTTATTAAATAATTTTTATATGTTTATTTATTTATTTATTTATTTATTTAATTATTCATTGATTCATTTTTCTAAAATTTAATCGTAATTATTGTTTTCAAATTCTTGTTTATCATACGCTCATAATAAAGATTGTAATTTAAGTTGAACCCTGATGTTATATAGGATGGCTTAATGTGTAACAGGTAAGTTATATGCAATCGCTATTTAAAGGTGGATATTTTGTTTGAAAATTATATTCATATATGTCAAAACGTGAACAGTTTTAACATTATATTTCGGGATTTTAAAAAAAACTTGTTGGTCAGGTTTAACAAATGTTATCTATTTTCAACGTATCTCCTGGCATTTTAAGTAAAACAAAACAATATATCTGATAATATTCTGACATCAAATGTTGTAAAACTTATTTGTCGTTCAGGCTTTTCTTTTTTATAACCTTATTGAAGGCATAGTATTATTGCTATTAAGTTCAGACTTTCTGTTGTTTACTTCAGGTGATCCTATTCTGAGATATTTTTCCACTAATTTGTATAGGTGATAAACGGATTGAAACAATTTCATCTGGACTAATTTTGCGCGGAGATCGAACACTGTTCTAAACAAAAATGATTTAATCATGCTTTATTACAATCAGCGGATTTTTTTTTATTAATTCCTAGGTTAAGGATTTTTCCTCCAAAACTAGTTAATAGCTTATTCAATACTTTTCACGTTTCGATACTTACTAAAGAAGCCCAAACGAAAATTCTGTAAAGTTGCAATTTACTTTAAACTATGATTAATAGGTCTAGACACGTATTATTAGTATTATTATTATTATTATTAGTAGTAGTAGTAGTAGTAGTAGTAGTAGTAGTAGTATTAGTAGTAGTAGTAGTATATTGTTGCATGTCTATTAAAAATCAGTTAATACTGATAATGCTAATAAGAGTAGCGGTGATAATACCATAACAATTAGTAGCTAAATGATAAGAGGGAGTAATAATACTACTAATAGTGATCAAAACGACAGTTGTACTAGACGTAGTAAGTAGCAATATTGACTGTAATACTAATGGCAGTAATGTCGATTAACAGTTGTATTTGTATAGTAGAAAAAGAAGAAACTAAATGTAATATTAGTATAATAAATACTAATAGCAGTTGTAGAATACAAAAACGTTAATACTTATGGTAATATATGAAGTTTTAGCAGGGTGTAACGCCATTTCGCAGCACAAGATAAGCTATGCGACGAGTATAACTGGTGGAGTATGAACCATAGAAAACAACGGAAGAAGCCGTCAGAAGCTAGTGGCAGGCTTTCTCATTTACCCACCTTAGCCCTGCCCAGGACTCCAACCCACGCAGACAGAGGTGAGATGGTAGTAACGGTGGTTTCGACCACTCAGCCACTCGGTGCTCCAATAGTTGAAGTAATTCGAATAGTATTATTATTAATATTGGTAGTAGTAGACGTACGTATAATTAGGAATAGTAGTAAGATTAGTAGTTACCGTATAATTATAATTGCTAGTAACGTTGAAGGTAGTCGATGTATATAGCTATATTTACGAGCCTATTACATTCAGAGTGGGACCGGCCGATGTACAATGTGATCGATATGTATGCAGCGTTGTACGGTAATTTTCCTTTTATGCTTTTAAACGCATATTTTCCAGCCGATCTATTCATGTACAGACTATATCACTTGAACTAGATACAGCTCTCACAGGTTTACACTAAATTCACATTAACGTTAGTACATTGATAAGAATAAATAATTAGGTCACTTTATGACGCAGCTCGTTCCTAAGTATTTAAAACGCTAATTGCAGGGAGTAGTCGTGTTGTATATAGAAACATAATTTAGTCTGCGGAAAAGAGACAAGCAAGTATTTAACACCGAGAGAGAGAGAGAGAGAGAGAGAGAGAGAGAGAGAGAGAGAGAGAGAGAGAGAGAGGAACTTATTTCGAAAAGCTTTCTTCTTTAGAAACTGATACAAATTTTGTAAGTATAATTTCTCTTGTTTCTGATTTTGTAACAAAGTTCATTTTTTGGCATAGGATATTGTCTAGAACAAATATCATTCATGGTACCATTGTGAATTATGGAGTCAATGTTTAAATTCATATTGACTTTACTTTGTATTAAGTAGGTACACCCGAAATCGCGTGTTAAAACGTTGAAGTTTAGGGAATTTTGTTTATGATTATCATGATTCCGTTTTGAAAGGTCATCTTGTTGTATTATTATCTCTGTATTGCGTATTAAAAGAGCATATATATTTGTATTATTATCTCTGTATTGCGTATTAAAGAGGCATCGTTATTTTGGTATTATCTGAATTGCTTATTAAAAAGACAAGCTTATTTTGCATCACCTGGATTGCAAATTGAAGGTCATTTTAATTTTGTACAATCTAGATTGTTTCTTTTAAGGGGGCATCTTTGATTTGTAAAATATCAGTTATGAGGCGGATTTGGTAAGGTCGATATGCTTTGCTTCTAATGTTACTGGTTCAAACCTTTTCCCAGCCACGCAAGGACTGCATCGGTTTTGTTTATGAATTGCCCATTATGTGTTGACATTATGTTAAACAATGATTTAGTCATCTTGTATTGCCTAGAGTCCCGTTAAAATGTAGTATTATTACTTTTGTTGAAAGAGAACCCTAAGATTAGGAAAAGATAAGATGATGCGTTCAAATCTGATTTGCAGTATCTGAATGTAAACTACGTGACTTACCGAATTATCAGTCCGATTTCAAACCTGCGAATAAGGTTCGCGTGACAATTGTGAACATTTATGACTATGTTCAAGGTAATTAATTGATACCAAAAAAGTTTTGAATGTCAAATTTCATCGTATATATTTACTTTCGAATGAAACTTTATGCATAAACTGAGTAAAACATACAAAATTACACAAAATGACGAGAAAGGTAGGAGTCAATTAGAATCTCACTCCTGACCGTTAAAACTCAATTCGGAGATAAACACAGCTAGACTAATGGGTCTAGGCCAGGTAATATTGTCATCTTACATAACTTGACTCATGCACTTAGGTACACACTCATCTTGCCATTGACCCACACACATCTCAAAGACCAGGTATACTCGTAAATAGTTTCTTAAATATCGCCAGCTTCAACTACTATATGTTGAAATACTTCCAAATTACAGAGTGCATATATACATTGCGTCCATTTAGAATCACTTACACATATTTAGTAATTGGCAATGTTTTGTAATGACTGCACACCAACTGTTTTTACTGATGTGGCAGCAAGAGACAATCCTCCAGGAATTCGAAAATGATTCCATAATCCACCTGTATAAGCACAAAGGTAACCGCCAGACCTGCGACAACCACCGGATTATATCCTTACTCTCAAATGCAGGAAAAATACTCTCCAGAATTTTGACTGCCTCACTACACACCATGGTTATGGACTAATGCAAGAAAGCCAGCGCGCATTCCAAAAGGAACGTGGAACCATCGACATGGTCTTTGCAGCGAGGCAGCGACACGAGAAAAGCAAAACACCGACCTTTTCTCCATCTATGTCGACTTCACAAATGCCATTTATACCGTCAGCAGAGAAGGCATGTGGAAGGTAATGGCCAAACAGGGATGCCCAAGAAAATCTATATCCAAGATACAGCATTTGTGGTACCGACACGGTTCAATCTATTGTTTTCCGCCATGCTGACAAATGTTTCCATAGACGGAGAGGCTGGAGATGGCATCAGGTACAAAACAGATGGAAAACTATTCAAACCCAAGAGGCTTCATGCGATAACCTAGGTCATCCCAGACACCATCAGAGATTTTTTATTTGCTGATGACTGGACCGTAAATGCTTGCTCAGAAGCCGACCTGCAATTCAGCGTTAAAAATTTCATCAGTTCCTACACAAGGTTTAATCTCACTATCAGTACCAAGAAAACTGAAGTCCTTCATCAGCCGGCCACTGGAAAGCCTAACGTTGAGCACAACATCATCGTCAACTGCCACAATCTTAACCTAGTGAACCGTTTCACTTATCTTGGCAACACACTTCCACATAGTATCACTATGGCGACCAGATGAACCTTCGCATTGCCAAAGACAGCGCAACTTTCGTCAGATTGTATGCCAACGTCTGGAATAGAAAAGGCATCAGCATCCAGACCGAACTAATGGTCTACAGGGCAGTTGTGCTCCCCACAATACTTTACGTATGCTAAATGTGGACGGTGTACCAATGCCAGGCCAGGACGCTGAACCACTTCCACACCACAGGTCTCATTAAAATACTCCACATCAAGTGGCACGACAAGGTTCCAGACACTGAATTATTCTACCAAGCAGGTCCGATTAGTATCCACAACATCTTGATGTAGTGCAGCTATGCTAGGCGGTACATGTACACCGGCTGCCTAAGAGACGATTATATATTAAGAGCCTTGTCATATGATATAATTAATGAGTTAAAGGTCAAATTGACAATCTATATACATATTTATTATTACAGAAAAAGAAATTTAAATGACAAAAATTACCTTCCCAGCAGATATAAAATTAAAAACTAATGTACAGTAGACATACATCAATTAAAATGCAAAATATGAACTTTTAAAACATTCATTGAAATAAATGAGTGGGATAAGAGGTCATCCGCTAATCATGGTGGAAGAGACGCACGTGATCATATATGAAACATTATGTTTCAAAATACAGCTTGGAAATATCATGTTTATTACTGTAATTACTCTATAAATGGTAAATTGTATAAAGATTATTTACGTTTTACTTAGATATAAACCAAAGCGCAAACCACTCTACCTAACATACACAAATACGCACTGTTCCCACCTCTCCCTTCTTCGCAACAGTGGATATACCTGAATATGTGTTTACCAGCCCACTGAAGGTTACTCTGTGGCTTGTAAAAGGTATTAGTTTTGTTTGTTAACCACAAATGTTTGTTATCCGCAAATATAACCATATGACTGTATTTCTAGTAAAGTTAATTGCTTTTGCATATGTGGAGTTGTATAGATGTGGCTGTCTATAGGACTCATGGTACTAACTGTAACAAGATAAGCTGCTCTGATTTTGGATTAACAATATAATACAATTGATGGTGACACAAATACAATATTTAACGACGAATAATTGGAATGAGAAGTTAATATGATTGATATGTGCGTGTATATGATCCAACTATTGAATCAATATACACAAAAACGCACTGACTTAAAATAATGAAGATACTAATAAATGACCTCACAATGTACAAGGACAAGGGGTAAATAGTTCACAGTGATTTCGTAACAAAAATAATTTGTTTTACTGAAATAGTAAAACATATAATTTACTCATATAGTAAAATGTATTCACTCAAATAGAGAAATCATGTACACAAAAGGACATGTACAAATTATATTTCAATTCCCCAGAACACACCTGGTTTTATGAACCTCCAAAACTGAACTTAACCCCGTCACCTTGAAAGTTATACACCCAATGATAATAATAATAATAATAATAATAATAATAATAATAATGACTTTGTATATCGCCAAATCTTTTGAAGCTTCAAGCTCTTTACAACATCAAAAATGATGACTACAAAAATATATATATATATATATATATACCCGCTCGTGTCTCCCAGATACCGCCAGCATCACTATGCAATCCTGTATCTTAGTTTCTGTATCCTACATTAAATGGCCACACATAAATTTTACTTCTTTAACATCATACGTGTCGTCTAAGATTAAATGCGGTTAGTCATTTTATATGTATTTGTGTGGGTAGATAATAGAATCCTTCCTTTTGGTTAAATTCAGACACATAGATAAGAGCATCCCTCCTAATGGTTAGATTTAAACACAAATATAATTCAAATATGCTCACGTGTCTTCACAATCTTGGTACGTCATTACGTGACGGTGAGATGTTGGAATTTCCATGTGCTATAAACTTGATGTAGCCTACATACGAAAATTAGCAGGCCTGTCAAGCTTTGCCCCACCCCACCCCTACCAGAAAGAATTAAAATGTTGTCCCTGTCACAATTTAGAAGGGAGGATACAACAAGGAAACCGTAAAATTAGAAATTAAATTAATTTATAAAAGTATCTTTTACATTGCAACACGATAGGTATATATTGAAACTTATATCAAACTATGACTTGTTCAAAAATATAAACATTTTGTCTATACTGTGATAAAGTAATTATGACAACAACAGCAATCGTATAATTTGTTCATAAAGTACATAACACGATTCCTGTCCCTCACCTTGATTATCATATTTACAAAGTTTCTAACAGTTTGAAAACGAGATATTCCATGAATCAACTTTTGTTTATATTTCAAAATATGAGGAATCATTCAATTCCTTTTCAACAATACATACGGCATGTAAAAATTAGATTCAATGCTTCTTTTGGAGAGATTTCATTTTCCATTGAAGCACTGTGTACATTGTGCTCATATCGAGGTAGAATAATAAGCCAACCTTTTGTCCATATTGTCCGTACCTATTAGGAATCCATGTCGAAAAGACTGATTCCGATGATTATAAAAATGAGTGAAAATTGCACTGTGCCGTGTCAGGACTGTAGTCTGATGATTCTAAAAATGAGTAGCAATTACAGCGTGCCGCGTCAGCACTGTCAAGACTGTAGTCTGATATTTACAACTGAATGAAAATTACAGTGTGCCGTGTCAGGCCTGTAGTCTGATAATTCTAAAAATGAGTAGCAATTACAGCGTGCCGCGTCAGCACTGTCAAGACTGTAGTCTGATATTTACAACTGAATGAAAATTACAGTGTGCCGTGTCAGGACTGAGGTCTGATGATTCTGAAACATGAGTGCAAATTACAGTCTGCTGTGTCAAGACTGTAGTCTGATGATTCTAAAACATGAGTGCAAATTACAGTGTGCGGTATCAAGATTGTAGTCTGGTGTTTAAAAATGAGTGGACATTACACTGTGCCGTGTCAAGATTAGTTTGATGTTTAAAAATGAGTGGACATTACAGTGTGCCGTGTCAAGATTAGTTTGATGTTTAAAAATGAGTGGACATTACACTGTGCCGTGTCAAGATTAGTTTGATGTTTAAAAATGAGTGGACATTACAGTGTGCCGTGTCAAGATTAGTTTGATGTTTAAAAATGAGTGGACATTACACTGTGCCGTGTCAAGATTAGTTTGATGTTTAAAAATGAGTGGACATTACACTGTGCCGTGTCAAGATTAGTTTGATGTTTAAAAATGAGTGGACATTACAGTGTGCCGTGTCAAGATTAGTTTGATGCTTTAAAATGAGTGGACATTACAGTGTGCCGTGTCAAGACTGTAGTCTCATGTTTTAAAAATATGTATGTATTACCGTGTCCGTTTTAAAAGGTTGTGCTATCTGATGTTTCTAAAGGTAAAAATGAATGTGTATAACCAACAAGTCCTTTCTGTCTGATATTTCAAACAATTGGTAAAAATTAACGTGTCCTACCAACAAGACCTTTATGTCTGATATTTCTAAAAATTGGTAAAAATTAACGTGTGGTACCAACAAGACCTTTATGTCTGATATTTCTAAAAATTGGTAAAAATTAACGTGTAGTACCAACAAGACCTTTATGTCTGATATTTCTAACAATTCGAAAAAAATAACGTGTGCTACCAATTAGACCTTGTTGTCTGCTATTTCTAAAACTGGTAAACATTATTGTGTGCCCGGTTTTAAAAGACGGTAATTCCAAAATCCAGTGAATATTACATTGTGTTAGCTTTTGTTCAAAGCAAATTTTAGTAAAGTGACAAAGTTTGTTGTTTAAGATATCTTTTTTAAACATTATCGTGTATTTTACTCTCTTTATAAGACATAACAAAATGACTAGATACATTAAAGAAAATACAAAATCGGTAATGTCTAAAACGAACTCTCTAAGTGTGATGAGATAATATCTGTACAGATTTGTTCAAATGACTAAAATATTTACTTTCTGAAAGTGAATTTTAAAAAGATCTATGCATATGCTGTATATGACATTTACTTTTAAACTGTGCTGTGTCCGTGACATTAAGATCAGATCTGCGCATAATGTCCGTGACATGGGCTTTACAATTGTGCATAGTATCCGTGACACTGGGTTTAGAATTGTGCATACAGTATCCGTGACATGGGCTTTAAAACTGTGTATAGTGTCCGTGACATAGATTTTAAATATTTGTCAGCCACATTATTAAATCTATTACGCAACCCGTTAGCTTTATATCTCTCATTGTATTGTATGCAGGAAATTGTGCTCGCCTTGGTGCCTTGTACAATATTCATGAAAATGAATGAATGTCTTTATATTATTGGTATTTTCCCGTCCCATAGTAAACAGTAATGAATATTTGGTATTATTGATGTTACTCTTTTGCTGGAACTAAACGCAAACGGTTTCGGTTGCACACAAATGGCCACCTCAGTAGCCATCTTAAAAATATTGCTATTGCCATTCATTTAATAACACGGCCCATGGTGGCCGAATTGTCAAAGGTGCTCGCATTTATAGATAACTCATATTTCAACTCTGTTCGCGTGGATTTTATTTTCGGACAGACACACGTGGGTACTTGAGAAGGCTTGCCAGTACCTTCTTGGGGATCGGTTGTTCTTTACTGGGTCCTCTTGGGTTCTTTTACCAGATATATTGGGCACAATGCATAGCCTATTATATATTGAAGAAAAAAGTTTCAAACCCTTGAGACCAAAAACTCCTCATGAAACGGTGGCCGTAATCACATTGGTATTTTTACAATCGACTTGTTATGATGTTTAGTTGGTCTTTAATAAAATATGGTACCGATCCGACTTCTAACATGACTACCACAATGCACATCTTCAGCAGTTTGTGATTGTAATTTAGACTTCGTACGTTATCTTGTTGGTATATAATGGGCATGGTGCCAATTCGACATCCAGTATGTCCGCCATTGCAGCCAATTCAAAATATCGATGAGGTTTATCAAAGCTGGCCTTAATAAACAGCTGATACAAGGAATAAATGGTGTCTTTAATATCTCGAAGTTTTTTAACTTAGCAGAACGTCTGGATTTCTTGATTTCTGCAAATTATTCTATTGTTTTAAAACAACAACCAAAAATCTAGAACATTCAATGACTACCATCATTTAGGCCTCCAAAACCTGCATGTCTGAATATTTGCTTTGTATGAAATCCTCCCCCACCATCCATTCGTATGGGATGAATATATTACCTATTTCCCCTGCTGAATATTAATGTAATAACATGTTACAATATAGTATTCAACTCAGATTCAATAGTATCGTACACTGTATTATTCAACTCAGATGCAATAGCATCGTACACTGTAGCATTCAACTGGCATCAGTATATCAAGCAGCGATGCAATAGCATGTCACTCTGCAGCATTCGGCTCAGATGCAACCCTCTGAACCCTGATTTTTGCTTGTTTGCAACCCAAATACAAAACCTTGTAAGCAGACACACTAAACGTCGTACCTTGATTTGCCATCAGAATATCATGCAGCCTTGACAGTTACAATATTGACCTTTCTATAATTTAGTCTCCTAAACACCTCCACGGCTCCTTAAACAACAAAAATTACTTTCCACGTTACACGATGGAAAAAGATCTTCCAAAAGTCTTATCATGAACTCCTCAAAAAAGTTAGAAACTAGACTAGATCAAAGGAAGAGGAAACGGCTACTGCAGACATCGTTAGTGGCAACAACACAATAAAGATTCGTTTGCAAAATGATCCATCAATGTCTTCAGCCAAAATTAGAGAATTAGAACTTGCCCTGAAAGTGGCTGAAAACAAACGTTTATTAAACAGCATTAACTTCTCTGGCTCACTATCAGTGCTCCAGTCATTACTAAATAGAAAATTCAAGAACCTATTATTAATCAATCTGCTAGTCACAAATATTGTGCCGAGTACCTCCCACAAGATCTTTTACACCAGAAGTGGCAGGAATCGTGAAATGATCCAGTGAATAACAAACTTCGCATAGTTTAGCCAACCCGGGAGAATAGACTCCTTCCTAAAGAACCATCAGTGGGGAGGAGGGAGTTATTGCAGGAATTCGAATTGGTCATACGTATATAACCCACTCCCACATATGAAGCACAATGATACTTGTATTTATCATAGCGACAATTACTATCTGATTAATGTTGGAACTGTTTTATATATTCTTCTTAAATTGAAATTGTGCCACACGCAGTTTAATACAGCTTGATACTGAGAAGGAAAAACAGCAGTCTTTACTTCTACTTAGTCGGTGTGTCATCATCAATATTATTTCTATGTCTTGCTTCTAATGATTATAAAATTACAGTTTTAGTATTTCCTTTTAATATGATGCGTTAGTTATAAAATAAGATACATGCTCAATGAAGATATTTTAAGAAAGGTGTAATTGTGACAATTGCTACATTGTTGATCAAGTCAAAGGAAGATTTCCGTTTGCACAAGTACAATCAGTAAGAAAACGTTCATATTTGTGTCGAAATCTTACTTTCTTTTGTTTAGCATCATCATACATGCATGATTAAAAGCATAACAAGACATGTATTTACCTTATTCAGCTCTCAAAAACAGAATACATGGTATTAGTCCCATACGGTCATTTATCCATTCAATCATGCAAAGTGCCAATATTTTTGTTTTGGTGTGACGTGATAAGCAATAGATTTACTGGTTGCTCTAACAGGTTTTCATGATGAATGATCAATGATAATGTCTAGACATAAGCAACATGATCAACCCTAATGGTTAGACATATAATAACATCTACCCTCCTGGAGAGACATGGATAACATCATCCATCCTAATGGTCAGATTTATATAACAATGTCTACTATAATGGTTAGCCTCTATGAAGTATCATTTAGATCCAACCATTTTTTCTTCACAACTAGATCCTGTACAACATCATCAAAAATTTAAATTAAATTGTTTGTACACAATAACTAACAAGCGAAGGTGTTTGCATAATAATAAAAAAATATACTCACGTGTGTCTTCCCATTCCTACAAGATATGTTACATGAGAGACAAAATACTTTTTAAAATTAGGTTCAATTATCAAATTAGCTAGGAAAGATTAGCAAGTCAGGCACATATTGATACTTATTTTTTCAAAGACATGACATGTTCCAAAAAATAAACAGTGTGCATAAGGTAATAAAATTATTATAGAAAACAACAACAAGTGTATACTTGTGTTCGTGAGGTATAGAAGTACATGAAACACTCGTCTCTTAGCTTCATGTACACAGAGTTTTTCCACAAGTTATTTAATGATATGTTTTATGTTTCACAATATGAATTAATAAATATAAAAGTATTTAAATGCATTTACGGCGTGTAACTATTTGTGTCGCAATGTTTCTTTAGGTGATTTTCCCCTCTAACCTGACTACAGCTTTCCAAATATTAAAAGAACTAATATTAGGTACATAAATCCCTCTCAACAGAGCCCTGTATTTTTTATCACCCAAAAATGTCCAAAATAAAAGGCCATCTCTGTGTTCATGTTTTCCTTACCCACTTGGAATTCGTGTTGAAAAGACTGATATGTGATGTTTCTACTAATGAGTGAAAACAAATTTGTGCCGTGTCAGCATGGCTTTATCTGATATTTTAAGAACCAGTGATAATAATAGTGTGCCCTGTTTAAAATAATGTGTTAACCAGAGGCGTACTAACGGTAAATGGTGTCCGGACAACGACGAAGATCCAAAAAGCTTTTGTCGCGACAAGAGGTATGATGCCAATGGCCACCATCCTCTCCCACCCTCGCCGATAGTACTTTATTATTATTATTTCTTGTTTCTAAAACATAGTAAACATTAAAGTGCCTTGCTCAAAAAGACCGCGTTGTCTGATATTTCGAAATGTGTTATTTTAAACAGAAGTGAGACTTACAGTGCGTTTCGTAATTTCTGTATTACTTTCAAGATATGGTAAGGCAGTATCTCTATAGATTTGTTAACATGAGCTGATGGCAAAATTTGAACCTAATGTAGAAGGTGAATTTGAAAAGCTCTCGTTCGACAGATTAAGAGATTGGCTAATCTATTTAGATGATGCAATTACACTTCCAAAAATTGCATTGTTATGTATACGGTGTCTGGGATATGTACTTTAAAACTGTGCCCGAGGCGACCGCCTTCCCCTACCCCGCCGTTAATACTTCATTCGGTGTTTCCAAAAGTTAGTAAACATTAAAGTACCTTGCTTACAAATACCGTGTTATCTGATATTTATAAATGTGTTATTTTAAACAGAAGTGAGACTTACAGTGCGTGCTGTTCCAAGTACTGTTATGTGATCGGTTCCAAAAGAAGTAAAAATTAGTGTGTGCCCTGCTCAAAAGACCGTGGTTTCTGCTGTTTCCAAATATGAGAAAATTGTTTTGTGCCCTGTTTAAAATACTGTGTTGTCTAATGTTTCCTTAAAATGTAGTACAATTTATTGTGTGGTTTGTTTTATAGACAGTTTTGTTTGATCTTAAAAAAAAAATATTGAAAATTACTAAGTACGCTGTTTTAAAAACAACGTGAAGTCCGATGTTTCTAAATATGAGAGACAATTACTGTGTTCCCTGTTTAAAAGACAGTTTTGTCTGACGTTTCTAAAAATGATTGGTACTTACTGTGCGTCCTGTTTAGAAGAATGTTGTCTTTCATTTCCAGAGTGAAAATTACATTGTGCCCTACTTAAAAGAGTGTATTGTCTAATGTTTAATGTCTAATAAGGACTGCTCTGTCTGATATTTAATGTCTAATAATGACTGCGCTTTTTAATATTTCTAAAAATGATTGACCATTATCGTGTGACTGTTTAAAAGACCGTGTCGGCTGATGCTCAAACGACGTATTCAAATGACTGTATATGCATCACAAAGCATTCAACGTTTTGTAATTTCTGTAATATTTTCCAAGGATGGTAAGACAGTATCTCTACAGATTTGTTTATGAGTTGATGGTAAAATACAAACCTAATTTAACAGGTGAATTTCAAAAGCTCTTTCAACCTATGAAGAGTTTGGCTAGGCTATTTACGATCTGCACTTCCAAAATTTGCATTGTTATTTATACGGTGTCAGTGACATGTGCTTACAAACTGTACATACTGTTTCCATGACGTGGACTTTAGAACTGTACATACCGTGTTCGTGGCATGGACTTTATAACTATGCAGTGTCCTTGGCATGGACTTTAGAACTGTGTATACCGTGTCGTGGCATGGACTTTAAAACTATGATGACAGTGTCCGTAACATGGACGTTAGAACTATGCAGACTATGTATGAGTCTTTTCATAAAATTATTAATTCCCCATCCCATAATTTACACTAGGTATTATTTCTTGTAAGACATTGTTACACGTGTGCACAAACAGTTTTCTTTATATTAATTTGAAAATAACGGTTATTAATTCTTGTATGCTCAAGAATGACTAATTTTTACACCCCTCCATACCTGCTAATTGTTTGAAGTAGGACACGTGGGTCTAGACTTTTAATAGACACACAAACACAAACACAATAACCACACACACATATATTAAATGGCTGTTTAACGCTTAGATCAGACAAAAGTTATCTGACTTGTTCTAGGTTTTGTGAACTTATTCAGAAGTAACCCAGTTTAGGAAGTACATAGTGGTCGTGTCGAAATAAAGCAATCAATAACAAAAAATGAACAAAAAAAATGAAAAATAACCATTAAGTAGTATGGTTGCTGAAATGCAAACTTAAGGCAATACAAAATATGCAGCATAGTAAAAGTAACAATCAGGATGTAACATAGACAGGATGTACGTAATACTGATAATGATGGCGCAGGTGTTCACGTTTAAAGCAATACATTATTATTATTATTATTATTATTATTATTATTATTATTATTTAGGAATGCTTAGTACAAATGATTGTTACGATATTAATTTTACACAACAGAATATGATATACACATCAGTAACAGCGATCTCAAGTAATAATATATTTAATATCTAGTTTGCTCGACGATCGATTTATTATACCATAATTGAAAGTTCACATTCCTAAACAACAGCCTAGCACGGTTAGGTGTGCATTTAAATGTTATACTCTTCAACCACAGCGTGACATGGATATGAGTGCATTAGTAGTTTATATTATTTAACCACAGCGTGACAAAGATATGTGTGTATTAATAGTTCATGTTTTAACAACAGCGTGACATGAATTTTTGTGCATTAATAATTCATTTGCTTTAACAACAGCGTGACATGGATATAGGTGCATTTAAAATTCATATGTTTCAACAACTGCCTGACATGGATATGAGTGTATTTAAAGTTCATATGTTTCAACAACTGCCTGACATGGATATGTGTGCATTTAAAGTTCATATGTTTCAACAACTGCCTGACATGGATACGAGTGCATTTAAAGTTCATATGTTTCAACAACTGCCTGACATGGATATGTGTGCATTTAAAGTTCATATGTTTCAACAACTGCCTGACATGGATATGAGTGCATTTAAAGTTCATATTCGTTAACCACAGCGTGACATGGATACGAGTGCATTAGTAGTTTATATTCTTTGCAAACAGCGTGACATGGATATGTGTGCAAACTTGTAATTCGATTTCCTAACCGTTGATTAGGTTACATATATAAACAGTAATAGTTTGTCATAAACTGTGTAGGATGTAAATTCACAAAACTAATAAACCTTCAACAAAATCCTTGAAGAAATATTTTAACATGATCAATTTCACGACAAAAAAATCCATGAATTAAAGTCACAGAAAATCTGAAAGTGATTGTATTTACTATATTTAAATTCAAGTTGATTATTTCACATATAGTGTTGTATTTATCATAATATACAAGTTTTAAAATTCTAAATTTAAACTCCTACTTTATTAAGGCCGCAGCAAAAGTGGGGAGAACTTGTCTTTCTATTATCCAATAGTCTTATTGCACTGAATGGATAACGATTATACATGGGAGACTCCAGTATGCATTACATTTTCCAATTTCAACTTTAAGCTCATCCTTCGTATACACCGCAGCGAAAACGGTGGGCAGTGTGATGCCTATCATAATTCAGTATAAAGTTGTAAAGTTTCGCTATATGAAAAAAACACTCAAAACTTATAAAGCAATTTCAGTTTGATATTATGCATTACACTTTTCCATTTCCAACTTCAATCCCCTCTTTCGTAAACTCTGGAGCGAGAAAGGGGGAATTATTATGTCCATCAAAATCCAGTTTAAAGTTGTGAAGTTTTACTACATGAAAAAACTATATCCAGAATAATTGCATGCAACTACAACATAATTGTTAAAACAAATCTTTTTCTAAAATGTAAATGACGGTTTTACTTCCTATCCAATACATAATATCTCCTAAGGCGCATACTCAGAGAAATAATCACTTACTTTATATAACGTCACCATCACGCTGCAAATTATGTATCAGGTAAATTGAAGATAAAAACAAACATTTTTAAATATTCAACACATGTCCCAAATCTTCAAACGATAAATGTACTAATACTTAGCTATTAACATATCTCTCTCTCTCTCTCTCTCTCTCTCTCTCTCTCTCTCTCTCTCTCTCTCTCTCTCTCTCTCTCTCTCTCTCTCTCTCTCTCTGTATATGTATAAACAATCCAGGCCATATGTTAGCAAGATATACCATTGGTGCATCAAATGGTCCGCATGATAACGGTACTAATCAATGACATCCCAGGTATTGTTTGATCCGCATGACAACATTACTGATTAAAGACATCATTGATCGGTCCGAGTCGTACGATTTTTTTTAATACACCTTTGCCATACAACTTGAGGTACCGGGTACTCACACTAACTCGATGCTATATAAAGATTTCTCGAAGAAGACAACATTCCTGGATCGCTGATCGCGTATTTTACGAGCTACTTACACTACAGTTACATTGAGTTATGTATATTAATATCAAGTTCATGTGCTGCACGTGAATCAGTACATGTAATTACCACCATGTCGGCCTATTCTGCGCGTCTTAAAATTATGTGCGACTGGTTGTAGAAGATCCAGTTTGTATCAAGAAAGAACGATCATACAATACTTAAGGAAAGTGATAGTCATAAAGTATACAACACAATCCCATATTTTTGAATGAGTATGAAAATGTGATATTCATAAATTCTACAAAACAGTCCCATATTTCTAAATGCATATACGAATTTGATATTTATAAAGTGTACAAAACAGTCCCATATTTATAAATGCGTATAAAAATATGAGATTCATTAATTTTACATATCAATCCAATATTTATGCTTTAAATGCGTATGAAAATATACTTTCTAAATATCGACATGAAGAGCCGCTCCATTGACTTCTTGAACTTTTAACCAGAAAAAACTATTTAATATTTATCTTTCGAGTCATATGCATAAATGTATTTAAAAGTTACAAATGTTTCCCGTTGAACAATATTGCAGTTTAGTCCACGTTTCTAATTTTGCAAGTTTTCCTACACTTACTATATCGTCTGCTATCTAACTCGTCAACTTGCTGCTTGAACAGATTCTCAAGTCTGTCTATAAATTATCTAGTACTTTTCCCTTAAACGAGGCGACTTAAACAATCGATTCATTGTTGCTTATGTTCAATAGCTTGTTTATTTACGATATCATGAACATTTTACCAATTTATTTTCATATGATTGCCTTTGGTTGCTTAATCTGTCCTGCTATTTAGTGGCATTGATACGTTAAATATATGTAAAGTCAGCTATAAAGCTGACCTGATTCCTCTGTTGAAATGCTTTCAGAAGTATTCCGAAGTAATATATTTGATTTCCATAACCCGATGCATACACATTACATCTTGTCAAAGGTATGCGCTTTATAGTCCGACATATCGTAAGTCATGAAAACACACATAGCGGTATCCCGTGTTTCCAAAATTATCTTTGTTATGAACAGTATAATATGGTGACAATTGCCGCGTTTTAAAATGGTAAGCAGTGAAGTATTTTATTTACGTCAAATCGGTCGAATTCTGTATGCGTTCAGCATCAGTTTTGGTGACGGAAAGCTTTCATGTGCACAACAGCCCGACAGCAATTTAAAATAAGAGGTATACAACTGAAATGTTTTCCAGACACTTTTCTAATGTCCCTAGCCAAAAAATACTATGAAAATCACCCAGCCACACATTGATTTTAACATAAACATAATAGAAGAAATTGACACAATATATATCTCGCTAATAGAATGAGAGAATTGAACCCCCGATGAAATCTTTTACCGGTATAACACAATACTGTCAATACTGTATTCAATGAACAAATATAATCAAGGTTTGTGTGTTACTCTTTTAATGAAGTATGTCAATCGTGTTAGACGACAATTACCTACCTGTTCGTTCTTAACTCTTTTCGACGTCACCATGTGTCTATTCAGGTAGAAGCTTTGGGTCGGCCCATGTAATATCTTTGATTTATTGTTAATCTCAAAGTGAAAAACAATGTTATTTCTTCAATAAAGGCCCCAGCTGTCAAGAGTGGGCATGGGCTCTCGCTTTTAAAGATCACCAACATATCACCTTTGTATGCGTGTGTTCCAGTCTCAGGTTCGACCATCATAGATATGTGAGAATGCTTGCCAGTAGTTTCGTGTGGGTTGTGTTGATCTTTTCGAGGATTGTTACTAGTGCCTCCACTAGATATACTGGCCGTCATGTTATGTTGATTTTTACTGCCTCTATATAGCACAAGATAGGTTATACATGGATAATGCTTCGACTGAAACCTCGGTACATTATTTCGAACAACGGAAAGTTACTTGCAGTTTTCAAACATATCCGTATTAGCGAGCCCGACACCTACGCAGACAGATGTGGGATATTGGCAAATGGCTAATCGTCAACTCGAGACCTCCTATAATTTTGGTATTCTATATTAGTAAATACTAATGTATGCCTAATACATTGGTCTTTTATATGCAGGCTGATCATCATTTCGATAATTTTTAAATTTAACAGTAGCTATTCCTTGATTTCGACTGTAGGTATGCTGTCTATATATTGCAGACCGGGCCTAACTAATATCGTCACTGCAATTGGTTAACAACTCACTTCACCTAGAGTCAATACGTCTGTATCGACATTCCATTAAAAAGACACGATGGCCACTGTACGATCGCAAGATCTTATTCGCAGAATAGTAACAGATGGGACGCTTGAACTAGAAACGAAAGGTATGTAACAGTTAAGTCATATATAAAAACCTTGATGATGATTAGTAACACATCAATGAGTATATATGGTGTTCCAAAATATGATAAACACAGCAGGTGCAACTTACATAAAAATTTTAATAAGTTTAAATTTAGATAACATAGTTCAATCATTGAGCTTTTTAGTTCTTGCTTACAATGATCGTTACGTTACGATTTTAGTAAGCCCCTTTTCGTGGGAGAATAATTTCCGTTCACAACCGTGGTCGGACTGTGCGGATGCATGTAACATGATAATTTTATTCAGCATGACGACAGTTGCTATATGAATAATGTTGAAACTTTTTCATATTTTTCTTGTTAAAATTGTGCCACACGCAGTTTAATACAACATAATATTGAAAAACAACAACTGATGTTTTCTCTACTAAGTCGGTGTTTCATCATCAGTATTATTTTCAGGTCTTGCTTCTAATGATTATAAAGTTACAGTTTTAGTTATAAACATAACTACAATTTCAATAATGATATTTTAAGAAGGGAGAAATTTTGACAATTTCTACATTGTCGATCAAGTCAAAGGCAGGTTTACATTTGCACCAAGTACAATCGACAGTCAAACGATTACATTTCTGTCGAAATGTTGTTTTCCTTTTTTTCGTATCACCATAAATGTGCAAAATTAGAAGCAAAACCAGACAGGTATTCACCTTATTCAGCTCTCAAAAACAGAATACATACTGTCATTTTTCCATTCAATCATGCACAGCGTCAACGGGGTTTGTTGGTGTAAGATGATATGCAATACGTTTATTGGCTGCTGTAACAGAATTTCATGATGAATGATCCACCCTAATGTTTAGACATAGATAACATGATCCACCCTAATGGTTATACACAGATAACACGATCCATCGTTATGATTAGACATAAGATAACATGATCCACCCTAATAGTTAGGCATAAGATAACATGATACACCCTAATGGTTAGATAACAGGATCCATCTTATTAGTTATATGTGTATAACATAATTCATCCTAATATTTAGATACGGATAACATCATCCATCCTAATGGTTATATTCAAATAGCAAGGCTCACTCTAATGGTTGGCCTCAATAAAGTATCATTTAGATGTATCCGTTTGTTTCACCACCAGATCCTATATAACAACTTACATTGAAACAAACAAGTTTGTACAAAGAACGCATATATATATATATATATATATATATATATATATATATATATATATATATATATATATATATATATATATATATATATATATATATGTATATATTTATAGACGAACCGGTGCTCAAAGATGAATTTGTATACAATTATCAGTTGTATTATTATAATGCAGTACAGCAAAATAGTCGATCAAGTATCCAACTTCAAGTTCAGGATTCAAGTAAATTCTTCCTACCCGCCTAAGCATTTATTTAAGTAGAAGGAGAACTCGTAACAACTGTTGAAGTTGTTAATCATGTAGCAGTACCATGCATTAATTGCACGAGTTGGTTTTGTTAACAATAGGATTATGGCTCTGTACAGTAGCACTACATATATGATTGATGGAAGAGAGATTGAATCTATTCAGTAGCATGTCGATATCGCCTCAACAATAGTGGGTATAGCGAGATATTCTGATGATTATACAATATCGCCTGGTCAGTCTATGATGTTTTCTATGGATATTACTGATAGCGCTGTCAATAAGTCAAATTACATACACCGGTAGTACTGGAGTTGCTGATCAACCAGTTGATTTCCAGCCCTTTGATATTATAAAAGGTGTTAATGCGAATTACAACCAAGGGTTTGCAACACGTGTATCAATGTTGCAATTCCCGCGTAGATTATATTCATGTGCAATTCCTCTGTCTCATATTTTCAGATTTTGTAGTTATATAAGAATGGTTATATTTGGAGATAAACACACAGTAGTCCTCGTAAGAAACGGTGATGATAATGACTCAGTCTGGCGAGGTGATGGTGTTGCTAATGGTAAAGTAAATATAACAAAACTTTCATTGTGGATGCCAGTAATGACTCCATCCATCTCCGCAGAGGGCAAATTACTATCATTTATGGATACAGGTGGTAAATCATTGCTATAATGGCTAACCGTTACGACTGCTAGTATGTAGAGTTATATTAATGGTATCCTTACTTGCCACATGGCATCGCCTCAACATATGTTTGTTGCTCTGCATGAGTATACGCCATCAAATTCAGAAACGCGCAGACATATGATATTTGACAAACTCGGTGTCACAGAAGTCTCATTAGTAATGAACGGTCAGCAAGGACCATCTGAGGATATTTTATTTAATTACAAACAAAACCAAATAGCACGTGCATATTATCGTTTGCTGACATTAATGGGACGTGATCTGAATGTAGATACCGGGCTGCAAATATCAGAATTAGATTTTAGTAGCCTATATTCGATGTATTACTTGTTGCTGAAACGTCTTGTGTTAACAAGACAGAGTGTCGTTGACATACAATTCCATGCTCGTGTAACACAACCACCTGTTGTCTTGTCAGGTCCACAAATTAGTAACGGTTATTACAGAGCAATCGAGGGTGTTTGTGGACGAATGAGAATCTTATCATTTTTATTCTCCGCTAGACCCTTCATTGGTAAGTCAATAGAGACTGTATCGAGTATAAATCTATACGTTTTCCTAGGTTGTTTTGTTTTGAAAAAACCTCTTAAACTCTTTCATGCTATTATTAAAACAAGCATTTAAATTAAAAGAATTTTAAAAATGAACCATTGCAAATTGCTGATGATAGGATCCGTTACTCCTTGCAACAAATCCTGCAAAAACGAAGTTTGTTAATATCATTTACAAAGTGTGCATCGGGAGAGCTTAGGTCCAAAATCGTGTAAGGAATGTTGGATTACAATGAAAAACACAAATGTACCTGCAATGCAGCAGTAATCGATATAGAGAGATTAAACGGTATTATGATTAAAATATAGATAATGAAAGAGCTATAAGAACCCCTGAAGATTATATATCAAGATTTCCAAGCAACAATCTAGACAAATAATCAATTAAACAAAACATATGATATATATATATATATATATATATATATATATATATATATATATATATATATATATATATATATATATATATATATATATATATATATATATATATATATATATATATATATATATATATATATATATATATATATATATATATATGTATATATATATATGTGAGCCAAGAATTTATAAGACATCCCACGATCAAGAATTATGAAGAATCTCGTGATGGTGTAGTCAGAAACTTGTCATTATTCAGGATTATTTAATGTTTACTATTAAAAAAAAAAACATTATCTATGTCACATATTCGTATATAATTGTTTCTTAGAGGATATGATCAAACGTGGTCTTGTGATTCACCACATTGATGCAGATCCTAAAAATAATTCTTTATTTACCTTTCATGTTATCACACAAAGTCAAAATATTTAACGTGGTTTAACCTGGTTTTGTAAGTCCGTTGGAAAAAGACGTGTAAAATCAGTAAATGCTGAGACGCGTGAGGAAAAAATATTTCAATCAATTAATGCAGCCAGCAGGGATTTTTATATTTCCATGCTCTCGATTCGATATGTCACAGAAAATATATATAAATTGGCCTTTTCGAAAATAATTCAGAAATTTATTCGATTTGAATATGTCGAAATCGAAGGGAGATAACTCCAACGCTTATGTGCAATGCTGATATAGTTACTTCCCCTTCTGATAGATTTCGTAGTGTTGTTTTTTTCAAAATAGTTACATATTTTTGTCAAATGATCTGACTTGTTAAGAAGTAATGAATTTAAGTTGTATTATATTTTTCGCAATTTAAAACTATTGTATGTGAGGACTTATTTGTTTGCAATCTAAAACTACTCTATGTGTTTTAAAGGTTATTATTTACATTATATAATAATTTAAAATTTATATCAAATATAAAAAGCTTCATGGTGCAAATGGTAGGGCCTATGACTATCGTACGAGTAGTTTCGAACCCCGTAACATGCATACTGACGACGTAATAGCGGTTTTTCTAAATAAGATGGGGTCCGACCAAAAGCTCGAAGTTCAACAGAAGAAATATATAACGAAGAGAATGAACATTAAATCCTCATACTGTATATATATCATAACTCAAATTAATGAACATTATACCCTGAATGGCTATGCGAGGTTTCGGGTTTTAAAGTCTCTACACTATCGTGATATACTGTGTATATATATATATATATATATATATATATATATATATATATATATATATATATATATATAATGACTCAAATTATTTAGCATTTTAAGCAAGTAAACAATTATATATATATATATATATATATATATATATATATATATATATATGTATATATATATATATATATATATATATATATATATATATATATATATATATATATATATATATATATATATATATATATATATATATATATATAATCAGTCAAGATAGTTGTTGTTCTTGTATATTATTTTCCATATTAAAATAGTCATTATTTCGCTAAATGTAATTATATTATCATTTCATAACTTATTTCGTTTCATTTATGCTAATCTTGGAGCTGATTACGCAGGCATAAAGCCATCAGTCTAGATATGTAATAGCTATAGTTACAAAATCCCCCTTCTAAAACCAACTTGTGTTATTCTTAAAATACTGTCAATATTTGATCCAAAATGTTCAGCAACCATTTGCTTTTCCTACATCAAACTAGTACAGTTCATCAATGCTGCCCACATGTATGCGTTTCTATGGACACAATGTAAGGCTATTTGTTCCTATAGGTATCACGGTACAAATTGTTTTACCATAGACCTCAATGCTAATGTTTTCTGAAATAAATATACTTTCTTTCCTTCTTCGGTACGCTTGTCACACACTTTTACAGATAACAATCTCAGAAAACCAGGTAATCCATTGCATTTAAGAGAGATAACTCTGCTAGAACTAGAAAGGGCTAAATGTTATCTAGCCACAACAAACCCAGTTACACCCAGGTGTCCCACATTTAAAAACAAATCATAAAAAAATATCAAATATTATTTAGACATGAATTAACTTAATCTAACTTCTTAACTGTTTTTAAAGCCTAACAGAACGTATAACTCTTACATAATGCATCAATCACAGCTAGTGTTGCTTATTTCTGAATGCAAGGTTGCCAGTAACAGCAGAAAATACAACTTAAAATTGACGACTCTGACGATGACGTATTATCGCATTTGAAGGGGATGAAATTGAAAAAGGAAATAAAAATATAGGAACTGAGCCCACGTTATCTTGTTGTACTTTGGATCAGACGAACGAACGAGAACCACAGATGTTGAATCAAGTGAGTCACCTTGTCACATCACTGCCAGCGTTGGGTCAAAAGAAAGTTAATCATTTGGCTATAAATAGGCATTTTCATTGCAAAACAGCAATTTTCTCTAACATTCACCAAAAGGAATTACATCATTTATTTTCAACATGATTTCGCTTATGTATTTCGTTATCTTTTCTTTCTATCTTTCTTTGTAAATTTTCAGCAAATTTATAGCATGGGATATTTCTTCGTGTTTGACAGGTAAAACATTTTCTTTAGATTACATAGATGTTATATGGTTCATTTATTCATCTAGAATATGTTGTTGCGTGAGAACATTATAAGTGATTTTATCAACCGCTATCTGTGTCGAGAGGTGTATGCCCATTATCTAAATAATAATAGTGTCATATAAGACTTTTCATAAAACTTACCATAGTCTTCATAATTTACCAAAGCTATTTATATAATTCTTTTCAGTATATTCGGCTTTTCAAGTGCCTTGAGAGATTCTTTGTTGAAACGTATATACTTGGGTTTATAATATCGCTCTAATGTATAATGTGCCAGTCACGCTTATCTCCTTATGTCAAATAGCTCAGCGGGAGACAAGGTAGAGCCTAGTATTTACTGTTAATTTGATATTCTGTTTTAGTTCGATATTTGTTATGTTCAATGGCGTATGTATGAATTGAAATACATGTGCGTCAGAATGTAGTTTGGCGATGTTTTATTTCATACGATAAAACACAGTATGAACAATATTCTACATTAAAGAATTAGGGTGATTAAAGTCAATGCTATTCGCTTTATTGAGCCTAGAAAATGGGGTTAAGTGTTGATATTTGAATAAGTTTTGTTTCTTCGGTGGAGTTAGAAAATAAAATGGAAAAGTAAAAGGTTTCAGAGATCATAGATATCTCAATACATATTGAATAGATGAAACATTTTTGTGTTATAAATGTTAGGACACGCTTCTAGGAAAGCGAATGTCATACCTTAATTATTTTTATTGATTGTTACCTCATTTGTATATCATATGCGACGATCGTTTCACTACATGATTAACTTTACACCAATTATGAAGACTAACTACCTGTTCGACTATTCATGAGCAAACTTTATCTATGAGGGGTTGTATTAACACTTAAACAATTTGACGGACAGTAATATTCGTACTCAATCCAGGTCGTTATCCTTGCTAAAACAAGACCCAGTTCACGACCTCATCATCATGTGTCAGAAGGATGCTTACTACTTCAACGAAATCAAGTTGGTTACTTATTCCTTATTCCGAATGCAGAAAAGAATAAATACCCAATTACTTATCCCTGATTAAAATATATCCACATATATTCTTATATTTATTCAGAACGTAATTTGTTTCAGATTAGTTAATGCAGATGAAATCTTTAAAATTCGAGTGTTACATAAAGCTGAATATAGTCAGAGCACGAACTAGATATACAAATGGTTTAGTATATTAATACATGTTTAATAATTTGATATAAGATTAATTAGCTGTGTTAGGCATTTAGGTCGTGTCTTGTGATTTCTGGCCTTAAGTATTAGTTTTCAGGTTCGAAAAGCTTATTAATGACCCGGATAAAAGTTAAACCACAAAAAGACCATACAAGTGTGAAATAGGAGATTTCGCATGTGTGGATGTCATGTTCTTAGAGGAGAATTATGTGAAGTATTTACGAGGAGACAGAAGTGACTGCAAGAAATACATGGGCATCTCACTTTTCAGCATCGTGTTTCAAGTCTTTGAACGCGTCATCATGAACAGACTGCAGACGCTTGCTGGATTCCTCCGCCCACGTTGCATTAGACGGCTGGGCCATGTACGTCGCATGGATGACGGACAGATCCACAAAGACCTTTTTTATTCGGAACTCGCCTCTTGATAAAGGTCGATAGGCTGGCCACTTCCACATTTCAACGATGTCTGCAAGTGCGACATGAAAGCCCTTTGACATCGATATCAACACCTGGAAAGAACATGCTGTAGACAGGTCCAAGTGCAGAAAGCTTAACAAGGACTGCCACTCTCGTGATGGTCTACATACGCTGCATAACCAACAACCGGGACATCTCTCATGTGCGTATTTCCATCATCTCTAGAGAGTAACGGATGTCAACGTTTGATGAGATTAAGGAGCCTTTAAAAACTTAGCACACTTGTAACCGATCTGACAGACATTGGGATTTCATAAAGAGGAGTGGAGGGCGTGTAAAGCTCACGTAGCAAGAAGATCATATGTTGCTTATACAGTTTGGGTGCTATGTAGCACCTTTAAAGAGATTTAACAATGACGCTTCTTAACATGTTATCTCTAGAGGATAGTGTAGTCACAAAGGAAGTCCTGAGTACATCAGCTAGATGACGGAATTCTCGGATGACACATACCGCAAGAAGATTATAACATAGACCCATCTTTGACATTATATCTCTGGGGGTGGATAGAGGTCAATAAACGAAAAATGTCTTGGCGAATTTGGTCGATAGTACACAGGGAATAAAGGAACAATCCAGCGACTCAGTTGACGACATCAAGCCAGAAGATATCTGTCGCATTCGGGAGCATTAGCCCTTTGAGATATTCAGCGGGGTATGACTCCAAATCCAAAGACCTATACTAAAAACCCCGATATCCCGAGATAACTAGAATCGATGTAGTGTAGCCGATTGAGTTTCCACTGTATACATTTTACCAAATTAGAAACAGACTTAAGGAATTTTTTCAACGCCTCTTTGGCGTTTTCAAGGTAGGTATGTATTCCAACAGAAGGCAATGTTTGGCTCATAACTGAAATCTATTTATTCATTAAAATGGATTGCGTCATAGTCTTCACAGAGTCAATTCAGATTTAAATATTTCTTTTGTCATTGTATTTGTTCGATTGAGCGTGCACGGAAATAATTCGGATTTCCTTACTTACAATGTTAATGTGTTATTATTTTTTTTTAAAGAATAGGAAATCAAAATGCATCTGTAAATTGTTATCATGCCATAGTAATGATTTATAGTATTACTTATGGCATTGGTGTTTTATAAGTCTCCGGTCACAGTAGTTAAATGTCCGACACTACTCTTCGCATTACTTGAGACCTGATACTGTTACATAATAAACAAATAAATCTATAGGAAATTCATAGGTCCAAATTATATACTGCATTATTCCCAAAATGAACGTATGTACCGTTGTTTGACATTATTCGATGTCCCACATGGACTCATTTTAATTTATTTTGAGATTGTATGTGGACTAATTATCAAGCGGGATAAGACCAGGTAGTCCTTATATGACACAGTACATGTTACGTGACTCATAATTTTCAATTATGTATATTGATTTAATCTATATGAGACTAGCAAATACATGATAATCGAACAATATTCTTGCTTGTAATGGTGCCTTTGGGGGTCATGGTTTCCGTAAACTTTGTAATAGATTAGCTCCAATCATAGGAATGTATGCATTTAATTTGCTTATCAGATAATCACACCTGTATGGTTCCAATTATCGTTAATTCAATACCAATGTTCCAGTGTCTAATTTTTCTGATTCTGCAAACAATATACATGAGAACGTTTGCTATTACGGCAGACACAATGATATTGCATATGTCTGTCTGTCTGACTGTCTGTCTGTCTCTCTCTCTCTCCATGTCTCTCTCTCTCTCTCTTAATTAATGGGAATTTCTATATCTGTGCAAAAATTAACTTACATAAGTTAACTCATGCTATTCATTAAGGATTTTCATTCCAGGTTGTAGTCAAACGTTCCTAACATTTGGAGTCTATTCCTGTAATTAAATATATCATCGCTTTCAAACTGCCTTGAGGAATAGCATAAAACTATGCAATCGGATACGGCACATACAAATGAGAAAACACAGCTGTAAGAAAGTCAATGCCATCTTTTAGAAAGGAATTCACTTTTCAGATTTATTCATTTTTCAAATTTATTAAATAATGTTTCATATGTTTATTTATTTATTTATTTATTTATTTATCTAAAATTTAATCGTAATTATTCTTTTGAAATTCTTGTTTATCATACGCTCATAATAAAGATTGTAAAATTAAGTTGAATATTGATGTTATAAAGGATGGATTAATATGAAACAGGTAAGCTATATGCAATGGCTATTTAAAGGTGGGATATTTTGTTTGAACATTATATTCATGGATGTCAGAAAGTTAACAATTTTAAAATTATATTTCGGGATTTCAAAATAAACTTGTTGATCAGGTTAACCACAGATGTTTTCTATTTGCAACGTATCTCCAAGATATCCCATAAGATTCTGACTTCAAATGTTGTAATACTTATTTGTCATTCAGGCTTTCATTATTACTGATTAGTGAAGGTATAGTATTATTGCCATTAAGATCAGCATTTCTATTGTTTGCTTCAGGTGATCCTATTCTGAGATATTTCCCCACCAATTTGTATAGATGAAAAATTGTTGTAAAAGTTTCTACTGGTTTAATTTTGCGCGGAGTTCGAACACTTTTCTGAAAGAAAATGATTAAGTCATGATTTATTACAATCAACGGAATTTTTTTTGTATTCCTAGCTTAAGCTATTTTTTCAAAACTAGTGAATTTTGTATTCAATTCTTTTCACGTTTCGAGACTTATGAAAGAAGCCCCCAAAAAATGTTGTATTGTTGGGATTTACTTTAAACGGCGATTAATAGGTCTAGGCAGTTATTATTATTATTATTATTATTATTATTATTATTATTATTTGTATATTGTTGCATGTCTATTAAAAATCATCTAATAGTCCGGAGTTCACCAAAAAATAGATCTTTAACCTGTACAATAGCCTCATCGCTTTCAAGTTTTTGTGAGGATTGTGACATGTGAATGGAATGGTCATAACATAAAAATATGTCAAGTAGAAAGAAATAAAAGCTAAGTGGAAATGAGAATCAAACTGGACCATTAGTGACAAATATAAGTATAAAGATCAATATTCCTATTCTGAGATATTTTCCCAACAATTTGTATAGATGAAAAACTGATTGTAACAATTTATTTTGAATTAATTTTGTGCGGAGATCGAACACTGTTCTAAAAGAAAATGATTAAATCATGATTTATTACAACCGGAACAATTTTTTAGTGTTCTCAGTATAAGCTATTTTTTTCAAAGCTAGTGAATGGCTTATTCAATTCTTTTCACGTTTCGAGACTTATGAAAGAAGCCGAAACGAAAATTATGTAAAGTAAAGTACACGCACGAAGACATAAGCAATCATCAAACGTCTGACAATCAACGACCACATGAAAGGTTTGGTAGACTCGCATGGCACCGCCCCGGCATGCGTCGCGTCAGTGCCAGGACAGACTTTGGCTAAAATTAAAAGGTGTCCAGCAGAAGAGGTACAGAAAATCGTCGAAAGATTGTGCATGTTTGACATTTCCCAATGTCCACCCGAATCAAAGCTTACAACTAGGTCTGCTCCATGAGCTTTAAGTTGATGGTGTCGGAGTCAGGTGGTGAAATGAAACAATAATATTTCAGGAAATGCAATACTTTTCTGCTTATTGGTATTGGATTTCCCGACGTTTGATTAAACGATTGGGTTTTAATGTTGCAGTGTATGATGACAAATTGTAGAAATTCCATTGAACTATTAACGACGATGCTGTGATATCTACTTACATGTGATAGAGACACATGTAAGTGTTCCATTATTTGTATTACTTGAATGAAAATGTAATTTTTCCAATATCCACCCATCCCGTCCTGTCCAAGCAAAGAGTTTTGTTCCTGCTCAGTAATTTTTTTGACGCAACGCGTTTTTCAATTCCACTAATGCAGGGGCGTCCGTGTTTCCATGGATTTATTTCTTGCTTTTGCTTGTGACTCCATTACGGTGTATTGATCATAGAACCTTAGAGTAGAAATAATTAGCTTCGAATAGCATATACTGGTAGCTACGTAAAATGTTTTCTACTTTAATGGGGTAATCAGAGAATATGAAATACTAGCATTGATAATTGCAAACCTGCAAGTTCAATGCAATTTATTGTCGTTCAAGCAGTGCATATGATTTAGAGTGTATATACACATTAGGGCAATATAAAATCATCACCAGACATGAATGTGTGTTCAGGGTTGAAAGATGCATCATATTTCATCTTTTCTTGAAAGATAGATGCTAGAAAAAAAAAAACACACACACACACACACACACACACACACACACATATATATATATATATATATATATATATATATATATATGTCACCCACGATAAAAAAAACACTGAAACATGTAAACACTTTTGACCCTAAAATACCATCACCATGTTAAATCTATGACCGCCTGTATAATAACATTGACATATACATAGACAATGGCATTAGACAGATCTGAATGCATCTCTGCATGTCAAATCTTCGCAGTCTGGGTCCTGAGGAAATCTATGTTCTTCTTGCAGCTAGGAGTAACATTAATGCATGTGCTCTTTCCATCACTTTTAGGTCTACACTAGAAAGAACTTCAAGAAAAAGAGCAGTCTGTCGCGTAAAGAATGGCGATAATTCATTTAAAATAAAAAAAAAATTAACTTTTCAACTCCACATGTGTGGAGTACCAAGTACCAAGTATAGTACAATTCAGAACTAAATGGTACTGTGCACATTTCGACAATACGGAAATCATTTTTAAATGTTGATATATACTTATAAGAATGGCCCAAGAACACCGCGGGCAATGAACTGTAAGTTTTATCCGTTTTCCTGTAAAATGTGTACGAATCATTTCGTACCCATTTTTCGGGACCAGGTCAAATTTTATATTTGCTCAAGCTGACTGGTTTCGTACATAAATTGGCGTGAAATCGCTGCTTTTCAGCAAGTGTGATTCTAAATTAAATTTAAATGTCTGTACGTAGGATGAATGGGTTCAAATAGTGCAGTCTGTGAAGATAAGTATGTGAAGGAATTAACTGAAATTTGTCATCATTAAATTATGAATATATTGAAACCGGTAAATATTGAGAAACTGAATGAAAGAATAGAATAATCCAATTAAAATACATTGCATGAAACTCCGCTGGTTGAAGATGTTTATTAGTAGAACGGGTGATAATTTACAGTACTTCACGCCAACAGCCAACAGTTTTGAGTTGCCTCCCTTCAATACTCTATGGCCTTGCTGACTAGTTTGGTATTTTGACATCTTCCTAATTTTTAAGGTAGAAGGTGTGAAGATAATTATCACAATCCTAGCATTTATAAATTCACACATAAGGTAAATCTGTAATGTGATTTACATTCACTTTGGGTTTACTACAGAAGTAAATATCTAAATAAATATAGACGTTTGAGTGTTTTAGGGGTGATAAAAAGTATGCTAATTTTTTTACAGTACTAGTTAACTGTATTCATTTTTTTTTGCACCACTCCCATATCAATATGTATATGTGGTCAAAAATATACTCGGGTTTCGCTGCTGCGTACAGCGTCACCGAGGGTGGGTTATTAATTATCAGGTAGAGTTATTTCGAAATTGTGAGCGAAGCTCAGCTCATACTGCATGTGCGAATTGCCTGCAGTCTAAGTACCTAGCTGCGTATATCAGTCACAGCTAGGGTATATGAGGGAGAAAATTCTCAGTAAACAAAACGTCACGTTCAGTCTTGTCAGGAAAGCTTCTCGCTTTAAGGAAGCAAACTTTCAGCTAAAGAGGTGTAAAAAGATTGAAGATTATATTCTTATCGCTATTCGTTTTATATGACATAATTGTTTCATATATCATATGTTTTAGTATTTATTCTAATTGTTACAGGGTTTTTGTTTTTTTATGGTTTAACGCCATTTTTCAGCACAATATAGGCTATACATGGCGGCCAGTATTATTGGTGGAGGAAGAACCCGGACAAACCCCGGAAAGAACCACCGACCCACGAGAAGCTACTGGCAAGCTTTCTCACATAACTACATTTGCCGAATCTTAGACTCGAGCACACGTAGACAGAGGTGAAATGGCCGTGGTCCGTAACGAACAGCGCTTTAGACCACTCGGGGCCCCAATTTTTACAGGGTAAAGACGTAGGTTATGAACGGCCATTATATCAGTAATACTATTGTATGTTTCTTGATAGTTTTTGTTGTTGTAACTGAAAACATTGTGTTTAATTACATGCCTGAACGTTTAATGTACATGGATAACTAATTCATGTGCGCGCATGCGCAACATATAGGAATGAAAGAATACTTTACCGTGTCATATGTATTACACGGTTTGGTTGTTTTAATTTTAGTTGACAGTGGAGTCCGTGTGCTGACCGTGGGTGACCGTGGGGTTCGTGTGGTGACCATGTGGTCGGTGAAAGACCGTGGGGCTTATCTATGCTGCCCGTGAGTGGTGTCATGTCATGTTGTGGTGAATGTGGAGTCCGTGTGCTGACCGTGTAGTTCGTGAATAATCTTGGTCTTATCTATGCTGCCCGTGAGTGGTACCATGCTGTGGTGACCGTGGGGCTTGTCTATGCTGCCTGTGTATGGTGCCATGTTTTGGTGACCGTGGGATCCGTGGGTGACCGTGGGGCTTGTCTATGCTGCCCGTGTGGGATTCCGTGTATTGTACCTTGTGTATGCTGCCTTTGTGTATGCTTCGTTATATAAATGTATTATATATAATTGGGTGATGTTAAGTTGCAGAACCTGTGAGGTTTCTTGTGACGTATACGCTGTGCTTTGGTGACGATGGTTCAAAAGAGTGTACTCGTGTTCTCAAATCCAGGTACCAAGGCTTCGCGACCATCGTGTCTGTGTTGAATGTAAGGGATCTCGAGGGATCCTTCAAACAGACGGGGGAGGGGGGAGAGGACCATGTGTGGCGACTCCGCCACCATTGACTAGAGCGGGTGGAACTGGATATACATCTTGGACGTCAAATGGACGCCACGATAGTTGTAAAATACGTGTTCCACATTATTGCTGTTACCACCGGAGCAAATATTTCACACAACAGTTTCGTTATTTGAACGATAAACTCGTAATTTCACCTTTTCATTGCAGTTTCGTTATGTGAACGATAAATTAATAAATTCGTAATTTCGCATTTACTTCTCAGTCTTGTTACATGAACGATAACTTCATAATTTCATATTTACATCTCAGTCTCGTTACATGAACGATACATTCATACTATACTTGCCTTTGCTTTGGTAACTCGTTATATGAACGATATAACCAAAATTACAGGCATTTACATCTCTCTCGCTATAAGATATATATATATATATATATATATATATATATATATATATATATATATATATATATATATATATAATATATATATATATATATAATATTTATATAATATATATATATAATATATATATTTGTAAATTCATACATATACTTGTATTTGTTGATCTGGTGATCTGACGTATTTCACGTCAGTTTCAAATACCTTTCGTTGAATCATCCTTAGGGTTTTGTCATTGAGTTACTTGTTATTGATAGTTCCATGTTATGAACATTATAATTTTCCTGATCTTTTATTTATAATGGTGTCACAATTGATTATATTTAATTGCGTTTATAAATAAACCTAATTAACGCAGTTGCTTTCTGTCTTCGCTAATCCAGTTCAAACCCGGCTTCATAAAGGTGACATTCGCAAGTAGAATGAGACAATATAACCTGAGATGATATCTTTTTGCTGGTTTTACACGATACTGTTTTCAATCCACAAGTTTGGCTATTGTCATAATTTCATATTTCACCAGCTATGTTATTTGACATCTTTATGTTTCTATTCGGGTAGACGCTTTGGGTAGTCTCATGTCAGATCTTTGAATTATTGTTAATTTCAAAGTATAAAAGCAACGCTATTTTTTTAAAGAAAGCACACAGGTGTCAAAATGGTCTGGGGCGCTCGCTTTTACAGATTAGCATATCATCTCTCTCTGTGTGGTTCGAGTCTCAGGTTCGGACAGCATGAGTACGTGAGAATGCTTGCCAGTAGTTTCCCGTGGGCTTTGCGGTTCTTTCTGGGATTTTCACGTGTTCTTTTACCCCATATATTGGCCGTCATGTATAACCTATCATGTGCTGAAAATTGGCTTTAAACGCTATACAACAAGATATTTTTCAACTACATGTTAAGAAAGGTTACCGCGACTCAGTGTAAATGCTATTATTAATATAGACTTTGCCAAAATACTACGTTTAATCGATTCCTTTCAGTTGAGCCCCGTCTTAATCAATAGATATATTTGATCATACTGGCTTTGTGCAATGACCGACTCTTCATTACTTCCAATGTGAGGTAACTAAGACGTCCATATACTATTACATTTGCGCTAAGTAATGCTTCTCACACCTTACATCAAACTATAGAATGTTGTTCTATTTGTAAAGGACATAGTGACAAACATCTATTGGAACGATGAAGTAAAAATGATTTATACGATAAGACTATGCAAATGCATGAAGATCAATGTTAAATTTGCTATGGACAAAATCCCACATCTACGGGTATTGGTGATGCTTACTGATGAATACAGTATATAGGTGTCAGGTCTTGAGTTTTTAATGCAGATTTCAAAATATTGTCTGGTAGTAGATTTTATGACCTATATATACAAGCTTATAGAAGCAACGGAGTAGTCATACCTTTATTGATGTAATTCGTGTTATAATCGTCTACATTTGAGTTGACTTCATTATAGGGGTAGTATCAGTAAGATTTGTTGTTGTTGTTGTTCTGACGTTGGAGGTTTTGAGAGAAGGAGGAAAGAAAAGGGGAGAAAACTGATTTTGACCTATACTACCTGTATCGGATGGACAGACGGAGAGAAGGAAATATATACACAAGTACTGTGGTTACTGAGGTAAAATAAATAACTGAAAGACATGCATACCTTGGAGTTATGTGGTGCTAACTGAGCGCTTATTCATTAATCACCTTATCCTATTTCTTTACATTATCTGCCTGGATTGGCTTGAACAAACCATTGAAGGAGGTATACATATTGCAAGAGAAACATAATTTTCGGGTCATATAATCTATTCAAGACCTAGCTCGTTGCTATATGCTTATAATAGTATCTCCTGTGTTTGGGTTGTTTGTTTATATCAACGTTTGAATTTGTAAAGGCAGCGTAAAAAAATACATGGTATACATTAAAATAGGTTGTATTTTGAGGGATTTATGTAAACATTTTAAGTATCAGTCTTCTTGATATACCCGGTAAGTATTAAATCGTACAAATACACCTTTGTATTGTATTAGTTTATAATATTATCTAGTCAACGTATTGTGCAGGTATCGATCTAACTAAACTCGTATACGTGTTTACAATTACGGGAATTCCTATCTAGTCACTGTATAAAGTGATATTGAAATTACAGTACTGTCGAAATAATTTGTTTTATGGTAATGACACGCACGCAAAGCATATCTGAGTTCAGACAAACTTGACTGTAGCACGGTGTCTGATAAGCACTCTGGTGCATTCATTTGTGGACATGAAAACAATATTTTGTATGGAATTTAATTCGTTTGGGAAGTGGAAATAATGGGACACTGGGTAAGGGACTCCTCTATAAATACCAGTCTGATAATAAAGCAGGGGCCTCTGGGTGTTCGTACATTCAGCCACGTACAACGTAAGTATGTTCTTTTCATCGTCCGTAATCAACTACGTCCTAATCTCAATGGAATAAGTTATGCACCAAGATTGATCAGGTCCTGTTCATAAATCAACTCTCTAGATTTATTGACAAACAACAAGAAGGACGACGGACTACAGACGTACGGCCATACCAGGACCGTAGTTGACTTCCACTAGGTAAACTAAGACAGATGTGTGAATACTCTTTCCCGCTTTGTTTGCAAAGCAATATTATACAGTGTTTCTAAGTGTACATGCACCATGCATATATTCTAGACTTATTTTGGATGCTGTCGATTTGATTTTCATTTTTACTATATAGAACAAGACAGGTTATACATGGTGGCCTATATAAAGGGTGGAGGAAAACGCTTGGTAAAATCTTTCGATCCACGGAAAGTTACTGGCAGTTTTCCCACATATCCATATTAGCCAGCCTGACATAACGCGGGAAATGTGAGACATTGGCTAATGGCTACTCGTCAATTCGAGACCACCTATAAGTTTGGTATTCTGTAATAGTAAATATTTTGTTTTGCCAAAGACATTAGTCTTTTATACACAAGCTGATATCTCTTCGATATGTTTTAAATTTAACAGTAGCTATTCCTTAATTTCGAATGTCTATATTTTGCAGACCGGGCCTAACTAACTTCGTCCATGTATTTGGTTATCAACTCACTTCACTTAGAGTAAATACTCCTGTATCGACATTCCCTTGAAAAGACACGATGGCCACTGTAAGATCGAATAGCAGAATAGTAAAAGTTGGGATTATAGAACTAGAAAAGAAAGGTATGTAATAGATAAGTCATATATAAAATCCTTGATGATAATTACTAAGACATCGATGAATATCCTTGGTGTTCCAAAATATACTAAACACAGTAGGTGCAAATTACGGTACATAGAGACGATGATGTTGATGATGATGATCATTCGGTGGCAATGACCATATATTGAGCCACGTGTTACGATTTTGTTGATGAATAACTTGATGATGATTCCACTTATTTAAAAGGATCCCAACCATTATTTCTATACCAACACGTAAATCTAAAATTCCAATTATTTGTTCTTGTTAAAACGTTCAATATAACCTATAAATAAACAGTCACAACGGTCACGGATACTGTAACAAGACATTGGACCACCTTAATGAGATACAGCTAGCACCAAAAGATAAACAAGCATGGCACATGAAATGTAGACTACTACTCCTTGGATGGTAGCATCAACTTCAGTTTGGTGGCTAGACTTGTATATTTGGGTGTCATCAGCGTACAATTGGTGCGACACTGGATGATGATGTATGACACTTGAGAGCGGCTGAGTGTACAGAATGAAGAGAACGGGTCCAAGAATAGATCCCTGTGGAACACCACAACATAGGTCAACTGGGCTGGAGTGTATTCCATTTGCAGATATAATTTGTGTCCTGTTGACTAAGTAGGACTTGAACCACTGTAAGGCTATATTCTGAATGCCAAATACATGCTGGAGACGGTTAAGTAATATATCATGGTCTATTGTGTCAAATGCTGCAGATAAATCCAGGAGAGTGAGGACTGTAATCTTTCCACTATCCAAAGCAGAGAGAATGTCACTAAATACTTTTAGAAGAGTAGTTTCCATAAGAGATACAGGTTGAGTTAGAACAAACTTTTGTAAGATTTTTTTATATGAATGGGAGATTAGAAACTGGGCGGTAGTTTTTCAAATCGTTATGGTCCAGTGTTGGTTTCTTCAGCAGTGGCTTTACGATGGCAGTTTTGAAAAATGATGGGAATTCCCCCGATGAGAGAGAGATATTAATAACATCAGTTAGTGAAGGCAATATTGGGTCTAAGCACCCAAGCAGCAGTGATGTCGGAATTGGATCAAGTTCACAAGACTTTGGTGCATTTTTCATCAGGATTATCCGTACTAATTCAATAGAAACTGGTTCATATGCTCCTAATGGTTGTCGCTGAAATTCTACATCATAACTGTATGGTGACGAATCAGTTGAAATTGTGCTGTCAAGCGAATCTCTAATGGTTTGTACTTTGTCATTGAATAAATTTGCAAATTGGTCTGGTAGGTCTAGTGGAGAGAAGGTTGCTGGAAGTGGTGTACATTTGTTCCTTGACATTAGTTTGTTAGTTATCTCGAAGAGCTCTTTGCAGCTGGAACTCTCCGTGATCTTAGTACTGTAGTGGGATGATTTGGCTAAATGGACTATGTTTGTGACGTTCTTCTTAGCGGCTTCGTAGATTTGTTTATGAATAGTGAGTCTGGTGGAAATCCAAAGCCTCTCTGCTTTTCGGCGATGTCTTTTAGCAGTGCGAAGCTGGTCCCTACCACTGCTATACCATGGAGAACACTTTTTTAATTATTGATACTCTGCATTTGGTGGCTGGGGCATGTTTTCCAAGCAATGAACGCAGGCAGGTATCAAGTTGTTCCGCTGTTGGATGTAAGAAAGTTGTTAGGTTTTTTGGATGTCGTGCATGAAGTTGGTTCTATTTATCATACGGAGGTTTCTCTTAGTAGCAAATCTAGGTGGAGGGTTAGGGACTGATATATCGAGATGGCATACAATGCAGAGGTGATTCGATGCAAGTTCGTGGGACACAAGGGTGGATTGCAGAATATTATCATCAGGTCTATTTAGAAACCAGTCTAAAATGTGACCAAGTTTATGGGTAGGTTGGTTAACTGACTGTTTAAGATTTAAAACATGAATGTAATCTAGGAGTTTTGATGTGTATGGTTTACCAGGACAGTCAAAGTGAAAGTTGAAATCTCCAAAAATAATTAGGTTGCCACCTATCGAATTTCCATACTCTAGAAGATTTGGAAACTGCTCCAAAAAGAGAGATTCATTCAGCTTGTTTTTTTCTACTAGGGGGAGAACGGTAGAGACAGAAAAAATGAACTGACCTTTGTTCCAGTGTGAGCGTTGTTTGGACTAGTTCAAACGATGTGTGACAGAATCTGAAGGTTGTATTGTACTTAAGGCATTTGATCATGGAATTCTTTGTAATTACAGCAATTCCACCTCCACGAGAGTTGCGTGGGTTAAATATTCGCATGTATTATTTTGTGCGCCCACATGATCTCCGTCCATCAGCTGATGAGTATAGGGCGAAACACCCATAATATTTTCACTAGCCAACATTAAAATGATATCATATTATACTGATATCAATAATTATCTTGCAAATCTGCTAGATTTAGCGTGTCTGTACCCTTCTCGACTACATTTATCGTCACGTTCAAACCGAAGATACTGGATGTCAACTAAAATTTGGTTACCCCAACTGAGCACCTTCGAATAAATTGGAGGTCATTAGTGTGGTTGTTTGCTATTGATTTTTGTAGATCAAAAGGTCTCGAGGTTACAACTGAACTCGGGTTTGTATTAATATGCCAAGACTCTGTATTTTATTCCGAATGAGTGTTAGGAATATGTGGTATAACGGTACCAATTGCACAAGTCCAGGTGGGTGGAGCTTAAGGTGTATGGAAACTTTGCATTCAGAAATAAACAACAACACAAGCTATGACTGGTGGATTATGTAAGACTTGTACTTTCTGTTCGGCTTAAACAAAGTTTATCCTCTTGGCAACATGTGTATTGATGCTAATTCCTATATAGATCATATTTTGTATTTTTGATGATTTTTTTGAAAATGTGATACACATGACTGAAAATAGGTATGTTGTAACTAGATAACTCATACCCCTGTCTAGTTCCAGCAGAGTTATCTCTCTTAAATGCAATGGAGTACCTGGTTCTATCATTGTCAAATTGGCAATCTAACATTGTTCTCTATGACGGTGTGTGGCATGCATGCTGAAGTAGGATAGAAAGTATATTTATTTCACAAAACATTAGCATTGAGGTATATGGAAAAACAATTGGTACCGTGATACCATGTAAACCTTAGCGTTCGAACCAGTAGCAGACGACATAAACTGGAGAGTGCAGAAGTTTACCTGGCGATATGATTTTCATTGAAATAATCAGGGTAGTGCATACATGCAATTTTGAATAGCAGATGCAAACTATTGGACGATGATATATCTGTATTGTTTATACTTCATTTTTTAATGTTTTTATGTATAAGGTATAATAAGCATGCTGGTTTCCGTTAGTAAAATGAAAAACTCTGCAACATTCACTCCCCTTCTAATTTATACACAGTAGAAATTGTGTATAAATTTTAGTAGGAGAGGGATGTTTTCAGTAATTGTCTTTTTACTGAGATAAATAAGTGCTCGTACGGTCGTACCGATTACTGATTGTGTAGACTTTATTGGCAAGTCCCGAGTCTATACCCATTTGTGCTGCCATCCCCGTGTGTGCTGCCCCTGCAAGGTAACTTTTTAAATCATTTATATTTTCAAAAGAAAATTTGTACGCACAGAATTAAAAAAAACAAATTTACATTTAAAATCTTACCATGTGCGTCATTTATTTTGGTTATTTGCACTTGAATTATGTTTCTGATTTTATAAACTTAAATTATGTGTAATGTTATCTAAAACATTTGTCTTCGTTTATTCTCGTTTTATCTGAACACCTAAAATTTTAGCCTATTTTGGGTAGGTCCCGGTCCTGTCGATAAGGACTGCCTCAGAGGCAAACGTCGGTTGTTTTATGTTCATTTATCTTTTTTATTTTCACCTAGCAAGTATGTCACAAGTAGGTAATTATTTATAGTGAGCGAAAATCGATCCTTTTCAATGATTTTCTCACGAGCTTGATCCACGGGCATAAAACAAACCCCAGGGCCTATATTGATTGCATATGATATATTGATTTGTATTTTCATGCACTGTTGGCCTATACATGTGTATATGGCTGGGATCTCAATAATTCCAAGTTATAAGGTATCGTTCAAAAACTTCATTGGAGTTGTGGTGGTTCCTGTGTTGATAATAAGTTGCATACAATAATTAATGTGTCTTTCGTGCCAAAAAATGAAGTGATAATCTCAAAAGTTTCAAAATTGCTATACAGGAGTAGGGATGGAATGCATTGTAAGTGCCAGTTATGTGTACATCTCTGATTGCATGTCGGAAAGGTCTGTGTTATGGTTATTAGTTGGTGATCTCAATAACTTGTATGATGTGACCCGGGGGGATACTTTTTTGGGATGGTGGGGATATACATCAGGCTATATTTGTATACATATTTGGTCCACAGATCTCATATGGCTTGAGTTACTTTAAATTTATATAGAATCACCGCTACTCCATTAGCCCAACTTTATTCTGAACAATAAGTTTTTTGTTTCTTTTTTAAACGTATTACCGGTACTATTAGTTTGCAATAACAGTAATAGTTTCAAAACAGTACAAAGTGGCATTTATAACATACAAGAAAAAATTATTTTAAAAGTATTTTTTATATTATTTTTTTTAGTTGTAGTTACAATCACATATGGTAATTAATAGGAGTTACTTGAAACTTACGTAAAATCACATATACCCCTTTAGCCCTACTTTATTCTGACTTTTTTTTATCATTTATTACTCTAACGTGTTGTTCGTTCTACATATCATAGCTAAATTTTCCTATCTTTAACTCGGTAAATATTCGGGTCATCGTCATTCCATGCTGCTAAAAATACGTAATTCGTTTTAAATGCTTCGTGTGACATAAATTAGGGATTGTTTGGAACGAATTATAATAGTAATTAAAATACAAATAATACAACTATTACGATAATGGTGGTGGTGTGTAAAATTACTAATGTATGCTAATGTTTTAGGTCAAAATAGACTGTAGAATATTGTTTCGGTCATAAATACATATATAAATTATATAAATGTGTAAAAGTGCATATATCGCTGTTTACTAAAAGTATATCTTGATATATTTTATTACACTGTGTCATTGTTTTAGGTCAGATGTTTATATATATATATATATATATATATATATATATATATATATATATATATATATATATATATATATATATATATATATATATATATATATATTTATATATATATATATATATATATGTGTGCTTGTTTGGCATTGTTTACTAAAAGTATATATTTCTGTATTTTGTTTATTCCGAATTCTGATAGAAAGTTATTTTTTATCCACAGCCGGCCGTGAACCCGACTACAATGGCATTGTGGTGATGGAGGACAAGCTGCTAGTCATAGACTACAATGAGAGTAAACTGCAGCTTTTCGATCGTCATGACGGCAAACTGATTACATCACACAGACTGAAGTCCTATCTTACTGATGTATCTCTTATTAACCAGATAGAAGTCGCCGTGTGTCTGGTAGACGGTACGGTTGTAATCATGTCTTTAAAATCGATAGATGACGAAAAACAGGTCAAAACATTACCGACAAGATTTATTGAATGTCTTTCAGTGGCAAAATTGAATTCAGACCAACTCGTTGTCAGCGGTTGTAAATACGACGGCATGTTGTATTGGGGCATTGTATCGATTAGAGATGGACATCTGGACTCAACTTACGTCATCTGTCAAGGGAAAAGGACTCGCATGGCCATCAAAGATACCACTTTATACATCTCGTGTCGGGCTTGCGACTCCATTACTAATGGTGTTTATGCTTATGATATTTCTAATCCACACACACAAAAGTTTTTGTATCGACATCCGGAATTAAAAAAACCGGGGTCAATAATGGCTGATAGAGATTATGTGTATGTGTGTGACAGGAACTCGAACAGAGTTCATCAGCTGAGGGACAGCGGTGAACCAGTAACCATACACGCAGTATCATCAAGTCTGGATGAAATATTCTATGATGACCAGCATAGATTACTTTACACCACAAGTGATGGCAGTAATGTGATAACTGTTTACAAAATGGAATCTTTACAGCAGCCAGGTAATTCTATTTTATTTTACATCACACCACAACAAAAATACATACGTCATTTATTTACATTTCCTAATTCACATTTTTGCCCCAAAATATGATTTATGAATATTGTAGTCATAACTTTATTGCAAGATTAACATGTTTAGCATATTTAAAATAAAATAGAAGTGGAATAAATATTATTTTATTATTCTGGGAGTCTGAAAATATCAAGTTCGTCATGCATGGTCATATCTTTCGATTTATAATATAAATAAAATATTTTTGTTATTTTAGAATTTAATAGAAATTGAATTATAGTCCTTTAATTTCATTAATGATTGGTAATTCGTCTGCACGTTGGTTGTCACTACATAATTTTCGTATAAAAATATTAAATCTGTATGGAATATCACAATGGCTGCTTATCTGCTAAACTCGCATCATCACCAATTTAGGGCAATGCACATTTTTTCCCAGAAGGTGGCGCCTTCATTGATAAATCTTTGCACACATGTCATTGCACGCGACATGCACGCGACCGGATCTCGTTCAGCGGTTAGCAGCGTCTAAAATTCCCACGTTTTTTTTGTGTTGATAACATACATGTTGATGGAGCGGTTCTTTAACGATTTTTCAAGGTGGATTAATCGACGAAAAAACTAAAATAACAAGATAGCTGGACAGTTAAGATTTTAAAAAATATAAATACCATTTTTGATAAACAACGGTATGTAATACAATGCTATATTTACTACGATCTGTTCATGTTTTCTTTGAAGGATGCAATGATATTGCAAACAGACGAGGTTGAAAATGGAGGCAGGGCTAAGATGAAAGAATATGGAGAAAGATTATAGAAATAATATTGTAAAGTAATATTGTAAAATAAAGCCCGACATTTTTACTAAAATTAAAATGATGGATGTTGAAGTAATTATTCATATTGTTTGTCACACGCGAGCTAAGTTTACCCCCCCCCCCAAAAAAAAAACTGATCTGAAAGAGAAAAAAATTATAGTGACAAAAATGTTTTAGATTACCCCTATAACTCGTTATCATGCTATATAAGATAATATATATGTTAACAGCTTGTCAAACACTTACATGTATACATGGGAATTATTTAAATCTGCAACATCAATTTGAAATACATTAATAATGTCTACATTGCCTATTCTTTGTTCAATTGTTGTCATCATATAGGTCATTCAAATATAAGTTTAAAATATGTATATGGTGTACATATGTTTGTATATGATAAATCCATGTATGAACATTTTAGTACCTGCACACAAAGGAATGATACTGCCACAAGGATTCATATTGCTTACAATTTACCATAAATTATACATGCACTGTATAATATTATGACATAAGTTAATAGTAATATATATTGTGTGGTTCATATTTAAACTGCAAGCAACAATATAAATCCTTGTGGGTATCTGTATAGAACTAATTTCAAAAATGATTAGGGGCCCCAGAGTGGTCTAAAGCGCTCTCCGTTACTGATCACTGCCATCTCACCTCTGTCTCTCTGTCTACGTGGGTTTGAGTCTCAGATTAGGCTAATGTAATTATGCGAAAAACTTGCCAGTAGCTTCTCGTGGGTCGGTGGTTCTTTCCTGGGGTTTTCCCGGGTGCTTCCTCCACCAATAATGCTGGCCGCCATTGATAGCCTATTGTGTGCTGAAAAATAGCTTTAAACCCTACAAAAACAAAAAATAATTTTAGCAGATTAAACTGTACATCACTTTGGAACACAAAGTTAAGAATGATTGGAGACTTAGCCATACTTTTAAGCTTTATGTTACAAATGACTTCATCAAAATATATATTTTTTCTAGTACATTATATACCCAGACCTAGCTTAACAGTCTTGATATCTCCATTCTTTATCTGGGATATTCCAGTTGCAGTCAGTGGTCTGCATGTCTGTCCATCCTTCTATGACAAATCTAGTCATAATTAACTATTCACAATACTTGAAAACTTTAAATGAATCTTTTTACATTGGAAGGGTAGATACCTGGTTGATTTCAGGCTGGGTTAAACCCTGAGACTGATTACTGGGGAATGCCTAGAATGCACCCCACACACACACACACACTAAAGCACTCTAAATGTGATAATCAGTTTTTATTTCTTTTTGACCTTTTGGTAGAAAATGTATTGAACATTCATTAAAGAAAAAAAATTATGAATTTTTTTAAAATCGACCTGCAGAGGACATTCTTTGATTTCAATGTTCAAAATGTGAGATGGTGTGATAATCTAAATTTGTTTGCCAGGAAAGCATGCAACTTTTATTGCTTCTCACCCCACACACGCCCATTAGATAGGGATGTATACTGTGTGTTCCAGTGTGTCCATCTATTCACAGAGCACATATAAGAAATGGATATCTATTTTATAAGTATCCTAGCCATTGTTGGAAATTATTCCCTGGAAGTGGCAGTTTATACTTTTCTTATTGTTGACAATGGAGAGCACGTTAAGGGAAATAATTTCAATATGCACTTACTGAACTGGGGGTATCGATAAGACATTGGTGGTGAGTTGCCTGTTATTTACTCCTCGAGGCTCAACTGCAGTACTTGATCTTGTAGTGACTCTGGAGGAGCATAGTTGCACCATAACATTGAGTAGGGAAACAAAACGTATGTACTGTAATTTGCTTTCAAATTTAATTACAACTTGATACCCTGATGTAAAGCAAAATTTAGCTGTATTCAATGTTCCTTATGTTTTCAGATTCAGAACAGGGTTATAAACTGCAGCGCCCTGTCCGAAATGAGAGTAACCAACCAGGAGAAAGGCAAATTGATTCGGAACCTGTTGCAAGATCTAATCAAGGGGAGACAAGTCATGGGAATCCTTTGAGCCATGATGCTGATGATAACAAGAATACAGAAGTACTATATTGCCAACAGCAGAACGTGGACCGAACTCATTCATCTACATCTAGTCTACAAAAAGGTATGCCAACATTTCTCAGCATTGCACATGTTGCAGTTGTAAATAACTTCACCATTAAACATTGCCATCTTTCTGAAACACATAGTAAGTGTAGGACAAAATCTTAGTACCTGTTGAGTCTGCTATATAACAGTAGATATCTCTTTTAATCGTATTTGATATTTGAAATTTGTTGTTTAATTTTCATGTGCACAATTGGACACCAATAAATTCTGTATGATGAGTTTTATTGGCAAAAGATTTATTAATATTAATGTTGCAGACATGGATAACAATGATATAGCTTGATCACTCCGGTTTAGCTATCGAAAGTTTCTTTAATAATCTGCATCATTGTTGATAATATACATGTATATCTACATAACAAATCCATTATATGAACAGGCATTCCAATAGAAATTTTAAAAATGGATGACAGATCCATCCAACTTTTTGAAGAGGCTCTAAAAGACGGAAAAGAAACTGTACACAGCATACGTATTATGGTTGTTGGACACGTGGGTGTAGGCAAGACGACCCTAGTCAAGCGTCTTCTTGGAGAGGAGGTAAAAATTTCCAAGAGACGTAGTACAGAGGGCATAGATGTCTATATCAATTGCTGCGATGTTTCTTTGTCGACCCATGAATGGACAAGGCGAACAAAAGGTATGTAGGCATACATACACATTAATGATCTACCACTCTCTATTTATACAAATGCCAGAAGGTGAAATGTATCACGTTAAACTGTTTCTGTCCATCGATCTCTATTTCCCTTCTTCACAATAACAAAGTTTTCCACTATCTAATGTTACAAATTTTGTAAGTAGTTTGCATTTTTGGGAAAGGAACAGACCGAATTTATCAATTTCTGGTTTAGAAGGTTTAAAATCAGGGTCAAGGTCACCGGGCTAACATAATGAAACTTTACACACAGCAATGACAGATTTTCAAGATGTACTTGAAAAAGTAAATGTTCCTCCTCATTCACTACTTTCACATATACACAGCAAGGTGGAGTTTTTAAGTCTTGATATTTAACTTATACTACAAGTATTTGGTATGTTAGCACATTGCGTATGTTGTTGTATTTAATTATTGTACTTTTAATATTTGCTTTTTCCTCCTTCACGTACTTGCACAAATCTATATACTGTTTGGATCCTGTATGCACCTTTTGGCTTTTAGTCACCCTCTGTTGTATGCTAACTTGCTTTGTAACATAGCTCCATGGTGAGTGGTATTGGTACTAACACCATATAAGCCATTAACCAGGCAGCCTTGGTAGAATTGCCTGGGGGTTCAGGTTAGAAGGATTGTATTTGATCATTTTTGTGCCCATGTACGTTTAGGTTATCATTCTTAACCATGTTTTTAAAAATAATATCTGGTACTAGCCAAAGGCTGGTAAAAGTTTTGTCCATTAAGCATTTTATATCCTAGTTTGTGGCTTCATTTCATGGTAATGCTCTACAATTTCAAACTTTCCATCGGGGGTAAATTTGAAAGAATAAGAATTTTCCTGGGTGTCCTCACTGGTTATACTGGCTATTTAAAAATGATTGTTTATATCTCGAGTATTATTCAAGAACCTTTAATTCCTTTATTTTGATATGATTGATGGGTGTAATATGGGTTATAGATTATACACATTGGCCTTACTCCAGATGTGCACTTTTCAAAAACTGCTAGCTTGAGTTGGACATTTTCATTTTCTGAATTTCAGAGATAAATTGCAAAATTATTTTACATTGTATGTATTTAGTAATTCTTTCATTGCACTTTCAGAAGCTGATATTTAGTCTAGCAAAATTATTTTACCCAATTTTAATGTACAATTTCAACATGTACAGTCCACTCCAGTGGCCTAGTGGTTAGACATGGGAGGTCATGAGTTTGATCATCAGCAAAGACTTATAAAAATGGTACTAACAGCTGTCTTGCTTAGCACTCAGCATTAAGAAGTAAAGCGTTAGGGCTGGTCAGCCTGGTGTCAGGATAATGTGACTGGGTCGGATATGATGCTACATGTCTGCGGCATGGTGCCCGAGTGCTAGACATCACTATAAACTGCCACACTGTGGACATCGTAGTGAAAAGGCTGAACAATTGTTTAAGCTATGTTAAAAATTCAAATCAATCACTCAACAAGTATAATATCCAAAGAAATGTCAGCCACATTACATCAAAGTAGCATTGAAATATACCAGCATTCTTGCCACTGTGCATGCTTCAAATGCATGCAACTTCTTGCATACATCACAAACTTAATAGTACATAGTAACAGGTGAGAGCCCTCCATGGTGACTTTGAATTTCTTCACCTCAAATCCAAGAATGTATATACAAGTTAAACAGCCAAAAAATATTGTCACCAAAGAAATTGTCAGAAAGTATGTTATATTATTGATAATTAATACAAATAACAATTTGTGACATTTGTCTAGTTCCATCCCTGGTTACAGAGCGCAGAAGTAGGATAACCTTTCCTGACACACTGACATGGCATTAGTGAGTTAATTAATGTGCATGTATCATATTGTTGAAGAAGAAAAGCTTGCATCTGTTATAAAGTTAAAAGATGTGCAGGAAACTAACAGTTACCAGTATCAGGTTTCAAATTCACAACAAGTGAAAAAGTAGTTAACCAAAATGACTTATTGTTATACTACCGAGGTCCCTCACCCTGATCCCATCGGGTTATATGGACAATACGAGATCCCATGTCAGACTTATTTGGTAGTATAGTATCATCATGGATAACGAAGACATGAAGACATATCTTTGAAAAGCAGATGTTACAGATAGAATAAAATCGATATATGTCAGAAGAGGTCTTGGTATAAAACATCCCATGTATATTATAGAAGCATCATTCAGGTAGGTTTGTCTAGCATTTGTATCTTCAAAACCGATACGGAAATCTACATGCACCATGTTTATACTGTTCTCTTAAAAAAAAATATTCTATCATTTTGTTCATGATTTTTAAATTATTTAGAAATTTGCTGCTAGAACACATGTTCCATCTGTTTGGTTCCAGTAACCCAGTCTACAAAATTTAGATGGTCTTGACCATATAACAAGTTTTCATCTATACACACAGCCATGCCCTGTGTTTTACATCCAGACAAGTGACTTTAGAATGGAACCTCTGATGTTATGTAACATAATATTGATAAATAATGAAGCCTATAACTGCCCGCTTGTTTCCATGTCATTACTAGAACCACACATTTTTATATTTTAACATTATTTTATCGCCATTTAGAATGGTGAATGAAAATCAAATTCAATTGTTGTCTTGCTTCTTTTGTTTTCAGACTCAGGACAGGATTATCATCAACTTCAGCGTATTGCTAAAGTCCTGTATGAACAACACTCAGTGGTGGGCAAGGTCAGTGATGAAATAGTCATAAAACCGTTAGAAGAAGGCAGAACTGAGTGTCTTGAACATATTAATGCTGCTGTTAAAGTCCAGAAAGCAGAAGGACTACACCATTCTTCTGAGAAGGACTTTGACCAAGATCGTTTGTCTGCCACTAATCAGCACGAAGAATCCAATGCTCATGAACAAGAAGAATCCACTGCTCATGAACAAGAAGAATCCACTGCTCATAAACAAGAAGAATGCACTGCTCGTGAACAAGAAGAATCCACTGCTCATCAGCCAGAAGAATCCTCTTCAGCTGTATTTGAGAATAAATCTACTCGGTCTAAAACAAACACGATAGCCATGATAAAATTGTTGAAAGAAAATGTTGATAAAATAGAAGGTACTGGCGAAAATTCATATCTGACAATTTGGGACTTTGCAGGCCAGTATGCATTCTACACAACACACCAGACATTCCTGACAAGAAGAGCAATATACCTCTTGGTTTCTGATGTTAGTGGACAGGTCACTGATCTTGTAGCTGATGATTGTTATTTTGACAGCAAAGGGATAATGAAGCGCCAAGTTCATGGTACGTTTTGATCTACTACTTCACAGCCAAAATGAAATACATGAACTCATTGTTCATATTTACTTTCCACAGTAATACAGTCAGAGCACAGATTTATTCCACACTGGCAGGAAGAGATAATATAAATAAAATGAGAGCATTTAGAAACAATTTGACTTGCCTGAATTGACTGAACCATAAATGAATGATCTCATTATCAGCACTAAGACATACAGGTCATGGCCAAGAAATAAATATCATCATTATTGTATCTCAGAACAATGACATCACTTCTTTGTTGCATACCTCACTTAGACTTCATGTATGGCTAACATTTAAGATAAGAAGGATTCCTGTTGATTTTAGAATCAAAAGGTATAAAGGTTGCAGTTACTGAGGCAAAGAGAAGAAAACAATGGTTTCTGAACAACATTCATTCTACAATGCAGACTCGGACAAAACTTTGTGGTTTTCGTGTGATTAGGATAAGTAAGCAAAACTAAAAATATTAGGGTTAAAACAAATCAAAGCTTAAGGTGATTATTACTGAAAAATAAAATTGATTTTGTACAGAAATTTTATTTACTTACATAAACATCTTTTGATTTTGGGACAAGCAAATAATATGCCATTCAATCTATTGTGTATGATTTACTTTCAGAGCTAGTTGAGGTTTGGCTAAACTCAATACATTCATGTGCATCATCTCCTGAAGCTGACAGCCCCCCAGTAATTTTGGTTGGAACACATGTGGATAAAATTTTACAGGTACAATTAAGACCAATATTATCAATGTTACAAGTTTTTATTTAAGGTCTCTTTATCTCTGCTTGTTATTGACCCGAAGAGCTTATGGTATGGCCTGTTGTCCATTGCCCATTTGTAAGTTTGTTATCATTACTGTTTATGAGCTACATGGAGGATTCTGAAACACACATTCATGCCATGGATTAGTTATTCTTAAATTCTGATATTCAGACATCCAGTATGGCTGCTACATTTGCTATCTTTAAAATTCTTGTTATTGTTAGTTATCCTGATAGAATGTTCATATCATACTGATGTTGCAACTAAACAAATTGCTGATATTCAGTATGACTATCACTGTACAGAGGTCTCAGAAACGCTTAATTACGTGCATTTGGATGCAAATTTGTGATCTGGGATGCAGAAAATCACCCACGTAGGAGTCTTTCATATGCATGCAAATAGCTGGGTGGCAAATTCAAAGATTTGCCAGTCCTATTTCATCGATTCCTCCTGAGTGTGAATATGTTGCTTACTTTATATAGTTAGCTGTGTTGATGTTTACAATGACAGAATTCAGTGGTTAAAATATCCCCAGATGTGACTGTTCTATTTATAAGGGTACATCAAAAGATCATGTTGCAACAGCTAGGCGGCAAGTTCAAATACTCGACTAGCAGCTTGAGTCAGAAATTTACAATGACTGAATTCAGAGACAACAAGATCCTGACAAGTACAGTTTTGATGGAATAGTAGCCAAGTTTAAGAAAGTGTGTGATGCCAGGCTTAGTTTTTGGAATATGGAATACGACCATTCCCTGGATTGACAAAATTCAGTCTCAACCCAAAAGACTACAAGAGTTAGACTGTTGACATGCTTTTCAGCTCATCTAAAGTCACCAATTTTGGCGCAAATGCCATACCAAATTTAATTGTTAAAAAAAATCTACAATTCTTATGAATTGAAAAGCGGTAATCGTCACCAGAATATTATATTCAAAATAATACTAAGTTTGGACAAAAGGTGATATAACCCCTTTTTTGCATGACTTGAGATACGGTGGCCTATTATGCGCATGGCAGCATTTTTTCATTCTATTACACATGCTCTTAAACTCAGTGTTAATAGGGAGCATATTTGAAGGAGCAAGCAATTGTCTAAGTAAATTATTTCTCTGAGAATACTTACCCAAATTACTTAAAAATCTTCTCAACCATCAAGCTATGCAAGCATCCTCGTTGTTTTGTTGCCATTGAGCTTAAAAACTAGTGACACTTGGAGGTGGAAAGTGGAGGTAATTGCCAAGAGTTTTGCCCTTTTTCAATACGAAAGAAGAAATTTCATTTGTTGTGGGACTGGATTTGGGAAGGAGCAGACTTATATCTCATGCATTAATGTGACTTAAGTGTTATCAGAAAACAGAATTTATTTGAATATTTACTTTCTGCTTCTTCTAAGTTATCAACAGGGAGTTCTTTCTAAATCAGGTATGATGTGTAGTTGTAAATGAAAATTGTGCTATATAGACATCCAATATGGTTGCTACAGTGGCCACCTTAAAAAATCTTTTTATTTTGTTGATTTGTATCCTCCAGTAGCTTGTTTGTCAGACAATATCTACCCAGCTGCTGGCCCATTGTGACCTGGCTGAGACCTACTCTAAAGCTAGAGTTATTTCTTTACAAGATTTCATGCAATGCAGGTGAATATCATAGAACTGATGAAATTATGGCCCTTTATGGGGTTCTAAAAGCCAAGAGTTTATTGTTGACTCGTCATGATTATCCCCCACTGTTAAAATGGCTCTACATGGTATGACTATGAACAAGATCTAACCAAATGACAAGCCTTATGACTATACATCACATAAATAACACCCAACCAAATGACACAAGCCAAATGTAACTAGAGGTTATGAGTAAGAAAGAGTCAAAGGACACAAGCCAAATGTATTTACAGAGTATGAATAAGACCGAGTCAAAGGACACAAGCCAAATGTATTTACAGAGTATGAATAAGACCGAGTCAAAGGACACAAGCCAAATGTATTTACAGAGTATGAATAAGATCGAGTCAAAGGACACAAGCCAAATGTATTTACAGGGTATGAGTAAGACAGAGTTAAATTATACAAACCAAATGGCTATACAGGGTATGTGTAAGACCCAGCCAAATGCAAGCCAAATTGCTATACAGCTTATGAATAAGACCCTGCCAAATGATACAAGCCAAATGGCTATACAGGGTATAAGTAAGACCCAGCTATATTATACAAGTCAGATGTAATTATAGGCATGAGTAAGACCCAACCAAAGGACACAAGCCAAAGGTATTTACAGGGTATGAGTAAGACCCAACCAAAGGACACCAGCCAAATGTATTTACAGGGTATGAATAAGACCCAGCCAAATGATACAACCCAAATGTATCTACAGTGTGCAAGTAAACCCAACCAAATGATGCAAGCCAAATAACTGTACTTTACCATCTTCCTTTAAGATAAAATCCAATTAATAGTAACTTCCTCTCACAGTTTTCTTTATTCTGCCACTTGATTTTATTTGACGTTATTCTGAATCTGCATTTGTGGAGTTAAAATATGTTTCTGAATATATGTACCATTGCTGACTGTGCAGTTAGTCTTGTCCTACATTATGTATATGACCTCTAATAATAAATTTCTATAATTTATATGTGCTAATAAATTCCTATATTGTATGAGCAATAATTAAAGTTTATAGTTTTCATGTAATAATAAATTCTTTTAGTTTGTTGATTGAAAAAGTTTATCTCTTATGTCACCTAAGTTCTGAACCTATTATTATAATACGAATTATGTGTCCCCAGTAACTCAACTATGTGACAGGACTAAATTCAGTCATAATGCCAAGCATTCATCCCATGTAACTCAACTATTTGACAGGACTAGATTCAGGCATAATCCCAATTTTGTATCCACGCTAACTCATATCAGCATCAGGACTAGATTCAGCCATTATTATGAAAATAATGTGTCCATTGTAACTCAACTGTGTGACAGTACTAGATTCAGTCATAATTCCAATCATGCGTTGCTTGTAACTCAACTGTGTGACAGGACTTGATTCAGTCATAATAATAATCATGTGCTGCCTGTCACTCAACTGTGTGACAGGACTTGATTCAGTCATAATACCAATCATGTGCTGCCTGTAACTCAACTGTGTGACAAGACTTGATTCAGTCATAATACCAATCATGTGCTGCCTGTAACTCAGCTTTGTGACAGGACTTGATTCAGTCATAATACCAATCATGTGCTGCCTGTAACTCAACTGTGTGACAAGACTTGATTCAGTCATAATACCAATCATGTGCTGCCTGTAACTCAGCTTTGTGACAGGACTCATTTCAGTCAGACTAAAGCAGTTTTGAATTTTCAGTTGCATACATTAATATCAGAAGTTCTATTTAAGCTGGTGCAAATAGGTTATTTTTGAGAGGGATTATAGACTGAATTGCAAGATTCCACACACAACATTTAATTTTGTAAAATAGACATCCACATGAATTATTATAATGGTATTGGAAGATTGATAAATGAATATCTCTATAGGATATTAGCTCATTTGTCCACATGGTCAATTTAACCTATGATATAAAGCTGCATTTGCCCTTTCAAACTTGATAAATAGACATATATTATAAAAACCTTAAAACGACCTTTATCATGAGTGAAAATTTCTTTGTTAATCTATGAAATCCAGGTGAACAATATTAGGCCTTCTTTAGTCTCTATCTTTGCTGTAAGTAAAGGTAATCTAATTAATTGTTTGCACTTTGCACATTAATATAAATCATTTCTGTTAAAGTGTATTTCTTTATATCTGCAATATAATGCATACAAATGATTGATTACAAATCAAATAAGTCAGACAAGGAGGATAATGGTTCAGATAAGTATTTTAAAGTTTAAGTAAAACCAGTGCAAGCTACTAAAGTGAAAATATATTTTTGAAACCCCTTAAAACAACTCTGGTATTTTGGTCATTTTAATGCTTTAGGTAGGCTAATTTGATTATTATTAAAATGGCCGCTATATAACCAAAACATATTACTATTCTGTATGTAGACTGGTTATTATTATTAAAAGGTCCATCTTGTAACCAAAACATATAGCAGACTCAATATTATTATTCAAAGGTCCTTCATATAACAAAAACATATAACAGACTGGTTATTATTCAAATTTCCTTCATATCACCAAAACATATAGCAGACTGGTTATTATTATTAAAATGGCTTTTATATAACCAAGTCATATACCTACATGGCTTGTAGACTGGTTATTATTATTAAATGGTCTTCATATAACCCAAACTTATAGCTATCCTGCATGTAGACTGGTTATTATTATTATTATTATTATTATTATTACAATGGCCTTCATAATATAAGCTTTCACCAAGTCATATAGCTAGTTTGCATGTAGAGAGGTTTACAGAGAAATCAGTCCAGGAGGTTGCATTCTATACACATTTTAAAATGAGAATAGTTTGAAATTTAATTAGCTCACATTTAAATTAAGATGCACAAAATGAATGAATGATGAAACACAAGTATGATAAGATCTACAATTAAATAACTTTAACTTAGATAGTTTGCATGATTATGTTTCCTGCCATGTTTATAATACAAAGCCAATTAATATTGTTTGGCTCAAAATACAAAACATCTGAATATTCATGCATTTTCTCAGCAATCAGTGAAAAATAGGCGCATTTGCCTTTATTCATCTTTTGGCATTCTGCGTTTTCTTTTTAGGGCAAAAATTATGAGATCTGTAAGAGATACTTTAGGGAGATCCGTTCATATCTAAAAGACAAACCTACCAGGTTTCACTTGATAGATGAGGACTTTGCCATTGACAACACTGTTGTAGACAGAAGATTGGAGGATTTGAAGAGGAAAATTGTAGAAGTAGCATCACAGCAGCCATACTGGGGAGAGAAAATACCAGCACGTTGGATCCCTCTGGAACAAGAACTGATGAGGCGTAAGACTGCTCGAGAGAAGGTTTGTATTTACACCACACAATTGAAAACTGTGTAAACTTTTAAACATGGCCATGATTATTGTTTGCCAAAATCTTGCTTGCAACCTTATATTTTAAGTTGTTAATCATGATCAAAGGGATTGTAGTGCAATAAAAAGGTTAAAGATATGTAGAGTTGAATAGGCAGAAAATAATTGAGTTAACAATCACCATTATCAGGTTACAAAACTGGAACAAGTGGGGAGAAGGAATTTGAAAAAAACATACATCAACATCAGAGACAGTCAAAAACGTAAGTTTGTGTGACTCAGGAAATCAATGCCAAATCTGGATAACTGGGTCATATTGTCAGCATCATGACAAATCTTAGCCCTGGACCTGTGTCTAAAACAATGTCTGTGAGCTCTAATACTCTTCCAGCTGTTGATGGATGCAGGATTTATGACACATAAATAAGGTAATCAACCTGACAATGTACAGCTCACTTGGATAATGGCATGGTCAAATTTGAATACCCGTACCTACCTGAATATTGATATTGTCAATGTCAAAGTAACGTGCATATATATATATATATATATATATATATATATATATATATATATATATATATATATATATATAAAATTTCTATCTTAAGTAAAATAGAATTTTAAATAAAAAAAAGATTGCAACATATACATTTTATTTTACAAGCAATTCAATCCACAGCAGTATTTGCCATATTTTAATTACAGGTGATTTCCCATGAAGATGTGGAGAAGATTAACAAGGAAGGAACTGTCCAAATAGAAAACAGTGAAGAACTGGATCTATTTCTTAGATATTTGCATGAAACTGGCACAATCATCTACTTCAGGTAAGAGTTACTGTGTACCAGTAGACTGGTTGCAGTCTTGTTTTGTACATTGTGTATGGTGTCAGTCTGTCAAAGAGTACCAGTAAATTGTAGCTTTATACCAGCACAGAAAAGTACAATATAGACATTGAGTTTCCATGCAGTTTAGGATGACATCATCACAATCATTCTCTTCTATAACTCTGCAGAAGTTTAAGTGTGACAAAGATGTACAAAATAAACATGAAATCAGTAAGGGTAATATCCTAAAAATAAACGTCTGATTTAAAAAAACAAATCACACTTTTTAAAGAAACCAAGCCTTCTCAGTGGCAACATGTATCTTTTAGGGTCACAATCCAAGTCAAAAAGGTTGACTTCATTAGTCATCTCTTACTGTGCGACATAAAGGTTGATTCCATTACCCAACTCTTACTATGTGACATAAAGGTTGATTCCATTACCCATCTCTTACTGTGTGACATAACGGTTGATTCCATTACCCATCTCTTACTGCGTGACATAATGGTTGATTCCATTACCCATCTCTTACTGTGTGACATAAAGGTTGATTTCATTATCCGTCTCTTACTGTGTGACATATAGGTTGACTCCATTACCCATATCTTTGTGACATAATGGTTGACTTCTTTATTCATCTCTTACTGTGTGACATAATGGTTGATTACATTATCCATCTCTTACTGTGTGACATAAAGTTTGACTCCATTACCCATCTCTTTACTGTGTGACATAAAGGTTGACTTCTTTAGTCATCTCTTACTGTGTGACATAATAGTTGATTCCATTATCCATCTCTTACTGTGTGACATAAAGGTTGATTCCATTAGTCATCTCTAACTGTATGACATAAAGCTTGATTCCATTACCCATCTTTTAATGTATGACATAACGATTGACTCCATTAGTCATCTCTAACTGTATGACATAAAGGTTGACAACATTAGTCATCTATTACTACGTAACATAAAGGTTGACTCCATTAGTCATCTCTTACTGTGTGACATAAAGGTTGACTATCTTACTTTATAACATAACAGGTTGACTATATTGGTCATCTATTAATGTGACATAAAGGTCGACTCTCTCACTGTGTGACATAGGTTGATTCCATTAGTCATCCCTTACTGTGTAACATAAAGATTGACTCTCCTACTGTATGACAGAACAGGTCGATTCCATTAGTCATATCTTACTGTGCGACATAAGAGTTGACTCCATTAGTCATCTATTACTGTGTGTCTTAAAAGTTGGCTCCATTAGTCATCTCTTACTCTGACATAAAGTAGGATACACCAGGCCTAATATACATCCTCAAGCCAACAAGGTGAATGGGGAGTGGGCAGACACACTGAGATGGCATACAAATTCACATGTAAATATACATCTGACATTTTACAGCTAATTTAATTTGTATATTTAAGCTTATCAACTTGAGACAATTCATTTGGACACTTAGTTTTATATTTGTATTACTTGGTCTAAGCACACTTAGTTTTATATTTGTATTACTTGGTCTGAGTACATTATACAAAACTGTATATTGATCTTGGTTGATGTAATAACAGTATGCAGTATATATTAGTCTGGATGGGCCTAATCACATAAATATATTGGTCAAGCTTGATGTAATAACATTATACAGTATATATTGGTCTGGGTGAGCCTAATCACATACATATTGATTGGTGTTGTACTATTTCATTGTGGCCCACAATACCTCATTGCACACTCTGTCAGAAGCCTTTTTGAAATCTATGATCACATGATAGATGTCTTGTTGATGTTGAGATTTATGAATTATACCTCATTAAAGCCTTAAATATATTCCATTCAGAATTGGCAAGCACATTGTGAAGATGTGACATTTTATTCCTAGAATTATCCATATTGAGTATTATTTGCTCAACGGGCCACAAGACCAAGTCAACTTATGTGATGGCTGTGCAATCATAAGTCATCGTCTTTTGCCTTCTACGTCAGGTCAGGTCAGCATATAATGTGACCCTATAGCCATGTTATACATCATTAATCTTCACATGATCATGAAAGCTTTTTACAAGGCCCTATATCCATTATGAATCATCGATTGCCACAAGGTCAAGTAAGCTTATGACATATCCCAGTATTGTGAATACATAACCATTGCTCATTATACTTATTGAAAACAACAACCCATTTTGAAGCAAATGTGACACAGATTATTCTGTCATAAACAGCTTTCAAATGTTTATGAACAATGTTACTGGGTAATCCAACATTAAACTTGACATGATGACCTTTCAGAGTTTTGCAAGTTATTCCAACTGCTTTCAAATATTGCCACCATTAATTAAAATAAGTAAAAAAAAAACCACCTTCACACAATGCCCTGAACTTTGCTGAAAAAACTCTGCCAAACTTGATAGAAAGTATTCTGGAATGAAGTTACACTTAACAATGATATCAAATATGGTTACTGTTGCTAGAAATTTGAAAACAAATTTAAATAATTTTGTTAAGCTGCAGAACAGCATTTGATACATAAATGACAGAAAAAAAAATTGAGATTGATAATTATCAATAAGATACAGACTGCATTAAAAGTATACAGTACTTTGCAGTTTTCCTATCAAAGCAATTTCAATAAAATAAATAGATAATTTTGCTAAATAATAAACTTTAGGAATTCAGGTCATTAATCTGTGATTTAAAGTTGAAGATGGTTACAAGACAGCAAGAATGACAATTAGCATGATTAACACTTCGTAGATAAAATAAATTGTGAATAAATTTAGTTTGGAAAACAATGTAGTTTGTGCACTCTCTCTTAACACATTAACCCCTTGAAGTTTGTGTTGTTTTCGTATGAAATGTTAGTAGGAAACACATTCTGGGGACTATTTCTGAATACATACTAATACATTGACTTCCAAATAATATTCCATTTGACAAATGGCTAGTTGTGCTTTAAAAATAGTTTTTCATTTGTTAGTTTCCTGGCGCATAAGCAGAAGGTACAAAGTTGGATTTTTCTTTTTTGCTTAATGTACCCATAATTTTCATATGGAGAAGACTCTTTATGCAAAATATCCACCTTATCCTACTTTTTGCACAGATTCACAACTTTGTAAATTGTCCGTTCAAATACATGTATACAGGAATATATAGCAGCTAGATACAAATTATTTAAGTGATTTATCATTATATGGAGGGTGTTATCCAACTATTGCATAACTTTAAGTTGTTGTTTTTGGTGTTTTCTGGCACCATGCAACCATGGTTCACTTTCAGTAAATGAAATGGGAACATGATTGTTTTGCTTGGGTGTTTTATGGCACAACAACACAAGTAGCTTATTTAGCAGTCTAAAGACATGACCATGCACACGACATGGTAGCTTACCGGTACCCAAAAAAGTAGTTCTTTAAAAAAACAAATTTAATTTCTAGGTCGTCGAAATATCCTTTCATGGATGAAAACTGATGATGTTATTTGCAGCTTCTCAAATGAGACTTATATTGTGTTTAAAGCATGTTGTTGTTGTTGTAGTGTTTAACGTCATTTTTCTACACACAATAGGTTATACATGGCGGCCAGTTTTATTGGTTGAGGAAGAACCCGGAGAAGTGGTATTTTTCTAATACATAAATAGAATTAGTGAGCATTTTAATGTGACACCAATACTGATTGGCTAAAGGTAGAGCAAATTATGCTGTGATATCTGCTTTAATGAAGAAGCCTATTGAATTGGAAGTCAATATGTAGAGGTTACTATAATGGTTAATAGAATAAAAATAGTTTCTGCACAATCATATTTATTCAACATTATTTCATGGCTGGCTTTCTTTTGTTGTAAGGGACATGTCTGTCAGTTTTGGGACCATAGGTCAGATGTAAACATCAATAACAAAGAGAAGAATTTGCTTTGCACATAAATCTCAGTTAAGTTGTTGTTCTAAGGATTAATGTCATTTTTCAGTATAGGACATGGCAACCAGTATTAGAACGTGAGAAAATCCCGGAAAGAACCACCAATCCAGGAGAAGCTACTGGTACATTTTCTCACATACCCACATTGTCTGAGCCCAAAGCTTAAACCCACATAGACAGAGGTGAGATGGCAGTGATCCGTAATTGATAGCGCTTTAGACCCCTTGGCCACTCACGGGTCCCCTCAGTTATGTACATAGAAGATTATTAAACATGGTGCAGGTATATAATATTGCATTCATTGTGCTCAAGCTTTTGTATTATATTTAGTTTAGTACTACATGGAATTAAGTGTTTGGAGGTATCTATCATTAGGAATTCATTTTCTATGATTAATCCGATGTAGTGACATGCACTATTGGCCATTTTCTTTCAGATTTGTAGAAGAAAAAAATCAATACAATGTTAACAGATTTATTTAATTTACCAGAATTAATATCAAGTGAGCTTGACAGATGTGAAGTTTAGAATCAAATATGTGTGTACAATATGTATTGGTATAGTGATCATATCTTTTTGGTATTGCTTCTACGATATGACAAGTAGAAAGAAAAGGCCAAAGTCAAGACCAGATCAGGTGACTTATGCATGAATCTTTGATTTTACAACATCATACAGTTGTTACATATTCCAAATGCATTGAAATACGGCTACTTTTCAGCATTGAAATTCTGAGACAGAACATTGTGTTGGATCCAACATGGTTGATTGATGCTTTGAAAACCCTAATCAATGCTCAGCCTGACTTACCAGAAGGTCCTGCTGACAATATTGTCTCACAGAAATGGTCTGACTTCAAAGGGAAAGGAATCCTTAGTTTGGAACTTATCGGTTTGTATATGTCTTATTTTTGTTGAGTGGTTTAAAAGGTATGTTTCATGTTTCCCACTTTAGCATTTTTCCATTTATTTATTAATTTTTCATTCTTTATGTAAATATATCCTCAATATATTGGACCATATATATTACCAACACCTGTCAGTTTGTACCTGTCTTCATTTATGGTACCAGTTTCCAAAATATGTCTTCTTGCCCCGTATCAACAAAATTTGGAGTGATATAATGTTTTGCTATTCCATTTATATATTTATTTTTCAATTCATTTTTTAATACATCATCATTATCTTGGACCTATTTTCACTGAGGAAAATGGGTACAAGGATATTTCTTGACAGAAGTAACTTTAACCATATCAAAATTTTACCTTTGGGAACTAATTTACATTTTTGAGTAAATTAAAATTTTAGATTTTTGCGGCTTATACCATAAGACCTTGAATTATATTTCACCAGCACAATTGACAACTTGATGGTACTTAGTCAGTAAGCCCTGCTGACATTGGTGAAACACTGGCTTAAAGGAGAAAACAATTTTTTTTCAGACTTGTCAGTTCATTTCTTAATTTTTTCCCATATTTCAGAATGTATAGATCATCGTTATCCCATGACCTACGTAGTTTCCATTTTCCCCTTCCTTTTTTTTTACACATTTTATTCATTACACATCTTATAGCATGACTTTTATTTAAGTTTTACTTCTAACTATTATGATGTAGATGTTGAATTGTAGACAGTCATATCTCATTTCAACTTGAATTATAGACAATCATACCTCACTTCAAGTTGAATTTTAGACAGTCGTATATCACTTTAACTTGAATTGTAGACAGTCGTATCTCCCTTATGAACTCAAGTTTTTTTCCCATTGATCTACACAGATTACATCCTTCAGAAGCACAAGGTAAGCTGTTCATTGTGCCAACAATGATAAATCAAATCCCATCCAATCCAAGTACTTCATTCATGGGAAGATGGAGGTCAGGGCCTGTTTAATCAATGTTATCTCCTTCAGAAATATTCCTTAATGATCATAATAGTGGTGTCTTCCATCCATTGAAAGAGTCAGATTTATGTCTAGGAATATTTCATCCACTGCATCTCATCTACCATATTCACATCCAAAATGTTTAATATTAGACCAAATGAACAAAGTTCTGGAATCTATCTGGACACTTCTCAGTGAATTGGATGACCTTTCTTCGGTTATGCCTAGCAGGTCTAGGCAGGGTGAGCTGCAGAAGATAACATTATATATATATATAGGTACTAGCATGTATGCCTATCTCCAAATACTCTTTTCAGGAAGTTAACATTGTTTGGTCACCTCAAGAGTGCTCCTGTACATCTGCCTTCTCAAATGTACAGCCATTGCAAATTCCTTTCTAACATGGCATTAGATAAAATATAGAAAAGACATATTGATGCTTTCCATGAACTTAATTAACTGTTTTCATTTAAATCATTTGTTATTTTCTCAAGAGGTGTCATCAATAAATCTGCATTTGTGGTAAGTGTCATGTGGATCTATTTGTGATGAGATGGAATGCCAAGTTCACAATGTTCATCATGCCAGTCTCAGATTGTAAAGTCTGGGCAGTTTTTATGCGATTTCATATGATTTGAACAGTCCTTGATGCACACACATTTCCTTGAACTCCCCTGATTTCATTGATCTTGATGAAATACATTCAGACCATTATTCAGTGAGATATGTTATGGGGCAAAGATCTCCTACATAAAGTGGCAGAGATTTCCAGGAAAATCCAACCTTCTTGCCTTTTAAATCAACCCACACAAGATGAGTCTTCATGCTGCCTCATATTAAACAAGAAACAAAATTTTCCAATCATGTGGTACAAGGACTGCTAATGTCTTCTTACTGTTTTCAAAAAGTTAGTTCTGATCATAATTAATTGACTGGCTTGAATTGCCAAGAAATATCCTTTGCCTTAAAAACTTGTCTGCTGTGAATCCTTCACCCATGCACACGACGATCTAGAGGACTCCATTGTTTCTATAAAGAACAGATATTTCAGCTTCAGTAATCACTGATGATTGTTATGATTTGGTATCAGATAATCTATCCAGGGAACAATCACACTTGTCAGACTGCCATCTCGATAAGTATGCAATACGTTCTCGCATTTCATTGCTTAATGAATCTAAAATAGGCTGTGATTGTTACTTTCTGCTTGGTAGGACTGGATTTATGAGGTATCATACCTTGATAATAAAATTACATATCAATTAAAAATCCCAAATAGAAGTTTCAAACCCCACTCTAAGTTCTGCAACAGCCTCTTGAAAGTAACAGTCACGTGACTTGCATAACATAAAATGTACACTAAAGACACAATATTAATTTGCTTTAAATCTAAATATTTCAAGTGGATCTCAAAAACAATGAGTTCAGTCAAATTAATAGGTCTTTTGGTGGGTCACGAAATTATCAATTTTGGAATTCAAGTAGGATTTAGCAACTAAAGTCACTTTAATGGTGGACACCACAAATTGATATCCAGTATTTTCTCATAATGTCTATTTGTACCGGATCAAAGGCTCATGAAATTAAAATCAACTTATTTTTTAAACTGAGATTTGAAACAGGACAATTTTAGACTGATCTCTTTTTATGACACATTACCTGATTCTCTGTGAAGAAATTAAAGGACTTCATTGAAATGAAGGTCATATATATATATATATATATATATATATATATATATATATATATATGACAAGAAATTATGTCACTATGTCAGTGTCAAAGCAAAGTTTGGAATGTAAAATGATTGACTTCACTTTGTTTCTGTTTTCTCTGTTGGTTTTAATGGTTTGTTAAACATACTTTTTATTGATATTGAAATTAAATGCAGTATTTTCACTCCAAAATTTGCGAAACAAGATTTGGTTTTGGTTCTTTTATATAAATATGGTTTCAAATGATGATTTATTATGAGAACGTTTCCAATATATAACATGAATGAATCGACTTTATGAATTCTGGGGTTTAGTTGTTGGCTCTGATGGTTTCGTAAGCATAAATTGTATTCATATTTGAATGAAATGCAATAATTGCAAATCCCATTTTGTGAAATCAGTCACCTTCTATATGGATGTTTTCAAAATACTTTATTATTACAACTTTTCTACTGGATCTAAAATCCATTCCTTTTCTTTCACAGATGCTGTCTGGACAAAGGAGAAGTATCCAGAACTACATGCTCACAAAGATCACATGTTGTTGATCATGGAGCAGTTGAACATTATTGCCAAACCAAGGGCATTCAGTGAGATTGGCGAAAAGGTCAATTAATATAATTGCTCAACTTTTCTTTTAAATTTGTTTTTTTGTGTGGAAATTTTACATTGATGACAGCATTAAATATTAAATATAAAACACATTTGAATAAAAATGCTGTAATTATAGAAATAAATATCTTAAACAATATTTTGTAACATTAGCTGCAAATTGCGCAAAGTATGTCAGAATAAATTTCCCAAAGAAGTAACCAGTTTTACTATATATCACTGGCCTGTTTATGTATAAATACATCTGCTTCCATGTTTTTTATCTTCTAAAAGACTCATGAATGCATTCATTGTAACCTCTTTGCCAAATTTACCACATTTAGAATCTTGTTACAAATGTGGAAGGGGCAGATAGATAAATTCATATCAGTCTATCTATTGCTTTTGTTTGTACCTTTGTCATTTCTTTCCTCTATACATCTTTGCATTATAGAATACATTTCATGTTATATTCAGTTGTGGAAGGGGGTGTTAGCTAAATCCATGTCAGTCTATCTATGGTTTTGTTTATACATTTGTCATTTCTTTCCTCTATAAAATTTTACATTACAGAGTAAATGTCATGTAACAGTCAGTCATGGAAGGGGCCTATAGCTAATTTCATGTCATGTCTATCTATGCTTTTGTTTATACATTTGTCATTTCTTTCCTACATACATCCTTACATGATAGAGTAAATTTCATGTTACAGTCAGTCATGCAAGGGGCCTATAGCTAATTCCTTGTCAGTCTTTCTATGCTTTTCATAATATATTTGTCATTTATTTCCTCTATACATCCTTAAATTATAGAGTAAATTTCATGTTTTAGTCAGTTATAGAATGGGGATTTAGCTAATTTCATATCAGTCTATCCATGCTTTTGTTTGTACATTTGGCATTCCTTTCCTCTATACATTCTTCCATTATAGAGGAAATTTAATATTGCAGTCGGTCCCTGTTACTCCTTTGTAACTTGATGATCAGGTTATTCAGTGTTGTGTGAAATTGAAACACAATTTATTAGGCAATAGCTCATTATAATTAATGCTATTTTCTGAGTCATTTGAAGAATATTGTGATAATCCTTTGCTGCAACCTGTTTAAAGAATTATAACATTTATACATCCTTTTTTTCTAGTGCATCAGGTTTACTGTTATTTTGGACATGATTTTTCTCCATTTTAAGGTGGAACTCTGCTTTACTCCTGACCTGAAACAGATTTTTCTTGATCTAGTCCATTTTTATTTCATCTCTGATCCATTTATTAAAAAACTGGTATGTCCGGTTCTTTTCTGCAATGACCATTTCATATATTAGTTAGCACAAGAGTCTCGTAAGACTATTTGAATTGGTCAAAAGTTGAAATTTACCCAATGAATCTTCATTAATGCAGACTGATAGCAATGGAAAGAAAATGCATGCTTGCAAAAGATGGTGTCCTGAGTTTTTGAGAGAATCTGTGGTATAAAATGTTTAGGTAAAGGTTTAAAATATGTATGGAAATGGGAATGGCTTGAGTGAAAAATTTACGAAAATGCACAAAAAATAATCTGAATTATGGTAATTGTGTTTAGAAGAGTTTGGAACTTGACTGTCTGGCATATCAACAGGTTGTGTCCCATGGAGAAAGAGACAAGTGAATATATAGGATTATTTGTATATAGTTGATGTACTTGGGTGCTAATTTTCAGATTTGTTATGAAAAGATGTAGCTGCAAAACTGGACAAACTATTGTTATTTATTTATGATGTAAACAATGACATGCACTTAAAATAACTTCAGTATCAGCCGTGTTGGATAACAAATTCATGTGACAATACATATTGTAAAATTATTGACATCAAGTTATATATGTTTGGTAAGTTTGTTAATTTTTCAAATGATTATTTTGGTTTATTTTAAGATATGTTGCACCAGGAGCAAATTTTTATCAGTGTAAAATACGTTTTAAGCTGCGGTCATCAGTCCCCCCTTCATTATATGACTATAGAAAAACAAAAAACAAAATCCATGAAATTGGAAAACAAAATATGCTGAAAATATTAAGGTATAAAAATATTAATGTCATTAACTTTGTACTTGCGGTCGAGAAAGGTGAGTTATAAGAACACTTGAAAAGGATCACGTGTTATTTTGTCTAATTTCAATGGGCAATTCGTTCCACATTATTAGGTGTATAAGTTAATTCTTGCAGTGGAGAAAGTTGAGTTCTAAGAACACTCTTAAAAGGGATCACATGTTATTGTGTCTAATTTCAATGGGCAATTCGTTCCACATCACCGTTCCCTGGTATGCAAAAGAACGTCCATATGACTTCGTTTTCATAGTGGGAACAATGAGTATACGATTGTCATAAGAGAAGCGTAGTTATCTTGCTGGTGTGTACACATAGTTGAGGCCGGATAGGTATGTTGGACTGGAGTCCGAGAGTGAAATTGCACGGACAACAAATTTTGTGTTTGATTCTGAAATGAATGGATTATGCAGTGTAGGGTACAGAGCAGTGGGGCGGTTTGCTCTGATCATGGTACTCTAAAGATGATTCAAGCAGCTGTGTTTTGTGAACTTTTTGAGGTTCCTGGAGTAGATATTGAGATTAACCAGACAAAATTGAGTTACAGTAGTCCAGTCTTGAATGTACTAATGAACACAGAAGTGTTTTAGTGGCATCAACTGAAAAATATTTGACAATGAAGCTGATGCATATGTTCATGACATGTTGATGCAGTGTAAGAATACTGTCTAGATAACACCTATGTTTAGTACTGACTGAGAGAAATTAATGTTGGTGTTGCTGATATTTATTGTTTGAGGTAAAATATGTTAATGAGAAAATCTTTGTGTTATGATCAGAATGGCCTCCATTACATCATCATTTATCTACAGCTTGTTACATTTCATCCATGATTTCACATCAGAAATGCAGTCTTCAGTTGGTTGGTTCGACTTTTATATTTGGGTGTCATCAACGTACAATTGGGGAGACAATGGGTGATGATCTATAATACTTGCAAGCGGCTGAGTGAGAATCAAGAGAATAGATCTAAGAACAGTTACCTGTTGAACACCACAACATACATCAATTGGGCTGGAGTTTATTCCATTTGCATATACAATTTGGGTCCTGTTGACTAAGTAGGACTTTCACCACTGTAAAGCTGTATTCTGAATGCGAAATACTTAGCTGGAGATGATTAGGTAATATAGCATGATATATTGTGTCAAATGCTGCAGACAAATCGAGGAGGGTGAGAACTGTAATCTTTCCACTATCCAAAACAGAGAGAATGTCATTCAATACTTGCAGAAGAGTATTTTCAGTACTGTGTCAAGAACGATATACAGACTGTACATTAAAAGACTGAATTCAGATGAGATACAAGTTGGGTTAGAACAACTTTTTCAAAGATTTGTTTCATATGAACATAGATTAGAAACTGGATGGTAGTTCTTTAAATCATTATTGTTTCTTCAGCAGAGGTTTTACAATGGCAGTTTTGAAAAAATGACAGGAATTCCCTGGATGAGAGTGATTTTAATAACATCAGTTAGTGAAGGCAATATTGGATCTAAGCACTTAAGCAGCAGTTATGTTTGAATTGGATCAAGTTCACATGACCTTGGTGCACTCTTCATCACAAATTTCCATACTAAATCCACATAGACAGGTTCAAATGCTCATAATGGTTGTCGCTGAAATTCTGTATCGTAACTGTACGGTGACAACGAGTCAATTCAAATTGTGTTGTCAAGCGTATCTCAATTGGTTTGTACTTTGTCGTGGAAGAAAGTTACTTCTGTGCAACTGGAACTCTCCATGATCTTTATAGTGTAGTGGGATAATTTGGCTAAATGGACTATGTAGGTGATGTTCTTCTTTGCAGTTTCATATATTTTTTATGAATAGTGATACTGGTGGAATGCCAATTTCCTCTCTAGTTTACGACGATGTCTAATATGCAATACGAAGCTGGTCCCTAACACAGCTATAACACAGATTACACTTTTTGTAATGATACTCTGCACATGGTGGCTGGAGCATGTTTTTCAAGCAAAGAACTCAGGCAGTTATCGAGTTGTTCTGTTGTAGGAAGTAAGCCAGTTGCTAAATTTATTTTCTTGGATATCATGCATCAGTTGGGTTCTATTTATCATACAAAGGTTTCTCTTAGTGGCAAATAAAGGTGGAGGGTTAGGAGGGTTAGGGATTGACAGGTCGAGATGGCATATAATGCAGAAGTTATCTGATGTAAGTTCATGGGATACAAGGGTGGAGTGCAGAATATTATCATCAGGTCTATGGAGAATCCAGTCTAAAGTTTATGGGTGGGTTGGTTTACTGGCTGTTTATGGTTGAAAACATTAATGGAATCAGAGTTTCGATGTGTATGGGTTTCCAGGACAGTCAAAGTGAAAGTTGAAATCTCCAAGAATAATCAGTTTGCCACCTATTGAATTTTCATACTGAGTAAGATTCAGAAAATGCTCTAAATAGAGAGACTCAGTCAGCTTGTTTTTGTTCTACTAAGAGGAGGGCAATAGAGACAAAATAATTAGACTGACCTTTGTTCCAGTGTACATGTTGTACTTAAGACATTTTATCATGTAATTCTTTATGATGACAGCAATTCCACCTCCGCAAGACTTGATGGAATAAGTGGTGGATGTTATATCCGCCTGATATTTTAGCCATGTTTCTGTCAGGAATAAGACATCGATATTCTGGTCGTTGATAAAATTAACTATTTATGTGCGCTTTTCCGATGGTTGTGCTGATTGGGCATTGGGCATATGACAGACTTTATAACTTCACAGTTTTCATCTTCGTTTTAACTAGGTTGCAACCACAAAACTTTAATTTATATAAAAGAAGAATTCTGAACCTTAAACATTAGAATTATCAATACAACAATATTATGGTGAGACTTAACCTTGAGTTGTCATCACCACTTGGACATGTTATTGTTTTAGTGTTTAACGCCATTTTTCAGCACACGATTGACTATACATGGTGGCCCATATTACTGGTGGAGGAAGAACCCGTGAAAACCCCAGAAAGAACCACCAACCCATGAGAAGCTACTGGCAAGCTTTCTCACATCACTACATTAGCCGAATCTTAGACTCGAACCCACACACAGACAGAGGTGAGACAGCAGTGATCCGTAACGGAAAGTGCTTTAGATCAATCGGCCATTCGGAGCTCCCTGGATAAGGCAGTTGTAAATTTAATACATCATTTAATGTGACACTCGGGGTCCCCATGCACTTGGACAATCTTTGCCATTTCATAGGCAGTCACATAACACGACAAAGTTTAAGGTTAATATTTAAAAGCCCTATGCATTATTTGAACAACAAAAAAATATACAGCAGGAAATACAAATTCATGGATCAATCAAAATATTGCACTTTAACAGTACATATTTATAGCAATTTAAATTCTCAACAATAAATTATGCTGTATTATTTAAGACTGGTTTATTTAGTATGAAAATGTTTTATAATTAAGATAATGAAATGCTATGCCAAATAAATCTAAATATTTTTCATAATTTTAAGCTACATGTAAACTAAGCAGCTATTTGTGGCAGAAATTACACCATGAAACAATCTCTATACAGTGATGTGTTGAAATCCAAATATTAAATGTTATACCAGAATATGAATTTAAAATCTTTCCAAACATATAAAACTACACACAGAAGGAGGCTCTGGGTGGCCAAGTAGTCTAAAGCACTCACCATTGTGGATCACTGCCATCTCACCTCTCTCTGCATGAGTACAAGTATAGGATTTAGCTATTTTGGTTATGTGAGAAAGCTTACTTGTAGCTTCGCGTGGGTTGGCGGTTCTTTCCAGGGTTTTCCCAGTTTCTTCCTCCACCATTTATACTGGCTGCCATGTATAGCCTATCCTATCTGTACACTGAAAAATAGGGTATTTGACTAAATCCATTATTAAATTTGCTTATTTGAAATCACCTAGCAGTTTTAATTTTCAGTAGTACAAGTAAGCATTTGGTACAAATAGGAAAAATCGGTTTCCATCTTTTAACTTCAAAATAATACAACCCATTTCTTCATTACGTTTTAGGAAATGGTGAGAATAATATTTACACAACTGTCATAGGTCATAAACCTGGACATATTGCAGCTCATTTCTGCTATGGAAATGTTTTGCTTACATGAAAGCTACAAAATTTGTAACCCATAACATACTTCAAATGTTCCCTATAATATAAAAAGTAAGATAATTCATTGGCATGGACCTTTCTTTTATAAATCTCCTATGATGACCAATGTGAAATCTCTATACTAATAAAAAGTCAGTTTTACCAATGTGAGAAACACATCTCACATTCACAAAAGAAAGACCTATATCCTTATTTCACATATTAAAGTGTGTCACATCATAACGTACATGATTTGTATACTTTTTTAGCATACAATGAAATTAAAGATAATACTTCATCTACGACATTATTTTACCTGCAATCAAACGATGTTGGCTCAAACTTTCCACGTCCTAGAACACATCAAATGCAATATTGGCAAACCAAGAAGAGAATACCAGATACAGTATGGTGGATATTGTTTGCACGGGGAGTAAATGCAATCTACTACTGGTGCAATCATTCATTAGATACATGTTTTCAAGGAAAATGCATGCAAGCAACTATATAATTATATTAGATTCAATTCCTATTTTAAAATCCATTGTCCTTAGCGATATTCCCCATCTAAGAGCTAGCGAAGTGCGCCAACTATCGGTCGCTAACTGTAACCACTAAACACACCCATTGTATCGATCAATAAGTACTGTTAATATATGTAGAGCATTTGATACACTATAAACTTTGTAGCAAATAGTACTCATCCCAATTTCAGTGCAATACAAACCGTAGACGAAAAGCTAAACGTGGTTTCATTGCACTGTGAAATCATACGTTTGCAGAAATTAATTAGTGACACAAAAAGCCATGATCATTGTCAGTCCTTTCTGTCATACACCTTTTCTACTAATGTTTGAATTCATTATTTTCAATTACCCATTAAAGAAAAAAATTTGGATTCAAATTTTACAAATAAATTCTTTATAATTGGGAATGGGTAATTGTGAATATTTTCCAATGCACTACTTTAGAAATAAATACAGAAATGTTTTCAATAGGATTTCATCTTTTCTTCAATTTTTCATTTAATGTTCATTGACCATTTACCAAAGTTTTTGAAAACAATTGTCTTTCATAAAGGTTAGTGCAGTCTAAAGTCTACAATAATATTTTATATTGGGACTTCTTACACACCATGATCTTTTATCTTGGGACTTCTTACACACCATGATCTTTTATCTTGGGACACTTCTTACACATCATGATCTTTTATCTTGGGACTTTGTACACAACTTTGGAGGGAACCTGTATGTGCCATATATATATATATATATATATATATATATATATATATATATATATATATATATATATATATATATATATATTCTTTTTCAGATCGAGAGTTATTTCCTTACACCATGTATGCTCCGTCAAGAATGTCCAGGAGAAATTATCTCCCCTGAACAAGATCCACTGCTGGTCAGCACACCTGTTCTGTGCTTTGTCTTTACGGGAAAGTTTTTGCCACCTCCCATCTTCCACAGGCTTATTGCTGCCTGTGTAACCCGCTGGCCTGTCGCCAAGAATAAGGAGACATCAGAAAATCTCATTTTTTGTGGCTGCTGCATTTTCAACCTTGACCTTTTCCACAGGTTAACTTTGCACTGTAGAAACCATGTTATTTTTGCAAGAATAACAAGGTTGGTGGTTGATGAAGTCAAAACCCCTGATGAAATGTTGTGTACCAGAGTTAGAAAGTTTATTAAGCTGAATCTCTCAAAGATTTCCTCTTACCTGAGCCAGAATTTAAAATGCGAATTGTGTACTTGGTGGTCACCATCCCAAGTTGTATCCAAAGATGGCAGTGCAGCACCATGTCAGATGTGGTTTACAGATGAGGTGAGTTGCTGATGAATATTACTGTAGATGTATGTGCAATAAATCTTTTTCATTCAGTTAGCATTTAGCACAAGATTGTTATTGCTGCTTGTTCTAAACTTCTAGGAATATCGCCACTAAACTTTAAAACCACTATCTCCCCATGATATTGCTGGTCCTAAAGAAAATGGTGCCCTTAATGTTAAAAATACCATCATTCCAGGATCTAGTTAGTCTTAATAAAAATGATGCAAATGGGGAGCCAACCTGGCCACTGTGGAAGTTATTTTGATAACCTTGTTGTCGCTACTACTCATAATTTAAGTCATATTTTGATCGGGTTTTCACCAAACTAACTAGATATAACGTCTTGTTAGTCTGAAATCAAAACAGAATCAGACATCCGATACATCCATCATAGCAGACATTTTGAAAGGATTGTTATCACTTCTGCTCCTAATTATATTGTCATTTTGGATTGGAGTTTTCACTAAAAGACCTTGTATGATATCTAGTCAGTCCTAAATAAAACTAGTGCTTATTAACATCACATTTTCCTGACATGGTGCTTTTTATTTGGCTAGCATGCTGGACATTTGAAAATATTGTTATTGCAACTCTTTCCGAAATGGTGTTTGTATATCACAGAAAGAAATGTGCTGCCATTGTTTTAATATATAAATATTGTCACCTTGGTTGTATATTACATAAAGAATTTCTTGATGCCCATGTTTTGCTTTTAATGCCCTGTCAAATTGGTTGCTTCTTACAGAAAGGAATGTTCTATGCCATTGTTTTAAAGTTTCATGATCAGTCACATTAGCCAATATTTTATTCGCAGGATTACTTTTATCTGAATTTATTTCTGCATGATAATCAATGTTTGCAAGGACTAGTGGAGTCTCAATGGTCTTGTTAACATGTTGCACAAAAGGAAATAATGTAGTTGTAAAGATACTTTGTAAGTGTTATCACTGAATCAAGATGATAAATGGTACTGTTTAGTTTTATGACCTATTCACATCTGCTTTTGCTTTTTCCCAGTGATTCCTCATTCCATGTGAAAATCATCCATACTTTAAGAAAACAAAATGACAAATATTTGTACAAGTACTCATCTTAACAGAAATCTTGAAATATATTGGAATGGATTTTCATTGTAACGCTAACAGTTAGGTGTTGAAATCTATTGAAATGGATTTTCATTGTAACACTAACAGTTAGGTGTTGAAATCTATTGGAATGGGTTTTCGTTGTAACGCTAACAGTTAGGTGTTGAAATCTATTGGAATGGGTTTTCGTTGTAACGCTAACAGTTTAGTGTTGAAATCTATTGGAATGGGTTTTCGTTGTAACGCTAACAGTTAGGTGTTGAAATCTATTGGAATGGGTTTTCGTTGTAACGCTAACAGTTAGGTGTTGAAATCTATTGGAATGGGTTTTCGTTGTAACGCTAACAGTTAGGTGTTGAAATCTATTGGAATGGGTTTTCGTTGTGACGCTAACAGTTAGGTGTTGAAATCTATTGGAATGGGTTTTCGTTGTGACGCTAACAGTTAGGTGTTGAAATCTATTGGAATGGGTTTTCGTTGTGACGCTAACAGTTAGGTGTTGAAATCTATTGGAATGGGTTTTCGTTGTGACGCTAACAGTTAGGTGTTGAAATCTATTGGAATGGGTTTTCGTTGTGACGCTAACAGTTAGGTGTTGAAATCTATTGGAATGGGTTTTCGTTGTGACGCTAACAGTTAGGTGTTGAAATCTATTGGAATGGGTTTTCGTTGTGACGCTAACAGTTAGGTGTTGAAATCTATTGGAATGGGTTTTCGTTGTGACGCTAACAGTTAGGTGTTGAAATCTATTGGAATGGGTTTTCGTTGTGATGCTAACAGTTAGGTGTTGAAATCTATTGGAATGGGTTTTCGTTGTAACGCTAACAGTTAGGTGTTGAAATCTATTGGAATGGGTTTTCGTTGTAACGCTAACAGTTAGGTGTTGAAATCTATTGGAATGGGTTTTCGTTGTAACGCTAACAGTTAGGTGTTGAAATCTATTGGAATGGGTTTTCGTTGTAACGCTAACAGTTAGGTGTTGAAATCTATTGGAATGGGTTTTCGTTGTAACGCTAACAGTTAGGTGTTGAAATCTATTGGAATGGGTTTTCGTTGTAACGCTAACAGTTAGGTGTTGAAATCTATTGGAATGGGTTTTCGTTGTAACACTAACAGTTAGGTGTTGAAATCTATTGGAATGGGTTTTCGTTGTAACACTAACAGTTAGGTGTTGAAATCTATTGGAATGGGTTTTCGTTGTAACACTAACAGTTAGGTGTTGAAATCTATTGGAATGAGTTTTCATTGTAACACTAACAGTTAGGTGTTGAAATATATTGGAATGGGTTTTCGTTGTAACACTAACAGTTAGGTGTTGAAATATATTGGAATGGGTTTTCGTTGTAACACTAACAGTTAGGTGTTGAAATATACTGGAATGGGTTTTCATTGTAACACTAACAGTTAGGTGTTGAAATATATTGGAATGGGTTTTCATTGTAACACTAACAGTTAGGTGTTGATATATATTGGAATGGGTTTTCATTGTAACACTAACAGTTAGGTGTTGAAATATATTGGAATGGGTTTTCATTGTAACACTAACAGTTAGGTGTTGAAATATATTGGAATGGGTTTTCATTGTAACACTAACAGTTAGGTGTTGAAATATATTGGAATGGGTTTTCATTGTAACACTAACGGTTAGGTGTTGAAATATATTGGAATGGGTTTTCATTGTAACACTAACGGTTAGGTGTTGAAATATATTGGAATGGGTTTTCATTGTAACACTAACAGGTGTTGAAATATTTTGGAATGGATTTTCATTGTAACACTAACGGTTAGGTGTTGAAATATATTGGAATGGATTTTCATTGTAACACTAACAGTTAGGTGTTGAAATATATTGGAATGGATTTTCATTGTAACACTAACAGTTAGATGCATGTTCAGTAACGTGTTTATTATTTTTAAAGTGTTTATGAGCTGCAATCAGAACTAGGACACTTCAATTTAACAATGTTTCGACCTTAGATTTGAGTCTGTATCAATGGCCATATATGACTATACAGTCTTCATCTTTGACATCAGTTAATGGCTTAACATGTCTGACAATAGCTTGATAATCCTGGAGTCAGGTCAGGTTACATCGTTAATATTTGTACGCGAGTACAAATTACTCAGTGTTTGTTTACCCCTTTGATCATGATGTTACGGTCACAATCATATATTATTTGTGCTATGGCTTTGGCTAAAGAGTTTTCATTTGTTTTGTTTTCAAAGATCACATCTTGATGAGTTTTCTTTGCAAGAACTGTGATGAAGCTAGTAAACTTTGTTCAAAATCAGTGCCAGCTTAACCTTTTGTCCATGCATTTGCAGTTCATGTGTTGTACTATAATGCTGTGATCGTCAGCCCAACATTCTAGCCCATACCCTCTTCTTTTACCAAATTCAGTTGTATTAATTGAGAATTTGTGGTATATTTTCCTTAGTCTATATATTTCAGTCCATTATTAATAATAAAAACTATCTTGAACAACTGCTATTGATGTGATGATGATATAAACTTCTTAGTTACTGATGAAAAGGATGTTGTACAAATATAAGCTTTTCTTCTTCTTTAGGGACATGATTCTGATGCTTCCATAATGCCAGAGCACATGAACCATGCTCGTCTATACGTGGCTCTTGTGACTGTGTGTACAAATGCCTTAAGAGAAATCCTCCTCACCCATGTTCCTAAGCCACATACAAATATATATCAGGCAATCCGGGCCAAGAAAGCTGACTTGACCAAGAAAACACAGACCAGACGAGGACAATGGCAGAATGCTCTTCTTCTTCCCGATCAGTGTCAGGTGGTCTTCCCAGATCCCTTTGGTCGGTATGTTGCAAGTGTGGACCAGTTTGACATATCTTTATTGTATATTCTGATCAGAAATGTCAGCACAGTTTCTGCTTCAAAGATGGATTGGGGAATTGATCCAATAGAAAAGCCAGTCAGAGACACCTGTCTAGGAGCTAGTGTGGAGCGAATCCGTTCATATAGGAATCAGATTGGTCATTCCATGAATGGACAGATTAGCCAACATGACTTTGATGATTACTGGACCAAAATTGATGCTGTCCTTGATGACATTGAACAAGCACTTGGTAGACAGGGATACAGGGCAGAGTTAGAGAAGCAAAGGAGACAGGTGATCTCTGTCTATGAAGCCTGTTAGCTATAAATTAAAGATGATCATGGGGCATAGTGAAGAGATACACGTAAGTATACCACACACAAACTATGATGTAATTTTATTTAAAGACATCATCTAGTTACCATCTTTTACAGCTTGGTTAATATGGACTTTTACTATAGCTTTAACAATATTTCAGTTATATCATTATGATAGATTCTGCAGTTTGGCAGTTTATAGTGATGTCTAACTCAAGGAATCATGCCGCATACATGTAGCATCATGCCTCACCCAGTCACATTATCCTGACACCATTAATACCTATCCTAGCACTAAACTCTTAATGCTGATCACCTAGCAAGGTTATTGCTAGTACCAGTTGTATAAGTCTTTGGTATGATTTGGCCGGGGTTTGAAACTGTTACCTCCCACATCTGAGGTAGATGAGCTAACCACTTAATGTTATTATGATATTGTTTCAGTTGCATGATGGACACAAATACTTGACTCACATATACCTCCTAAAGGGTGAAACTCAACTAGAGTACATAACCTTGCACTTTACATAGAAAATGTTAAAATACATGAAGGAATATGATTAATGTTGGAAATGTTTACTTGATGTTTGAAGGATTTTACATGCCTACGCTTCATATTTTAACTAAATATACCATCTGTATAATTTTAACATCTTTACCTTATATATTTTTCATTGTTTTATTCATACATACATTTTTGCATGGGTTGATGTTAATTAAGCTTTTGTACAGTTCAATTGTTTTCTTTACATTTTGGAACCAGATAAGTCATATTGTGGTGACGGACCACACACACACACACACACACATACACAAATGCATGCTTATTTTGAATTGTCTCATTTATAGACAGCATAAATATTTATTGATATAATCATGGATAACTAGATAGAAACAGAACCTAAGCCAGATTCATGTGGTTTTTGGTGATATTAAAAATACATGCTCCTTTTATGCTACTAAATTATTGCAGTCCATGAGAATTGTTTAAATAAAATTAAACTATACGTTTGTTTTTCTTCAGATTTGTCATGTCAAAAGTTACTATACTTGTGGAAGAAGCTTGGCTGGATCCAGTGCACCAGTAGAAATGTCCTCAGAATACATGTTCTCATGCCAAATGTCACTACTGAGTGTGGCCATACCTTGTATCTGGCATCATGCCAAGTGACACTTCTGTATGTTGCCATAATTCGGACCCAGCATGATGTACAATCCCATTCCAAGAGTTACTACTGGATGTGTGCATAATTCAGACTCAGCATCTAGAACTGAGAAATATATTATGTAGTTATATGAGTTGTCATTTGGAAGTGTAAGCATCAACAAAACTGTTACAGTTTCAACTTATGGTCACTTATATTCGTAACATTGAACACAAAACAGTTATAATGTTGCCTGTAGAGTAAGTCGTCATTTATTTGTAAAAAGGAACACAAAACAGTTATAATGTTGTCTGTGGAGTTAGTGGTCATTTAGATTTGTAATAAGGAACACAAAACAGTTATACTGTTACCTGTGGAGTTAGTCATCATTTAGTTTTGTAAAAAGCAATATAAAACAGTTATAATGTTGCCTGTAGAGTTAGTCGTCGTTTAGATTTGATAAAAGCAACATAAAACAGTTATAATGTTGCCTGTAGATTTAGTCATCATTTATGTTTGTAAAAAGCAACAAAAAACAGTTATATTGTTGTCTGTAGAGTTAGTCGTCATTCAGATTTGTAAAAAGCAACATAAAACAGTTATAATGTTGCCTGTAGAGTTAGTCATCATTTAGATTTGTAAAAAGAAACACAAAACTGTTATACTGTTAGCCGTGGAGTTAGTCGTCATTTAGATTTGTACAAAGCAACATAAAACAGTTATGATGTTGTCTGTGGAGTTAATCGTCATTTAGATTTGTAAAAAAGCAACACAAAACAGTTATGGTCTTGACTATTGTGATAGTTGTCATTGTAAGAAGAAACAAAATTCAGCGTAAGTTATGGCTATGGGGTTATTTCAATTGTCATTTGTATGTGTAAGCAGAAACACAAAAACGCAAATTGTTAAACCATGGAAATAGTTAGTCATTTGTATGCAGAAGCAGAAACACAAACAGTTATGGTGTTTTCTATGGATACAGTTGTCACTTTGTAAGTAGAAGCAGAAACACAAAACAGTTGTAGTGTTGTTTATGGATATGTGGATGCACACACAGAAATAATGTGTAAGAAGAAACAGAAAACAGTTAATAGCATTGACTATGAATATGGTTGTCATTTTGATGTACAAGTTGAAATATTGCACACTTGTAGTGTTGACTATGGAGACAGTTGCTGTTTTTTAATTGGTAGTACTTTAAGTTTATTTATCCTTTGTTTCTCAAATATTAAGGATGTAGATTTAACAATTGTATTAGTTGTAAATTTCTGATTATTTTATATTTGATGATGTTCAAAACCCACTAAACATATTTGTGTCAACTGATGATGTAGTATCATAGCATGGAATTTTATGATGTCACTTTGTTGATGAAAACAATGACTCCTGCATTAATCACATTTAGTTGTACATAGTAATTAAGAGGGTTATGTGATAGATGACACATTGATGGCTTTCATGGAACTAGGCAGCCAGAAAATATCCTAAGAGGCTTCAAGTGATACGTGTACAAAATATGTATCCTGACCTGAATTTAAGAGGGTGTAATCAAACTGTAAAAGAAAGTAAATATTTATATACCAGAACAGTGTATGAGACAGTCTTCATCAATAGTCTAGTGTTTGTATCTGTTTTCTATTGTCAGTTAACACAAGTATTTTGTCACTTCCTATGGAATAACTATAATGAAATATTTTAGAAACTCTTAGTGAAATACCTATTATGGTATCTTGTTGCTCCATATATATATATATATATATATATATATATATCTTACTCTAGCAGCATTGGGTTTTAGCAAAACATAAAATGTATAATATCACTAGTTGGTCCAAGCAAAATGGTGCCAATAAGATGGGCATCTTTTGAAGATATTAACTCAAACATAAGAAAACAATCTTATTTTGTTAAAATAAATTTGATATTTCTGACTTTCTGGAGAATATCAGCAATAGGACCTACAGCATTCAAATAATTTTGAGCACAGTTCTCATCTGGAATTCTTATCATGTTTAGAAAAATGTTTGAGAAATTTGCAAATATTTTGATTGATTTTTTTATATACGTCTTTAGTTAAACAAGATTCTGATTGCTAGATTTGCCATTGTAGTTACACCATATTTTGTATCAGTACAGTCATACATTTATTTTAGACTTCATATTATAGGGTTTCTTTCCCTTTACTAAAAGAGAAAAATAAACTCCAAGCTGGAAATGTTGAATACATGTACCATTTCAGTGATACAATATACAGTGTACAGTAACTGCAATCATAAGTATAAATATATGTATCGTTATACAGATACAATATGCACTACAACTACAAGTCTAAATAAACCGGTCTGGTGGCCATATTGTTAGTGTCAGCCTTAGAAGTGAAAGGTCACTGGCCTAGTCATACCAAAGAATGGTACAAACAGCTGCCTCGCTTGCCACTCCAAATGAAGAGGTTAGTGCTAAGATTGGTTAGCCTGATGTTTGGCTAAAGTGTATGGATGAGAAATGATGCAATAGGTCTGACACCCACCCAGTAACATTATCCTGATACTCGGCTTAACAGTCCTAACACTATCCTCCAGTTTATTTGTTGCTAATTGTATTACCAAAAAGATTGTCTTTGTGTAAAGTAGCAATAATTTTGTTTCAAAGGTGCCTAAGTAAGTTTATTTGACTACATTTGCTAGTTTTCTCCATCAAATACATTATGCAATTTACATTGATGTTGGGGAACCTGGTACCACCAGAATTTATCTCTCCCATAAACTTGAATTTTGTTTCTTTCTATGCAATTGGATACACAAAGGGAATAAACTCCTACCCATTACTTCCCCATACCCTGCTAGTTAGCTCTCTGTATACCAACACTCAACAGGTTTCTGAACCAGCCAACAGTTTTTTTGGTGATGCAGTAGGATGTTGTTGTAGGGTTTAACATAATTTTTTCAGCACAAGATAGGCTATAAACAGTGACCAGTATAAAGAGTGGAGGATGAACCCACAAGACATTGTAACAATGACCGACCCACAATAAGCTTATGGAAAGCTTTCTTACATATCCACATTGGCTGAAACCAAGACTCAAACCCACAAAGAAGGGAGAAGGCGGTAAACTGTGAAGCTGAGCACTTTAGGTTAGTACAGTAAGTCAAAGAATTGTACTACATAGTATAACTTGGTGTTAGTACAGTAAGTCAAACAATTGTACTACATAGTATAACTTGGTGTTAGTACAGTAAGTCAAAGAATTGTACTACATGGTATAACTTGGTGTTAGTATAGTAAGTCAAAGAATTGTACTACATAGTATAACTTTGTGTTAGTACAGCAAGTCAAAGAATTGTACTACATAGTATAACTTGGTGAAATTTAAGATATTTTGAATGAATTTGTTATCGTTTCATCAGACATGTTTACATGGGTAATATCTTTTAAAGCTATGTGGTGATGCAATTCTGCTGCTCTTGTTCAAAGGCTCGCTTATTCTCGCACACACACACACACACACACACATATATATATACCACCATGTTGTCCAGATCTGCAAGTTGGGTTATGATGCGAAATGATGCATCATTTCTGTAAACATTGGATAATGTGCTAATCTGGGTAACAAAATCAATTTTGTATCAAGAAAGAATGATCATGCTTCAATTAAGAAATAATATTCATAAAGTGTACAAAAATGTCCGACATTTTGACTCAAAAGGCATATGAAAATATGATTTCTAAATGTCAACCTGAAGACCAACTCCATGACCTTCTTAAACCTGTAACCCAGAAAATCCTAGTTTATATGTATCTTTTAGAATCATACAAATAAATGCATTATATAAAAGATTTTTAAAAAATATATACCTTACAAAATTCTGTATCTTAATCAAAATTTCAAATTTTGCAAAGTTGTCTCACACGTACAATATCGTCTGCTACCCATCATGTCAACTTGACGTTAGAACAGCATTTTCAAGAAATTTCATGGCATATAGTCTGTAATAGCGGGAGGTATTGGGTTCAAAACCCGGCAGAATCATACGACAGACTTGCACAAGTTGTAATACTAACAACTGCACCACCTGGCGCTCAGCATTAAGAGGTTAATGTTAGGACTGGTCGGCCTGGTGTCAGGATAATGTGCCTCAGTGCTAGACATCACTATAAACTGCTACACTGCAATCATCATAGCGATATGACTGAAAAAGTGTTAAAGGTACATTAAAAATCATAATTACACACATACACATGGGTTATGTGTTTAAAAGCTATGTGGTAATGCAGTTCTGTTCCTCTTGTTCAAACTTTCGCTTATTCACACACACAGACACACACACACATACATACATACATCCATACATCCATCCATCCATCCATACATATATATATTGATTGTTGTTTAATTCTACATAACAATACATTGTTTCAGTAAACATTGGATAAAGTACTGAAGTTACAGTATCAAATTTTGTATCTTAATCCAACTTGGTAAAAAGTTGTCGCACCCAGGCATTATATAAAAGATAACAAATGCATACCATACAAAATTCTGAATCTTAATCCAAATTTCCAGTTTTGCAAGAAGTTGTCCCACACAATTTTTTCTGCTAACTATCATGTCAACTTGTACTTGGAATAACATGTTCATGAAATTCCATGGCATATAGTCTGTTTCTAAATTATTTAGTAATTCCTTCCCATAAACAAGATGTATACACTTTAAATCCTATTCATTATTGTGTCTCTCCCAATAATAACTTATTTTTTTCTTATAAAATATTTAAATTTACATTTTTGTTATATGCAAGATTGTTTAGTCTGCTAAATATCTTTAGCCATTTATTGACATTGTTACATTGAAGTTTGTAAAATTAGCTATAAACCTGACCTTTACTCAACTGACATGCTGACAGAAACAGTTGAAAGTAATGTATTTCATTTATATAACCGGATGGATAAATATGACTTCTTTTGAAAGCTGTGCACAGAATAGGCAGATAAATCATATGTCATGAAATTATGGAGTTTGGATTCTCTGTGCTCAAAATTAATACTATTGTGAACAGAATATTCTGGTGATTACAGCCTGTTTTCAAATGGTAAGCACTGAATTATTTTTTGATTTTCAACAATCAGTCGAATTCGGTAAACGTTTTGCTTCAATATTTTAGACGGAAACATTTGGTGCTCAGCAATGCTTAACATTGCCATATATATATATATATATATATATATATATATATATATATATATATATATATATATATATATATATATATATATATATATATATATATATATGATAGTGATCCAATTTGATAGTGATACAATTTGTTTAAGTACAATGAGTCATCCAAAGGGATTTGTCCAATTAGAATGCTCTCAACATATTGAGATTTCTCACATAAATGGGTACATTTAATGAGAATGTTGACTCCCAAAATAAAAAAGTTATTTCTATGGAGTCATGCTTTTCAGTCATGCTTTTCAACTCATTGTCTCATTAAATAGATAGTGGAATCAGTCATTTGGCATGCACAGTCCCCATTTTTCCTCTACCTATCTGCATGACTTAGTGTCACAATACAAGGAATTGAATCTACTGTTTCTCTTGATGGCTGCCAAGACCATGGCTGTCATCAGACCATTCCACTCCCAAATCAAGTCATACCAAAGAGTATAAATGTGGTACTAACAGCTGATACACTAGATGATCAGAATTAGGAGGTTAGTATTAGGACTGGTTGACCTGGTGTCAGGATAATTTAATTGGATGGGACATCATATGACATGTCTACATCATGATGCCCCAGTGCTAGACATCACTATAAATGTCTGCACTGCAGACACCATAGTGATATGACTGAAAAAATTGTGAAAGCAACATTAAAAATCCAAATCACACAAACACGATGCAATATTAACATCCTGTCTGATAGTACTTGAAATAAAAGAATGAGGAGATAATCTGTTTGAGTTACTTTCCTTTGCTTGTACTGTGTATTCACAGAGTTAATTCAATTATATGGGAGAGCTTTGTTCTGAGGGTAGTACAAGTAATTACCTAACATTAATATGATGAGTATTCAGGGGGAAATATAATTTACTATGCAATGTCTATGGTATCCACACCACAATAATTTTGTATTTGGTATTCATTTGGCAGACATGAATAATAGATTTTAGGTTTGTATTTGTAATAATCATATCAGCACCCCACAGTTTCTTTCTACGATGCGTTTAAACTCTGGATCGGTTTTCAAACGCTGATCTTACTCATGTTCCCACATTTCCACTACCTGGTATCCTTGCTGTTCTAACTTCAAACGTCGCTGACAAGTTGTCTGGTACAAGTCTTCCATGGTCCGTTGTAAAAACTGATTTTTGGTGTCACGTTGAGGGTAGCACAGGGGACATCCGTGTAATAAGCATCCGTTAAACTCGTACATGATCTGAGGGTTTTCTATGTCCCAGCCATCCACCGAATACGTTCCAATAGTCTTTCGCCTCCTCCGTTGCGAGCATGTTGGATCCATTTGTCCTCCTTGTCGCACAAGTAATGTAACCATCATAGCGCTTTGACCTAGTATTGATGTTTGACAAAATTTGTCATTTGAGGACTGATGACAGCTAGAGTATTTTCAGGTATGAAGCGTTTTCGGTACACTAAGGAACATGCTTTGGCAATAGTGCAAGCTTCTTTCAAAGGATCGATCCCTCCGTGTTCCATGAACAATTCTGGAAATTTTCCACAGCAACGTCGTAAAATGTCCACGTCAGATCGACAGTACTTTAACATTTCTTCTTAAAAGTCAAAGGGGTCCAAGGCGTGGGTCTGGTACCAAGCATGGAAAGCTTCTCGTTGTTCGGTGCGCATGTTATCGGGGTCGTAGTCGTCATCCTCAGGCAAATGGGGTAGAATGGCATGTTGATTTGCTTCGGTATTGAAAAAGTGTGGAAAATAACCTTTGGCCATTTCTGTCATTCCAAACGTTTTAGGCATGCGACTCAAAGGCATGGCCAAGTGACACATTGAATCTTTAAACTGTACTTGTCCTACTTGCATAGAACTAATTTTTGCTCCGTTTAAAGTCACTTTAGGCCATTCGGTACTTTGTTCCGCATAGTATCTGAGCAGAAATTGACCATTGTATCGCGAGAAATTGTGAGCCATTACCGTGGCATGGCGATGACAATCTCCTAACGTTTGATGTCTTCTGGACTCCACGTTTCGTTGATGGGGTTTAGGATCCATTGGGCAAAATCGGTTAGAATGTTTGACCCTCGAAAGATTTTTTCACGTCCTCCATGAATCTTGCTGCAGTGAGGGCAATGACTAAAGATAGGTACTTGGATGCAATTCTCGCACGCGCGGTGAGCCACACAGAAATTAGGAATGTGAATACTGGTGTATTGCATGCATTCGAAGTCAAAAAAGATAAAATTCCCTTTCTTCTGGGTATCTTCTGGTTGGGGTTAGTATTTTTGAATGAAGCATTCGTGCTCCAAGTCCACGATTTGGTGACAAATGTGACATCGTTTCTTCCCTCGACAAATGTGAAACTTGGCATTACTGGTACGTATGCCTTGTCCACAAGTAAGGCACAATCTCAGAAGCTGACAAGTACTTTTCTGCTGTGAACCTTGCATCTTCAAATATTGTTGGTAACACGTAGTACTGACAAAAGTGCGCTGACAAACAGGGCAATGCACTCGTACTTGTCCTTTGTCCAGACAAGGTTTAGAGACCAAACATCCCTCACATTTCGATCCACAATGCTTGTGTTGTTCTCGATTGTTATAATCATAGTCACATTTTTCACAGTAGTAACCGTATCCCAGGAATCCAGTGATACTGGTAATGGTATCAAAATGCTCATCATGATAATAGACATGAATGTATTTTCCGTCTTTGAAAGCATGTCCTCGAAACAAAAGAGGTCTACGCACTTCTTGAGGGTGTACTTTCAAGATGTAATGTGGAGCCAAGACACCTTGCAATTTTTGCATTTCTGGAATACCGCAAGGGGTGTCTTTGGATAACCCCATTTGCTGTAACAGGACTTCTGCTTCACTTCGTTGTTTGGCTCAATCCGATCGTTGAATAGTTTTCCAGGCTCTTTTCCATTCTGCCATCTCATTCTTGTTGGCATACGTTTGTCCCACAATGATGGCACAGGCTAAACACATCTGGTCTTGAGAATTGTTAATTTGAACGAGGCTTGTTTTGGTGTTGCGAAGACTGCCCACCAATAACACTTTATTGTTTTGTCTGGTTCCCCGAGGAAGAACACGTGGGTCATGAACAGTGTAGCTTTTTCATCAGTGATGTGAAACTTGTCGTTGGATTGTTGCACATGTTGAATTTTGTCGATGACATTGGAAGGTGATAATTCTAATGGGCTACTAAACTCGATCCAAACAGCAGACTTCAAATTATCGTGATGAATAGAAAGTCTCAAGCGATCGTCTTCTTTGGTTTGACATTGCTGTTTCAGTGTAGTTAACACAGAACCCCACAACTCGGTAATGAACCCTTCTGTATTCTCCAAAGGAACATTGGACTTGAAATCTTTAAACTCTATGGCGTATGTGTAAGCCGTAGTTCTAAATTTTCGAGAGGAACACTTCAGCTACTGTGTTAGGCGATACATTACGTTTCTGTCTCTTACTGTCTTCTCCTTTCTCCACAACATGATGCGGTCTTTTCATCTTGTCTGAAAAATGTCAAATGACTACATTTTAAAGACCGTGACCCCTATATATTCTTGTCCGATCCATGCATATATAATGGGTTAGTGTCTAATCTTTCAGTATTCATTTCGCTCTCACATTGACCAGAACGATTGAAGAGCCTACACAAGTTGAACTTCTGATCAGAGCTCTATGTGGTGTCATACGAAAGTTTTCTTCAGACAAGCCGACGGACTACTCTCCCTCCTTTCGAGATAAAAGTCAAGATACTCGCTATATCTGTAAGAAGAAAGGACATTGGGCTACAGAATGTCCAGATCGTAAAAAAACAAAATAGCTACCAATAGAGACAAAAGTCAAGATACCTGTTATCATTGTAAAGAGAAAGGACATTTTGGTCTCCAAACTGCCCTAAGAAACAATAGGAGCAGAAGGAGGAGAGGAATTCTGAACAGGAGGAGGAGGAAGAGTTACCCTCCCCCAAGGAAGAACCCCGACACGTTCACAAAGACAAGAAAAGAAGACGAAACGAAAGTAAAGAGGAAGAAGAAAAAGAAAAACATGTGACAGTAAAGAAATTAAAGAAACAGAACGAGTGAACAGAAGAAACCTATGAACTTTTTAATGTGGTATTGTGTTATGTTATGTTGTGATATTGGATTGTAACGTTTGTACCAGAATACACCAGACGGAAAAAAACGTAAGTGTCTCTTGGTTTTGATTTTATTGAATAAGAACCTACACTCACACATTTATTCACTCACGTACATCATGGGTATAAAAAAATAAAAAGGACTTTTGAGTTTTCATTGAATTAGGCAATTGGAATAGTATTTCTTTTCGAAATAATTTGAGTGGCCCTGAAAAGGACCGTTGGTGTTTTGTTTGTTTAAAACAAAACAAACTCAGAAACGTGACATAACTATCTTTAGCTGTCTTAAGCCTTTGCCACGGCCAAGGCCTACTTCTGGACTGGTGGTTCCTATCAATGATTTGGTAGAAATCACTAACGGTGGTATGGCAGACGTAGTCACAGTTAGATTGGCTTGTTTAGCTCGAGGTCTTTTTCTCCTCGGTCGTGATAAAGAAGTCTGATACATTTGTTTCAGACTCCTTAACTCTGCTTAAATATCTAAAAGTACCGTCGTGACCGTTTGATTTTCACTGTTCTCATTCTGTCCTTGGTCTTCTTTCTTCTCTGTTGCTGCTACTGTTTCTTCCAGGTGTTTCCTTCTTGCTTCTTCTTCCCGCTCTTTAATAAGAAAAGCTTGTTCTTCTACTTTATGTTGTTGTAAAAATCACTCCAATTCTTCTTTTTGTCTCTGCTTAAAATCATCGACGTGTACATAAGAAGGAGCAGAAGGTAATGAAGGTTCTGGAATAAATTCTTGTGATGTTAGAAAATCCACAATATCCCAGTTAAAATCAACTTCTTCTGGATGTAGATTTGTCATGACTTTGGTAGTCACTGCTGTCCCATTACTTGCTGTCTCTACTACTGGCTCACCACAATTCATCGTCTTCTTAGTGTCTGACATCATTGACAACTCTGTCGCATCGATTGACTACGCACAGACACTAGTACCTTTATATAGGGAAGGTGACGTCACAGACTGCTCTCTTCCGATTGGACGACTGCCTTTTGTAATGCACGTTTGTATTGGTGAATACACTCAATCTGTTTCGATCCACTCTTCCCCTATAAATACCTGCTGTTCACGGTATTCGCTTCACCTGTTTCTCATCACAAGATGTGGACCAAAGTAGAATCTTCTACCCTTGTTTCTACCATGCTATTTCGTACTGACTTACCCATGTATGTCAGATCATCGTGGACTATCACTCATATGACTGATACAGCCTTTTGAAAGAGAAGGATATATGTGGAGAGGCAAGGTTTTTTAAAGAGAGTTCTCCTCTATTGCCCAACAGTGAGGAGAAGTTTAAGGAAGAGAAGAAGATCTGTGAGATGTCCTCTGTGTTAACAAGATACTGTTAATATTACACATAACGGCCCTTTTCAGGGCCACTCATATACCTCAAAAAGATATTTGCTTTCTTTGCCTCCATTTTCACTTGTCGCTAGACAGACCCATATACAAATACAAATAATATTTCCCATGTTCAATTTCCCTTGTCGCTAGATAGTCGCACTATGTTCAATTTCCCTTGAAGCTATACAGACCCACCATGTTAAATTTTCCTTGTCGCCAGAAGGTCCCAAATAATATTCCCATGTTAAATTTCCCTTGTCGCTAGAGTGTCCCACGACCTTTTATCGCCAGACCGTCCCAAGCCCTTTTTGACTGGATTTTCCATTGTCGCCAGATCGTTCCATATTACTACTTATATATATAAAGACCGAGTTATAAAAAAAAAATTGTCCATATTAGTTTTGGCGACACTCTCAACTCTCATTCTCACCCTGGCTACTTGAATGTAATAAAATTTTAATCAAATCAATTGTTGACCTGACCCAAAATATATCAGGCATTCAAGGGAAGTTGGACTGAACTAAGAATAATCGTTTTGCTTTGTCAGCTGAAATGCACTTTTAACAAGACACATACTAATTTTACAACATTACTTAGATGGATTCATAAATATAACCGTCTATGTGTTTTCTTATCTTGTGAATGGGTCTACTTTATATTTGCCAAATTATACTTGGTTATGGTGTGGGGCAACATTCCCTTTAAGACATCCCTGCACAATGCTGAATTGTCAATACAACGTTAAATTTTGCTCAATCCAACGTTAAATTGTGCTCGTCTCCGTAATGCTTGCACAATGCAGCGAGCACTGTGCGCACATCTACCATTCGCTTAGAGGGAACGTTGGTGTGGGGTATCATGGATAGGTTTCTGTAGGTTCCACGTCATTCGCAAATCCTTGCATTATAGTTTATAAACGCAATAATCCACAACCCGAACGGTCCGTGTATAAACACAGTTGTAATGCATTCATTTTGGTAATATATGTTAATCTATGTATAATAAAATGAACATACAAATGTATTAATATTGGTAGATATTTATAACTTTAGAAATTACACATGGAAAGCCGTTGTTTCTATCACTATGAAATCTTGGTTTGTCTAACGTAGACACATTCATAATGTTCCTTAAGCTGAAGTCACTTATTACTATAGTGGTAACATATTTGAAAGAATAAATTTCAAAGGATATATTTAATTTAAAGACATAATGCACATTTTAAGCCACAGTTAGCAGACACCAACACCTCAATAAACCGGTCTTTCTCTGTTTCAAAATATAATTTCCCCCAATCAACCAATACTAATGTATACTATTCTGTGACAACACCTCAACCTTAAAAAGTGGTAACACTTTGAGAAAAATTGCAGAATGTGAACATAAACAATTGTTATATACAATTGGGAATACTGAACGAAAATAATCTGCTAATGACACTTTACTTAAAAAATCAGCACCCACATTTTCTGATCTTCAAATAGCCTCCATTCGCAAACTATTCGGTTGCAAACACAATGCCCAACGCATCAATCTTATAATTTAATTCTTGGATTATTTTTGGATTGTAATTTTTTGAAACTTTAATTTCGTTTTCCATTTTTTAAAAAATATTTCCAAGGAAATCTATTATTTGTTAAATTTAAAAAAAAACAACTTGTTTTCACTGTTTTTGTGCTACCTTTATTAGAGCCTAAACTTTTATCACATGTCTTGCTTGAAATACCAGATATGTAAACAGTTGCAGAAAAACACATGTCGCCTCAAGAACAGTAAAACTTGCATACTTTGCAGAACTAATTTGTGGAACTTTTGCGGAACTAAGGACTATATTGAATAAGGGCCATTTTCTGCCCCTTTATGGTGAAAAAAATTCTTGTAAATATCACAACTTTGTCTAATTTTATTATTAGTTGTATAAATCACCTTATTATGCATTAAATATGCATATAAATTTCTTTTTCATACCTAAATACGACCTTTGAACTTGGTCTGGTATGGGAAACTTACGAGAAATTACTACATTTTAGCAACTTTAACCTAGAATTAAAATATCAGCGCAGGCTTGATCAGACAAGGTATTTGCACTGCTTGGTTCATTTTTATTCAAAATGTTAATTTAGAAAATTTATTTATGTGTTCACGTTTGCGCTAATCATTAAAATTTAAATAATTTGTGAATTTGGCTGGCTAAGTATCTTCGGCGTTGTTGTACCTGTTGCACCATAGCTGCCAAAGTATCGCTATGTGTGAACAAATAGACCCGTCATTCAAGAGTGCACTATATTATTTCATTCATTATTATATTTTAAAAAATCCAGGTATAATAACGATTCTGATAATTTAAAAACAATATTATCCATTTTTTTCTCTCTTTCTTCATCTTTTTATAAATTGCCTAGAGAACGGGATTTTTTAAAGAGGCGCTGAAGGGGCGTTGGAAACTATATGTAAACAAAGACTACGTGGAGAAAACATTCAATGAAATTATATTTTGACGTTGCCAATATTTGGCAAAACAAAAGGATACCTTAAAAAATAGGGTAAGTATATACAAATATTATTTATTTTATACAATAATAACACTGGTTTTTCTTCTGTTTAATCACGATAACGATTGATATCATTATGTTTTTAACTGTTAATTCACTATTACAATGTAGTTCCGTAAATGTAATCTAAATGAATCAGTAAATTTTCTGCTGGAACTAACGTTTACAACTGGCGTATTTTTTCAACCTGCATAATATTGCTATTTATTCTTATTTATACAAAACTCTGATAGTATTATCAAGCATTCTTTTGTAGAATCCAGTGATAGCACTTTCTGATTTCTGTTTGTGATAGATAGATAGATAGATAGATAGATAGATAGATAGATAGATAGATAGATAGATATACATGCTTGTATATAAATGGATTCCAAGACAATATCAGAATCATACATTTTATTAACATTTTTTTTAAAATCAAGTTTTATTATTTTATACAGCCTGGAAAGGTTTCTAAGGCATTCTCACCTGTGATACATGTAGATCATTTTCATTTATAAGACATTCTCACCTGAGATACATGTAGATCATTTTCATTTATAAGGCATTCTCACCTGAGATACATGTAGATCATTTTCATTTATAAGGCATTCTCACCTGTGATACATGTAGATCATTTTCATTTATAAGGCATTCTCACCTGAGGGCTGTTCCAGTAAAACATATATCCCCCCCCCGGGGACGGCACTTTAAAAAACAATATGTAGGAGGTTATGTTTGAAACTATTTATATTCTGATAGTGGAGGGTTGGCTTGAAAAATCACTTCAGGTGTGGGTTGTGTTAAAAAATCAGAAATCACATGTAGGGGTGTCAGAAAAAAAATCAATGCATAATATTTAAATCACATCTAAAGCCCCCGTCTTTGCGGTCTAAATTGCGGTGAATCAACGTGCAGGGGAGAGAACTTTAACAGGTTATTTTTTTTTTGTCTCGAGTTATCCAGTGAGATTTGCGCGCGCGCGTTTTCGAGTGACACGGCATGGCGGAAGAAAGTGTTCGGCAGTTGGGGATTGATCAACTTTCAAGTTTTCTGCGGGAACGTGGAATTATAGAATAAATTATCCAGAAATTTAGAGGTTTGCTATCTTGGAATTCATTTTTTCAGTTCCATTTCTCATTTGGTCTGATGTAGTTCGCAACACATCGGTGTACATTTAAGACACTTACCGGTATTTCTCGCGTCTCTTTGGCGATATGTAAATATTATTATTATTATCCATTTCTGTGTTTGACGCCTTGTAAATCCACGTGGAATAACACAACCATGTGTCATGAGGCCATTTCGAACGTAGTGGCTACATAGTCCTGTTACCGTGTACCGGTAAGTCTGAACTATACGCTGGCATGTTCCGGACAAATTTGATGCGGCAATTGAGCATTTTAATGAAACTGGTGACTTCATATCGTCCATCAAAACGTGTTTTTTTTGGGGGGGGGGGGGGGGGGCTAATTTATCGGACTAAGAGCAGACCCCAACGGATATAATCACTAGAACTTGCTTAGACGTCAGAACTGTTTCTACCAATAATAACTGTTGAATTAGACTACAGTTTCCTGATAGTATTTATTACCATTTTCAGGGCCAAGTAGTAGTACACACTGTTTCTGACCTTCATAACCGATCACTATAACAGAATCTCTTTTAGTTTCCATGTTTGCGGAAGAGTTTATTATTGTTTTTGCAATTAGTGAAAAACTTACTGGCATCTATTAGGGTCAATGTCATTCGATATATTCAATTCTGATTATTCACTTATTCGACATATAGTTATGTATTCAATCATATAATAATGGATCAGATAATTATCACATCATTAATATACTGTGAATCATGAAAGTTTAGCAACCATTCAAAAAATTTATACAAGGTTTGGTTAATTGCAATTTCAGAGCTAACATAGGTAAAATTGCATGCTGCTGCCATGTGTAATGCAGGGTTAATAACACCATTTTCAGCACAAGTGAATCTATATTCAGCAGCCAATTTTACTACTGAAGAAGAGATAACAAGGCCAAAGTGGGGTTTAAACAAATATGATGAATGGCAAGTAATCACAAAACAACATCCTACACCTCTCTGCCAAGTTAAAAGTACATCATGTTCCTGATTGGCCACCAGTGATGCTGCTGCTGTTGTTGACAATAGACAGTTGATTATTCCTCAGTTTTCATCCATTTGTTAAGTCTAATTCATGGTGGGTTTTAGATTTAAAAAAAAATATTTTCAGGACTATGACAGCCGTTGTATCAAATATTTTAACTACATTCAGTGGGTGGTTGGGATGAAAATCATGGAACAATAAACTGATTGATCAATAGGGATGTTGAAACAGTGTTTTGACATGCTATATTTCTTTTTTTGTATATCAATCATGCAGCAAGGCATAAAATTAAGACATATCATTTGCAGAAAATATATTTTTCAGACAAGAAATTATAAGTGTACAAGCAGGCATAAATAATGTAGCATCACTTTCACACGTTTAAATTTTTGTTTATTTTTGACAAATCAAGAAACAAACATGGCTGACAGACAAAAGAACAAAAGATGATTGATTATAGACATTGGATACAAATAAAACTGTGCAGTAGATTATATATCTAAGAATTATCCTCCAGTCAGCAGTCATTTAAATCGCATCTGTCCCCAACCCAAAATTAAAATCGCTTCTACCACCCTCTAACCACTAGCTAGAAATTAGGTAAAATAATATGCTTCTGTAGGGGGTGATGTATTTTTATTAAAATGCAGCAGACGGTGGATCATAATTTTTTAAAATTGCTTCTATTGTGGGTTGGTTGAATTTGAAAGTGCCTTCCCCCCGGGGGTTATATGTTTTACTGGAACAGCCCTGAGATACATGTAGATCATTTTCATTTATAAGGCATTATCACCTGAGATACATGTAGATCATTTTCATTTATAAGGCATTCTCACCTGAGATACATGTAGATCATTTTCATTTATAAGGCATTATCACCTGTGATACATGTAGATCATTTTCATTTATAAGGCATTCTCACCTGAGATACATGTAGATCATTTTCATTTATAAGGCATTATCACCTGTGATACATGTAGATCATTTTCATTTATAAGGCATTCTCACCTGAGATACATGTAGATCATTTTCATTTATAAGGCATTCTCACCTGTGATACATGTAGATCATTTTCATTTATAAGGGATGGCATTTCTTTCATCATTTCATTTATCATAGTGGAAGTGAGTGCAGATCCTGTAATTATAGGAGAAGACAACCAAGTAATTCCTCTGCCATTTCTCTGACATACAAATTAGCATGAACGTACCAATGTACATGAACATATTCTGAGTATGTACAAGCAGAACATTCTGCAGTCAAAACTCAAGAATATATCAATTTGTTTCTTTACAAAACACTAAATTAGTTATTTCATCTACAAGTTCAAAATGCTGCTTCTGCAGATTTATAAAATGTGCATATGAAGAGAATGATATTAAGACAACATAAATAAGACAAAGAAACTGATTCTCACCAATTCTGGAAGTTTTGTCACATATACGTTATGAATGGTTATTGTATGGTTACTACTGTGGTCTGAATCATTTAGGTCAATCAAGCCAAGTCTCAAACCTACATATAATTTAGTTTTATTAAACCTGGATAAATCCAAGACTGTGGTTAAAATTCAGTATCTAAAAACTGACAAATAAGAATGTTACAATGCTTCCACTTAAATGGTTATCAAGGCACAACAATCGACAATGAATGGCAATAAATGACTGGAATGACTGATATAGTTCATTTTCTGGGGTAAAATTATTGTGTTGTTTCAATAAACCAATTTAAAATGTTTCTTCAATAATATGTGTTAGGAGACTAGAGACTGGACCCAATTCAAGGACTGTAACTCGTACCTTGTCTTGTGTATTCTACCAACATATTATAATCTTGTTATTTATTTGATAAAGCAAACAATATTAGAAGCAAAATCTGTTTCTTCTATAATACCTATCAAAACATAAAAGGGGCATGCCCATCAAAGCCTTCCTTAGTTGCATTGCTGGATGAATATGTTACAAAGGTAGCTAACAATTTACGTGATTTGTGACTAGTCCCTCTCTCAAAGGGGAGATCACTCACTGAAATTCCATTTTCACAAGCACACAACTTTTAGCACTAAGACAAGCTGATGTTGTGATTACTGACTTAACCTATCAGAGGTCAGCTTGTGAAGAAATATAAATAATAATTAATTGGTAATTTATTTTATGAAGAAATGACATTTGTTTTGACACTGTAAATTATTCTATATCTCTCTGAAGAGGAATGAGTCTGTTGTGTTCCAGATGGTGCTGCTTTCTTAGTCTCAAAGATTTGTTATTTGTTTTCAAAGATGATGTACTTTTCTTGTTTTCAAAGACAAAGCAGTTATGTTGTTCTCAAGCATCCGATTTTATTATTCTTAAAGTTGGTGATACTTCCGGTTCTTAAATATAGAGAGGTTCTCTTATTTGCAAAGATGACAAATGTTCTCTTGTTCTCAAATATGACAAATGTTCTCTTGTTCTCAAATATGACAAATGTTCTCTTGTTCTCAAATATGACAAATGTTCTTTTGTTCTCAAATATGACAAATGTTCTCTTGTTCTCAAATATGACAAATGTTCTCGTTCTCAAAGATGAAAATGTTCTCTTGTTCTCAAAGATGAAAATGTTCTCTTGTTCTCAAAGATGAAAATGTTCTCTTGTTCTCAAACATGATGTTGCTGTTGTAGGGTTAAACGCCATTTTTCAGCACATGATAGGCTATACAAGGCAGCCAGTATTAATGATGGAGGAAGAACTAGGGAAAATTACCGGAAAGAACCTCGACCCATGAGAAGCTACTGGCGTGCTTTCTCACATACCCACATTGGCTGAATCTGAGACTCGAACACACGCAGACAGAGGTGAGATGGCAGTGATCCATAATGGAGAGCGCTTTAGACAACCTGACCACTTCTTCTTTATTTGATACAAAAGACACAATTAATGTGATAATACAAAGAGGCCAGCTATTAATTCAGTGATAATACAAAGAGGCCAGCTATTAATTCAGTGATAATACAAAGAGGCCAGCTATTAATTCAGTGATAATACAAAGAGGCCAGCAATTAATTCAGTGATAATACAAAGAGGTCAGCAATTAATTCAGTGATAATACAAAGAGGCCAGCTATTAATTCAGTGATAATACAAAGAGGCCAGCTATTAATTCAGTGATAATACAAAGAGGTCAGCTATTAATTCAGTGATAATACAAAGAGGCCAGCTATTAATTCAGTGCAGTCATTCAAAAGGCACTTCCTTAAGTCAGATATCAAAACAACATTCACATTTAATTAAGTTCTTAGCGACACACTTGTGGACATAGCTGTAACAGTTGATTTAGGTATTGTATGTTTGAATATACAAGTGCACATTGAATTTATGATGATTAAACATAATCCGAACTAAAACACAAATTTCACTCGATAATAGAGCTGTACCGATGTCACTTTTTGCCGATTATGCCGATACCGCGTATAGCCGATTATCAAAATTGCAGATACCGATTATGAGACCGATTATTGATTATCATATTATGTATTCAGGTATAAGCCGACAAATTTAGAAAACAATAAAGGCCTGGAATGGGGGGGGGGGGGCTTATCCGTGGGCCAATGTCAAAACTTTACAGGTTTTAGGTGTTTTTGTTGTCTATTGTAACGGCAGTACATCTTGGGACAAAAATATCCGTGTTCTAAGATATAGGCAAAAAGTAACTTTCGGTGACCCGAAAATTATTAAACTTTTATAAAGTACTATTTATTATTGATTTTGTTATTATTTTGCATGTGCATATTTTCTGATTTCCACAACACGAAATTACATAAAGGTAAAATACAGCCTTCATAATTCGCGGGTCGGTTGAATTTACCAGGGAGACCATATACTATAATGTACAGTACTTACGCAGTGCAAAGTGTGCATAGCGTCACATAAATCCTTTTTTATTCCCAAATATATTAGTTGCAGATTTTGCTTTATTCGTTATTTCAACCAAAGTGTATTCTTTCAGATAAAATTTCAGCTAATCTGTAATAGCTGTTTCATTTACTATGAATCACCTCTCACGAGTTACTCATTTTCAATGATATAAGTCCTACAAAATGAGGTAATATTTTGAGTGTACAAGGGACACAACCGGTATAATTTACATCTTCACGCAGCGTGGTAATAATAAAGGCTAAATTTCTCATATAGATCAACTAAGATCAACATCAATCAATTTTAGTTTTGTCTTTTGGCTGAACAAACATGTAACTTTCCACACAATGGAAAGCTTGATGTTTCAGAATCTCCTTTGTTGATAATCGGTCAATTTCCCTATCGTTTTGAGACAACAGTACAGGCCAGTTTATCATTAAAATGCTTGAAACTGACTTGTAATAAGAAGAAGAAGGGTATTTTTGTTACAACACTGACTGGTTCAGAAAAATAAACCTGTAAGTGTAATGCAAGCATTTATTTTGCCATGCGAGTTAAAACAAAGTTGTTTATACAGCAAGTGAATTTGAACTTGCATACAAAAATAAGCAGAAACCGGATAAAAAAAAATGTAGTTATTTACAAAAAACAAGGTCACACAAACATGAAACTTGAAAAACTTTATTACTAACACTGATAAAACTTGTGATTTGCTAATTCAAGGTATAAATGAATGAAATGTATTAAGCAAGTCTTTTAACCTGGGTTCAATGATGCAGGTCGCCATTACTAGATTTCAATAAATGACTAAATAATGTTCATAACGATAGCAAAAAAATAATTCGCTAGGAACGCTTGAAGCTGGTGCAGACAAATAGCGTCTAGCTAATTTGGCCAAGTAGGGGAACTGAAACTTGTGAGTATTCCACCAGCTGTATATGTCTTCTTCTCGTGGCAACAAAGGGCTGGCCAGATACAATTCAATCATTGTGTCAACAGCGTTATCCACTTGGGTCGTTTCGTTGACGGTACTGACAGGCTTGTGACAGGCCACAGAAAAGAAATCCCAGAGACATGATGTTGATGGTTCAGTGGCGTTTATTTCAGTTTCAGTCTTTCTCCTTTTGGTCGGGGTACCTCCTGCTTGTCAGCTGATGCAACTATGATACATTCTGCTCTAAGCCATTCTTTGGATCTGGTTACAACCAATTCTTCGCTGAATAGGCGATGTTTGAATCATGGATCTAAGATGGTGGCCAAGACAAGCTTCTTGTTGCTGGCAACATCAGCAAAGCGTGTGTTCAGTGATGTCAACATATCACAGCGCATTGTCTGAATACCTTGACTCGCTGCATGCTCTCGAGCCAGCAACATTCGGAGCATTTTCAACATAGGAATAATGATGGATACTGATGTTTGACTACCACTTACTTCCTTGGTAATGTCCGTGAACGGGCCTAACGTGTCCACAATATTGTTAATTAAGACCCACTGTTGAGCTGTTAGGCTAGGCAGGTCATAGAGAGTAGCGTAAGCCCCCAATACTTGTTTTTGTTCATATAACGAAACCAACATATTGTATGTAGAATTCCAGCATGTCTTGACATACTGGATGAGTTTCTTATGGGCAACGCCAAACTTTTCCTGCTGATCTTCGAGCTGCTGTTGTGCCAGGACAGAGTGACGAAATTCGCCGACAATGGAACGCGAGATCGCCAAAACATCTTTGACAGCTCGTTGCGAAAGAATGCCATCACTTACAACGAGCTGCAGGGTGTGAGCAAAACAGCTGATGCGGTCGATTTCAGCCAGACGCATTGCTTTAACCATGTTTGCACCTCCGTCACGTAGAAGATGGATACGTGTTTTAGGAATGTTGTATTCATCGAATAATTTGTCCAGTTTGCTCGCCAAATATTCTCCTGTATGCAATTCATCGAGAGGCGTTGCGGCTAAAATCACCTGTTTCCGCTGAAAGTCTTTAGTAATCCAGTGTGCCGTAAGACTCAACAAAGATGCGCCGATGGACGGGTTTGACCACGCATCAGAGGTTAAACTAAGGTCAGATTGGGCAGAAACTAAATCACGCACCTTGTTTTGTATCGCCTTATGCATGTCGGGTATCAAAGATGTGGAAAAGTATTTCTGACTTGGAATTGTATAGCGCAGTTCTGCCTTGGCCATCAGGTGTTGAAATACAATGTTTTCAACGACGGAAAATGGTTGTACATCTACTGCAATGAATTCTGCAATGATTTTGTGCCAACTAATAGCTCTCGGGTCATCAAATGCAAATGGCTGTTTTCGGTCCAGCATGGCGTCAATAGTCAGAGTACGAGAAGTTGCTGAAGCTGCTGAGGTTATCTGCGGAGCATTCTTTTCATTTTTATCTGCCAGAAACAGGCCATATTTGGCGATGTGCTTGCAGCGCAAGTGCTGGATAAGATTTGATGTTGTATAATTTTTAGAATCCTTTCCACCTCTGGAAATGCATGCTTCGCAAAGTGTGCAATGTGCTGTCGACTCGTTGACTGCATTTACTTTGAAGTACTTCCAGACTAAACTTGATAGTTTCAAGTTCGACATTATGCAGAGCCGATATTAATAATCCAATCTATTCAGGCTCTTGAAACAATGTGTCCAAATAAATTACTACTCTGTTGTCCACAGACCGTGGGGGTGGGCGATTCTTTTTTTGGCAAACAGGAAAGTTTCGCGGCACAATAAATATGTTCTAATCACTATGTAAATTGAGGCAATGCTTTTGAGTTTATTGCCGACTTTCTATGAGCAAAGGTCGTCGGCTTGCTTTGACGACAACAAATACTCGTTATTGCTGCGGCAACATCAGATAATTGTAAAACATTGATATAGAATTGTTTTATTTGTTTAGTATATGTCGGTGCTTCAAAGGTACAGTAAAACCAGTTATGACTTATGAGAGACCGCCCCTTCTGCCAGATAGTGGCTTGGTGAAACACTAACAAAAGAAATAAAAAATAATTTTAAAAAATCCGGAAATGATTCTCACTTACTAGTATTAAAGACAATGAGTTCGTTCACCCTCCAGGCATTACGGATTAACTGAAAGACAGACGACGTACTCAAACCAACACTGCAGCCCTTTCAAACAATTTCTCACTGGGACATAAGGACTATCGGTGTTTTGTGAGTTTTCATAAAGATAAAGAAAAAAACACAAACCTCAAAATTGACTGTGTATATATCCATCATTACTCCCTTTGATGGTAATCTTACTGGCTATTCACATGACTTTGGCACTACAATGGCGGTTAGCGACATGTACTTTTAGTCTGGTTTACTGCAGTTTACAAATGTTACCGGACGCTGGAGTTGAAAATTTCGCACAACTGGCAGCAAGATAAATTCTTTTTAAATACTTTATTAGAGCAATCTTTTTGTTACAAAAGATTAATTGATGGTTCGATGTGTTTATCTCGATATATGGTTATTCGACTATACAGTAGTGTTAGTTAATGAGCAACTTGTTTGCATACTGCATTTATCCCGAGCTCTAGTGTTACAAAGGATTAAGTTACGGTCAGTCAAAACGCGACTGTATATACAACTTTTATCAGGAAAAATTGGTTATTTAAAAAAATTATTTGCATCGGCACCGATTATTTTTGCCGATCCCCGATTATACTGATTGTGCTAATAATCGGCCCGATTACGCGTACGGGCGATTAATCGGTACAGCTCTACTCGATAAAAAAATATTTAAATGATATTTATTTATTAAAGTAATGCCTCCAGCAGGTGAGACATTTTCATGGATCAAAATTGTGTTGAATATCATTATTTACTCAGTACAAAGGTCATTTGGAAACAACATGTAACAAAATAATTGACTTCATATTAAAAACTGAAAATTCATAATGTTGATTACCATTTCCAATGAATGAATGAATGAATGAATGAATGAAGGGAATGAATGAAGGAATGAATGAAGGAGTGACAAATTGAATGAAAATAAATAAATGAATGAATGAGTGAGTGAGTGGGTGAAGGAGTGAATGCAAGCGTGCATGATTGACAATGTATGCAGAGTATGTGTAGCAGCAGAGGGGGCGAATCGGACAAACTTGTAGAAGCGTCCATTTGGCAAACCAAGGCTTCCTCCAAAATCGTAAAAAAGCGTCCATTTGGTAAACCAAGACTTCCTCTAAAATCGCAAAAAAAGTTTTCTTTGGGGACGCAAAGTCATTGTCGCACCCCCTCTGCTGCTATGGGGTAAAAATCTTTTTTACGATGAAAATCCTTGAAATTGCTATCAATTTAAGATTTCACAAACAGACTAATTTGTAAAACCCCACCTCGCAGATCAATCAGATTACTGGATTGGTCGGCGAGTCTGAAATTAATTCTCGTTAATGAATCATTATGACATCTCATATAGACTGAATTAGTTGGATCCTCAATGATTAAAAACCCTGGAGGAGCTGTTGGTGCAAATGGGTATAAAATATATCCTTGTTGAACTTGATTCGATCTTTTGAGATTTATTTGATAACTTTCTTTGATGACACCACATACTAGATTCACTGCGATTACCGAGGATATATTGACGTTTTGAGGAGCGATATGTCGCCCACCACCATCTGGGTCATTATTATGTTTGAGGATATTTGTTTGTGATATTTTTTCCATGCGGCGAGTATCTGTAAGAAATACTCATCGAGGAGGTCATTGGTTGATTTTTTATACTTCATTTGCGTTATATCCAGGAAATTTTAAATCGGGTAAATCAGCTTCTGTGATATTGTAACCGGTTTGGAATGTTTGTTTATCTCCGTTTTTGTCATTAATTATTATTTGAATTATTCGTGTGTTGATATATTCCATGTGAGATACAAGCTGATTTAATATCTCAATTAAATATAAATATCTCAATATATTTTATGATCTCGCTGCGTGAACTCGTTATATCAAAAAGATGTTTTTGGAAACTCTGTCGTAGTCGTTCTAATTGTGTTTTATGTAATTGATTAATCTCTTTCAAATAATCAATGACATTATTCAGAGTGAATACAATTGCAATGGATGAATCAGGAGTTTTCTCAAAACCAAATTCCCATTGCATGGTTTTGTTATCAAGAAATGTGAATCTATCAGTTAATTTTGCATTTTTTATATCAAGTAAATAATTTCGATATGATGGGTTGATTTCATGATATGATTGTATATCTGTGACATAATCAGACTTTTTAGGTTCAGGTATTTGATAAGATGCCTGACCTGGGATTTCAGGCCAACCCAGTATTGTTCTTATCGAACTCTAATAGATATCTATGACATACTCTGGCGAGTTTATCTCAATGGCAGATGATAACATCGGCTCATGAACTGTTATAGCGATGTTCGATTCTTTTCCAGTAATGGATTTTATTCTACGTTTTGATTCGTTATTGATCTGTTCGATTTGGTATGACCCAGATGGTAATGAAACAACGTTCCAATCTGGAGTCCCGTCGGGTTTATTCTTATTCGCAAACACCAAGGAATTATTCGGTTGCTGACCACCAAATGATTTTGATCTAATATTAGGCCAACTATGGTATACTCATAATTTTGCTAGTGCTATTTCCTTCACCGGAATCGCAGTAGGGAAATTCACACTGAATTCAGGATTGGTTGAGGTTATTGAGATCATGCTGGTTTTCACCGGTGTGGTATTTTCCGCTATTCGTTGAAGTAGTTCTTGTGATGTCGCCATTGTTATTATACTCGTGTTGTTTTTCTAATTTTGACATCGCGGAATCATAAACACGCACCGTTGCTGAAAACTCATTATCTGATAATGTGTCATCGCGTGATGACGATATCATCGAGGATAATTGTGAGTACATTGTTGACACAACATGGAATTTAACTACGTAGTCTTGTAGTTTGCGCTGGCTACACAATATTTTCTTTTGCATAATCGAAATAATTCCCGCGATTGTTGTCATCGCTGATATACAAATTGGAACAGCTATCGGGGTAATTATTGTCACTGTGGATAGTATTATACGGGCTTCGGTGATTACACCTGATACCGAGTACACGGTAACATCAACTGCGATGATTCTTTGTCGATATATTTCTAATTTTTATTTGATACTTCAATGAATGAATGAATGAATGAATGAATAAATGAATGAATGAAAAAATGAATCAAAACGAATGAATGAATGAATGAGTGAATGAATGAATGAATGCATGCATGCATGACTGACAATGTATGCAGAGTATGTGTATTTTGGTTAACTATACTGAACTCCCATTTCCTCAGTAAAATACAGCCAAAAAAAGGTGTTAAAAGTACTCCTAAAACTATGTACAGTAGTCCCCCTTTTGAATGGCCACCCTGACCAGCGACTCCTGCTACTTACGGCCAGAATCCCTGGACAGTAGTCCCCCCCCTCAAGAACAGCCACACCTCTAACGGGATCAGCATTTTAATACAAAAAAATGTAAAATGTCCCCCTCATAAGCAGCCACTTTTGTTTCTTCAAATGTAACCATAACCAATTATTAATTGAAATTTTGACGTAAGGTAAGCAATTGATTATCTCTATCGTCGAAACCTGTCTCCCAGTGTCAAGTTTCTATTAGACGTGTTGACTAAAGATTAATAGTATATCATTATCTACAAAAGTTGATGTTTACAATCCGAGTCTGCATTGCAGCAGTTTATAGTGATGTCTATCACTGGGGCCAGCTTTTAAATAAACAAGGTAATGTTGAAAAACAGGTTATCAAGTTCATAATACTTACCAAAACTGGACAAAGATCAATTTTTAATGATGATCTGGAAGGATTATTAAAATTTTAAAAAGAGAATCTTAATATGATCTCTAAACTCTTGCTTTATATACACATGTTAAGTGTCCATCTAAATGAAAAATGTCGACTTGATTCATGTATCCACTGTTGAATGTATATGTAATGGGGTGGTCTATTTGAATTTCAGAATGATTTCATGTAAGCAAATTGTATTAAAACAAGAAGACCCTATTATGACCAGCCTGTCTAATATTCTTCTTGAAATTACATGTGCTAATAAAATTTACCATTTCTTAGGATTACCTTTTCTATTATTGAAGGAAGATGCCTTCAACATGGATGAGACATATAAGATCTCAATTTATTGAAACAAGTTTGGTGAATATCCAAAGGCATAAATTTACTCTTTCTCTTGTTAGCGAAATAAACTTGCCCAGAAAATGTGATCTTAAGTGTCTCTGGCTAACATTCAAAGACCATCAATAAATCAGTACTATGCATAGAACATTTCACATTCTTACCTTAAATTTATGTAACATAACTTACAAAAACATGCTGTCATTGGTAAGCAGCATGTGTTACAAAAGAGAAAGAAAGCAATGAAATTTTCACTAATGTAACTAGAGTTTATATTTAAATATTCACATTGAGTTTAAACAAATATTATTGGCACATAAACACACATACACCTACCCAGTAATCATCGTCAAGGCCTTGACTGCAGTTAACCTGGTGATCTAATTTTTCAGCCTCTCTAACAAAATCGGTAAACATTCCTTTAGTTCATGTGTGAGACAGTCTCCAAGGTTGTGTATAATCTGACCCCTAAAAAAATGAGATAATAAAGTAGCTTCACATGTGTAAATGACCCAATTAATTCATCTATCAATTAATTAATTAATCTATCTGGTTACTATTATAGGTATATGAATTTCTGCCATCTACATATCAGCTCAAAAACACAATTTATTTTGGTTATATACCTGGGTATCATCATTTCTACCCAATATGTTTACCATAATGTCATTCATTCACATCCTTTACCTCAAACAATATATATCAGCAATGCCAACATTAAATTCACAGTCACTACGAACCCTAGGTGTTACTCTCAACAGTATTCTCTCACTGCATCAACAGGACATGAAAATATGCAAGGCTGCATATCTTGAGCTGAGAAGCATCAGCTCCATTTGCAAATATTTTTCAGCTGATGCCACTAAAACACTTGTGTGTTCCTTAGTACTTTCAAGACTGGACTATCGTAACTCAATTATGTCACCCACCCTTGCTCTGTACCCTACACTGACTATCCATTTAATCCAGAGTCAAACGAACAAATGGTTCAATGTGCTACATTTCATTGATGGGCACACACCAGCAATATACTTCCGCTCCTCTTCTGACAATCATATTCTCATTATGTAAATGAAGTCATACGGACAATATTCTTTTGCATACCAGTGCCGAGCAACATTGAACAAACCGCCCACTGACAGTCGTATTCTCATTATTCCCACTATGTAAATGAAGTCATATGGATAACATTCTTTTACACACCATTGCCCATTTAATATTAAATTGAATAAACTGCCCACTGAACTTTGACACAAAGACACAGTAGTCTTATTCAAGAGCGCTCTTAAAACTCACATATTTCGACTACAATGACAGACTTGACGACCAAATAATGTTTCCTTACCTTAAATATGTTCAGCATATTTTTATGTTTTCTTTTTGCAAGGTGTTTCTTTTCGTAATTATTATATATGTAAAGCACTTAGAGCTTGTAAGATTAGGCACAATACAGAGTCATTATTATTATTCTATAAACCTATGTCTATGTAAGATTAGGCACTATACACAGTCATTATTATAATCCTATAAACCTATGTCTATGTAAGATTAGGCACTATACACAGTCATTATTATAATCCTATAAACCTATGTCTATGTAAGATTAGGCACTATACAGAGTCATTATTATTATCCTATATACCTATGTCTATGTAAGATTAGGCACTATACAGAGTCATTATTATTATCCTATACACCTATGTATATGTAAGATTAGGCACTATACAGAGTCATTATTATTATCCTATATACCTATGTCTATGTAAGATTAGGCACTATATAGAGTCATTATTATTATCCTATTAACCTATGTCTATGTAAGATTAGACACTATACAGAGTCATTATTATTATCCTATACACCTATGTCTATGTAAGATTAGGCACTATACAGAGTCATTATTATTATCCTATACACCTATGTCTATGTAAGATTAGGCACTATACAGAGTCATTATTATTATCCTATAAACCTATGTCTATGTAAGATTAGGCACTATACACAGTCATTATCATTATCCTATAAACCTATGTCTATGTGAGATTAGGCACTATACAGAGTCATTGTCATTATCCTATACACCTATGTCTATGTAAGATTAGGCACTATACAGAGTCATTATTATTATCTTATAAACCTATGTCTATGTACAATAAAGAATAAGTGCTACCCATGGTTACGTGCTGAACTTGTATCAGTAAAAATGTTGATTTAATACCCAATGTCTGATCAACCTGAAGCATGACTTGTTTATGGACATATCACTCTGCTGTTCTTAGCTTAGGATAATATAACTTTCCACATCTTGCTGTGTCATAAAACACCAAATGACGATCAGATCTGCTAGTAACTAAAATGAAGAGAGCTTTGTATTCCTCGTGCTAATGAAGGCAAAACTTTTCTTACATACATTTTATTTCTATATCCCATTTTACATCATTTTATTGTATAGAAGCTATAGGTCAAACTGTGCTCTTTGTCATAATGCACTCTTACCACGCAGAATAATATAACTTAATAATGTATAAGTAATTTTAATTTTTATCTTTGATTTATTAAAATTGTGAAAAGAATAAGTAAATTTCATTTTTATCTTTTATTTAATGAAATTGTAACCAAAAAGATAAGACACAAAGTTTGTATTTGTTTAATACTTTTTTTATTTTGTGACACTTGTTTTAACAATAGAGATTAAAGACACTGAATTCTGTTGATACTTTGCATATGTAATTCTGGTTCTTTTCACCTGTATCAGTTATAAAGATTTGTACGTTTCTTTTAGTTATATTTAGCATAGCAAAGGGTGAATTAGTAGTCAAGGTAGTAAATGAATGATTATTATTATTGATGAAAAAAATTAAAACAAAGTTAAAAAAATATGAAAGCAAAGAAAAACTGCTGAACTGGAATCTAATTTACAAGTGAATACAAATATACATACAAAACTTAATTTGTCCAAAATCATTGACATCAAAATTTTAATCAAACAGAAGTGCCATCAAAGTAAGGGCATCAATAAAAGGCAGTGTCATCACACTAATGACATCACATGACAGTATCATCAAAGTAAGGGCATCAATAAAAGGCAGTGTCATCACACTAGTGACATCACATGACAGTATTATCAAAGTAAGGGTATCAATAAAAGGCAGTGTCATCACACTACTGACATCACATGACAGTATCATCAAAGCAAGGGCATCAATAAAAGGCAGTGTCATCACACTACTGACATCACATGACAGTATCATCAAAGTAAGGGAATCAATAAAAGGCAATGTCATCACAATACTGACATCACATGACAGTATCATTAAAGTAAGGCATCAATAAAAGGCAGTGTCATCACACTACTGACATCTCATGACAGTATCATTAAAGTAAGGGCATCAATAAAAGGCAGTGTCATCACACTACTGACATCTCATGACAGTATCATTAAAGTAAGGGCATCAATAAAAGGCAGTGTCATCACACTAGTGACATCACACGACATTATCATCAATGTAAGGGCATCAATAAAAGGCAGTGTCATCACACTACTGATATCACATGACAGTATCATCAAAGTAAGGGCATCAATAAAAGGCAGTGTCATCACACTAGTGACATCACACGACATTATCATCAATGTAAGGGCATCAATAAAAGGCAGTGTCATCACACTACTGACATCTCATGTCAGTACCATCAATGTAAGGCATCAATAAAAGGCAGTGTCATCACACTACTGACATCACATGACAGTATCATCAAAGTAAGGACATCAATAAAAGGCACTGTCATCACACTAATGACATCTCATGACATTATCATCAAAGTAAGTGCATCAATAAAAGGCAGTGTCATCACATGACAGTACCATTTAAATATGGATGTCATCACAAGCCAGTGCCAACAAACTACTGACAACATCACATGGCAGTATCATTCAATATGGATTTCATCACACCCCAGTGCCAACAAACTACCGATAACATCACATGACAATACCATTAAAGTATGGCATTCATAACAAAATATTGCCATCAAACTGATAACATCACATGACAATACCATCAAAGTATGGGCTATTTAACAAAACATTGCCATCAAACTGATAACATCACATGATAATACACTGTACCATCAATATACTGACTACATCACACAACAATGCCATCAAAATGCTACATTATACAGCAGTTCCATCAATAATGGACTTTAACATTATGAAGCAATATAAAAATATGGACTTCATCACAAGGCAGTGCCATCAAAATATGGACTTCATCATAAGGTACTGAAAAATTTCACTGGATACTGTATTTCCTCCCAACCCCAATGTTTCAAATACTCAAACATTTTCTAAGACTTTTAAGCAAAGACAAGAATAAAATGAAGTAGACATGTAGTATATTTTCAACATAATGTGAATTGTATAGTCCCTATAATATTGTGCACTAAATTTATATTTACCTTTTCTCTGTATGTTTAATAGAATTTAAATATTACACATTATAGCTTGACATAACTCTATATATAACCTAAAACATGTAAGTATACTCCAAACTTCAAAAATCCTGATCACCATGACAATTTTACCAATGAAAGTGATAACAGTAAAACATGCCAGAGTTACTTCCCTTTCAACATAGTTGATTGACTTGTAGGACACACGGTACTAATTCAACTCCAATGGTAAACATATGGAAACACTGTCATATTCAAAATTCAATAACTTAACATTTCTGGGTGCTGATGATCAGACCTATATTTTTCCATGAACAACTAACCTTGATGTAAGTTTTTAAATGTAGAAAAACATAGGACCCGTGGCATGTTGTTGACATAAATTGGCAGGAAGCACATGTTATTGATTCTGCACCAAATGAATCAGGTGCTACTTTCATTATTGAGTACTAATAGGTGAAGCCTCTAAATTTACTTCAATTGCATCAATAGAATTTTGTCTATATTTTTTTTAAATTACAGATAGGATAAGCTCTCAAAAAATATTTTTACTAAAATTTTAATTTTCATTATTAACCAATTATGGACCACCAAAGCCGTATATACTCTATTATTTCTTCACCCATTTTTATACTGGTTCACAGCTCTTCCTTATAATTAGTACCGTGTGTCCTATAATCAGATTTTAATTTTTTTGAAAAAGTTGCATTTTACTCATTGATATTAGAGTATAATTGTAAGAAAGACCTGGCCATGCTGGTGCATGAATAATAGTGCAATTGCATTTTATGTGATACTACTGTACATAGCAAAATTGCATCCGCATTACATGTTGAAGTGTTGTATTGTACTTATTAGTGCATTATTCTTGTTATTAAAAAAATTAGATTCCGACTTTGTATCTTCGTGTTATCTTTCTATAGCATGCATGCTACACAAAATAAACACAAACATGCTGACATCAGTAAGTATGACATCATAGGGTATTAAATTACATGACACCTAGTTTTTCTATCTCTCACTGGCTATAAGACAGGTTTTAAAGGTTTTAAATTTCAAAATTGCATTTCTTTTCTTGCTGACATTCACAGAAATAAGATACAGTGCATCCCTGATTCCTATCATTCACACCAAACCAATAAGTGTGCCACATGACAGGTCAAAATGATAAGAGGTCATTGTCCTTCTGTGACTCTGACACACCCAATGAGGCATCCAGATGATGCTGACATTCTAAAACTATTTAAACTATCAACACAGGTGATTCATCACCCCCAAATCTTAATAAAAAGGTATAAAAGCCAAAGGAAAGTTCCAAAAGTATTATAATACTTAAGAATTAAATAACTGAGTGATACTTTTTAGCATAAAACTATGGGAAAGGATAAGGAAGCAAAGAATAGACAAAGTCATTTCTTCAAGCCTGGTAATGTTCCCCACAACAAGGGGAAAAAATGTACATCAACCCAAAAGACAAAGCCAATTGAGGTCTATTACATAAGGACAACAAGAGACAAATTTGAAACAGCTATAAAAAGTTTATATAATGCTGACACTGAAGATGACAATGGAAAGCCCATGTACAAACTGCTACGGCCCAAGCCAAGAAGTAAGCTGGAGGTGGAGCAATATGTGGAAAACATTGCGATGCCAGGGTAAGTCCATGTTTCTATTCAATATTCAGACACTTATATAACTTATCACTGCATAAACTACTTGGTAAATTTAAGTAATAGAATTGAATTGCATATTAAAGTTGTCTAATGCATAAAACTATACCAATATTTACCCCAAACTCATAATAAGTTTAGAAAAAGTCTCAAAATCATTATGATGGCTACTTTCCACTACAGGTAGTCTTAAATTACTTACTTTTCAATATAAAGCTGAATAAAGTACATAAATTATTTAAAAAAAGAGAAATAAATCAAATCTTCAGTCACTCAATTCTAGTCAAAGGGGAGGTAATATACATTGATTTGGCATACCAAGTAGCAAGCTCTAATTTACAGCTAAATGATTCTGTACTATCACTTGATAGTATGTGCAGAGCAATGTTGCATTTATAAATAGATTTTGTTTCAAATCTGAAACTACATTTCTAACATGAAACTTGTTTTATCTATTTATATCAACAGGTCTGGTGAGAAAAACACATATCGATTGGTTCATGCAGAAAAAAATGCTGAGATGTGGAATACTGTTTTTCAAGAGCACCAGTGCCTACACCCTGAATGTCAGGGGTTTCTGTCATGGGACTTGAAACATGAAGAGAAAAGAGGTCTGGTGTGGCGAGAGAGAGCAATATGTTCATCATGCCGTTACACTTCAAGAATGTTTGAACTGTATCAAGAAATGCCAAGGAAAGATTCTGGAAGAAAAACTGCCTGTGTAAATAATGCGATACAGATAGGACTTTCACAGACTTCTGTTGGAAATGAAGGGTTTAGAACTATTCTTTTAAGTGCGAATGTCCCTGCTCCCTCAACAAAAGGGATGCAGAAAAGTTCCAATACTGTTTGTCAGAAAATTGAATGCAGCAACATGAGAGACATGGCAGAACATAGGAAATATGTGAAGGAGTTTAATTCTATGACAGGAAAAAAGACAAATATAATTGATCTTCAATGTGACTCAACATATAATAATGCAATTTATAGTGGAGCAGGTAGGACACCCTTTCAACCAGCTACCCAGTGTGCACACATTCTAGTTGAAGACACTACTCCTGAGAAAAAGGTAATTCATATAACCACAAAGAATAAACTATGCACATTGGGTAAAATGCACGCTTCTGATGATGATGCCAAATTGTGTCACTGCTCAGCAAATATAAGTTTACAAACAAATATTGGAGATGAATATACATTTTGTAAGGATGGGCTTAGACATTTAAAGAAAACAGACAATATTGAGGTACACAACATGACAACTGATCCAGACACTGCTAGTTACCGGGTTAGCCTGGACCTTAGGAGGGAAGGAATAACTGAAACGGTCCCTGTAAATCATATTGATACACGCCATCTGACTCAAAATCATAGAAAGTTCATTAAAGGCCAGAGCAAATTAATTAATTTGATGCCAGGAAGAACCAAAAAACTCAGAGAAAAGATGTGAAACAACTTTGCACTTGATTTGATTAAGAGGTGCCAGGCTGAGTTTGAACAATCATTTAAAAAATATAAAAATACAACAGAATTACTAGTAAGTAATTTATCTTATGCAACAGATGCAATAGTTAAGTGCTATCAAGGTGATCATAGTCTTTGTCATAAGCACTCTAATGTGTGCTGGGTAGCTGGTACAAGCTGGATAGATAGAAACACATTCTTGCCAAGTGATTTCAAACTGAAAATATCCAGTGAGAGAGAGGATAGTACATTGCGCATGTGTGTTGAGTACCAGTTAGGAAAATCTGCAGTGTTAAAAACAAAATTAAATAAGAACACTCAGAAAGTGGAATCAGTGAATCGAAGGATAACACGCAGCTTACCAAAGAATATAACCTTTAAGAGAAACTTCCATGGCAGGGTTCATAGTGCTGTCCATAACTGCAACCATGGACCTGGAGAATCTCTGGTTAAGCTGTGTCAATCTATCGGTTGTCCGATTTCAGCTTGCAGTTCTGTGGCACAACATCTGAAAAGCAAGCAAGATATATATAGGAGAAATAAAATACATTCAGCAAGTACAGCATATAAGAGAAAAAAATCAGAGAAAAGGGCATTTCTTTACAAGCTTTATGAGAAACATCAAGAAGAAAAGAATTATAGCAAAGGCAAATTAATGTGTGCTATGGCTAAAAAATTAAAAGCAAAATATGAACATTCTTACCATAAACAACCTCCATTTTAGTACATTTTTACAGGTTGAGGCAATGTGGCATGTGCAATTTTGTGCAAAGTCCTTGATTTTTACAATGCTCTCTGCTTTGATTTACTGAATGTGTCTGTAATGTTAAATGAGCAGTATTGATACATAAGCGATTATGACATATGTGACTTACATTTAACATCTCTCCCCCCACCCCCTTTTTGGGAATTGTTTAATATGTTAATTGGTATTTAACCATATAGGCCAATCTGTGGGCACCAACATATGAAATTCTGCCATCTGGCCAACTATTCCCTTTTTCCCATAGCCTGAGCTGTCTACTGCCCCCATCCAGTTTATACAAACCCTTCCCATCTGTGTTTTGTATAGATTTTTTCTCCAAAATCACATGCAAATCATGAAAAAAAGACTCCATTATGATTGTCATATCTAAAAACCACCAAAATCATACCCTGGATGCATGTGGTAACCATAGAAACATCAGGCTCATATTATGGTATATGTCCTGTATAGGACACACCGTACTAATTCAACTCCAATGGTAAACATATGGAAACACTGTCATATTCAAAATTCAATAACTTAACATTTCTGGGTGCTGATGATCAGACCTATATTTTTCCATGAACAACTAACCTTGATGTAAGTTTTTAAATGTAGAAAAACATAGGACCCGTGGCATGTTGTTGACATAAATTGGCAGGAAGCACATGTTATTGATTCTGCACCAAATGAATCAGGTGCTACTTTCATTATTGACTACTAACAGGTGAAGCCTCTAAATTTACTTCAATTGCATCAATAGAATTTTGTCTATATTTTTTTAAAATTACAGATAGGATAAGCTCTCAAAAAATAATTTTACTAAAATTTTAATTTTCATTATTAACCAATTATGGACCACCAAAGCCGTATATACTCTATTATTTCTTCACCCATTTTTAGACTGGTTCACAGCTCTTCCGTATAATTAGTACTGTGTGTCCTGTAATGGCAAATGCAGCAAATTATTGCCTATATCATGTAAATTGGTATCTTATATGTTTTCAGCTTGTTTTTATGTTTTCCAATTTCATGGATTTTGTTATTTGTTTTTCTTTAGTATAGTCATATCATTAAAGATGTTGTAAAGCGCTTCGAACTTCTAAAGATTGATTCTATACAAAGTCTTCATTATTAGTATTATTACAAATCCAATACTCTACCAAGAGGTTAAAACACCTGGTATTACAAATCCATTAATCTGCCAAGAGGTTAAAAGACCTGGTATTACGAAACCAATATTCAACCAAGAGGTTAAAATATTCCGTATTACCAATCCAATACTTTATCATGGGGTTAAAATACCTGGTATAACATCCAATACTCTACCAACGAGGTTAAAAGACCTGGTATTACAAATCCAATACTCTACTAAGATGTTAAAAAGCATGGTATTACAAATCCAATACTCTACAAAGAGGTTAAAAGACCTGGTATTATCAGTCCAATACTCAGCCAAGAGGTTACAAGACCTGGTATTACCAATCCAATACTCAACCAAAAGGTTAAAATATCCCATATTACCAATTCAATACTTTATCATGGGGTTAAAAAACCTGGTATTACTAATACAATACTCACCCAAGAGGTTAAAGTACTTGGCATTACCAACCCAATATTTTACCATGAGGGTAAAGAACCTGGTATTACTAATCCAATATTCTACCATGAGGTTAGTGTGTGTGTGCATGTGTGATTTAGATTTTTAATGTAGCTATAGCAATTTTTCAGTCATATCACTACAAAGTCTACAGTGTGACAGTTTATAGTTATGTCTAGCACTGGGGCATCATGCGGTTGACATGTAGCATAATGTTGCACCCAGTCACATTATCCTGACACAAGGACAACCAGTCCCAACACTAACCACTTAATGCTGAGCGTAATACAAGGCAGCTCTTAGTACCATTTTTATGAGTCTTTTGAATGACTCCGCTGGGGACCGAACCTGTGACATTCCACATCCAAGAAAGAAGCTCAAACCACAACGCCATTATGCAGTTAAAGGACCTAGTATTACCAATCCAATGCTCAGCCAAGAGGTTACAAAACCTTGTACAGTCCTACCCGTTTATATCGACATCGCTTATCTCGACAAGCCACCTATGTCGACAAAAAAGCAGTCCCAGTCCCATGGTCTACTATTACTATCAAATTGTCATGCTTATATCGACGTCGAGATAAAAGAAAAACGTATATGTCTGCAGAAGCCCTTGGTCCCAGCTTGAACAAATCCTTTGTTTTCAAAACGTTTATGTCGACAAGCTGCCAATTAAGACCAATACTTTGTTCAACAATTAGTTGATCTTGCCTCCAGGCTTTTGATGTCGTGGTCGGATAAAAAAACATAGCAGCATATTTTCTCACCACGCTGCAGCTAGTTAAGTCTTTGATCTTGCCGCCTAACTTGTGGGTCATGTTCTTCAGATGTACTCTTACAATGACAACATATACATCTGTCGGTCTTTCAGCCTCTGAATTTTCCGATTGTAAGTATCAGCACAGCTAAAAGGATCAATTGATGAACACAATTTCCCAATCAACAGGTGGTCGAAGCAGGACTAGCAAGCCGTCCAGGAAATTGATGCTTACAGAGGACTCCTGTATACGTGATTTTCTGAATTCCATATGTAAAAATTGCGTGAAAATACGGATTACGCGTTTTTGAGACCTTTGAAAGTGATCGGTGATTAAAACAAGTTTTTTTTTGCTGTGAAAGTTTCGTTTTTAACTTTATTTACATTTACGATGGCTACCGACAGCAGGGTAAAACGCAAATTAAATTTACAGTCTTTGGAAACTGTTAAGGAAGTTATGGGATGAACATCTCGCAAAGAGGTCTGTGAAATTTTTTCACTTAAAAATAACACATGTCCAGGAAGGATGAAAGCTGCTGAGTCTATAAAGAAAGACTAAGTTGAAGGTTACAGCGCTCCCCAAACGAAGAAGCAAGACTGCTACATTTGAAGATGAGGAGGAAGCATTAAAATGGTTCAATGAAGCATTATCGAAAAAACTTAGATTGGAGAACTTCGCTGCAACAAGTGGTTGGTTCAGTCGCTTTAATGTTCGTTATAATATCGGATACAAAAGTATTTGTGGAGAATGCATGTACTGTTTACAGTTTTTCACTTCCCTGTGAATAGCCCCATCTCTTTAGTACCCTCAAAAAGATGGGTACAGACTGAATAAAATCAAGGCCAATTTAAGTACATGTACATGAAACATGTAACTGACAACTTCCCAACCACGTGCTAATGCCGACGTTCAATATCGTAATGTTGTTCGTATCAGGATGTGATCAATGCAATATTTTAATTTGGACTTTATTACACAAAGGTAACTAAAATGTAATTTGTCAATATACAAGTGTATTTCACACTGATTCTGTCTTCATGAACTCAAAATTTCCTCTTTTTTTTTTCTTTCTCAAAGTGTAAATGCTATTCACTGACGACGGGTCTCCCTTTGCTGACGAAATTTAATTTTTTTTCTGCAGCCCCCCCCCCCCCGACACTTATCTCGACATCCGCCTATGTCGACAATATTTCCTTGGGCCCGAGGATGTCGAGATAAACGGGTAGGACTGTATTAATACTCTACCAAGAGGTTAAAGAACCTGGTACTACCAATCCAGTACTCAACCAAGAGGTCAAAGAACGTATCACCAATCCAATACTTTACCATGGGGTGAAAGAACCTGATATTACTAATATTCCACTACTCCACCATGGGGTTAAAATACCTGGTATTACCAATCCAATACTCAACTAAGAAGTGAAAGAACTTGGTATTACCATTCCAATATTTTACCATGGTGTTAAAGAACTTGGTATTACCAATCCAATACTTTACCACGGTGCTAAAGAACTTAGTATTCTTAATCCTATGCCCTACCACGGGATTAAAGAATCTGGTACTACCAATCCAATACCTTAACCAGAGGTTACAAAACTTGGTATTACAAATCCAATACTCAACCAAGAGGTTAAAGAACCTGGTATTACAAATCCAATACTTTACCATGGGGTTAAAAGACCTGGTATTACCAATATAATACCTTACCATGGGGTAAAAGGACCTGGTATTAACAATCCAATACACTACCAAGAGGTTAAATAACCTGGTATTACCAATCCAATGCACTACCAAGAGGTTAAGAGACCTGGTATTAAAAATCCAATATTCATCCAAAATGTTAAAGAACCTGGTATTACAAATCCAATGCTAAACTACGTGGTTAATTTGTTTGTTTGTTTGTTTGATTAGGTTTTTCAATGTAGCTTTAACAATTTTTCAGTCATATTGCTAAGATGTCAGCAGTGAGGCAGTTTATAGTGATTTCTAGCAGTGTGGCATCATGCCAAAAACATGTAGCATGATGTCCCACCCAGTCACATTATCCTGACACCAGGTCGACCAGTTCTAACACTAACCCCTTAATGCTGGGTGACGAGCAAGGCAGCTGTTAGTACCATTTTTTAAAGTCTTTGGTATGACTCATCCGGGGATTGAACCCACGCCCTCCCACAGCAGACGCATTAACCACTAGGCCACTGGTGCAGTTCCCAAGGGGCTAAAGAACCTGTATTACCAATCCAATACTTTACCATGGTGTTAAAGAACTTGGTATTACCATTCAAATATTTTACCATGCGTTAAAGAACCTGGCATCACCATGTGTTAAAGAACATGATATCACTAATCCAATACTCTAACATGGGACTCAAAAGAAAAACGTTTTTAAGCTTGATAGGCAACTAATCCTCACTCTTATAGGTAAACGAGGCAATCTGCAATTTAGTAGTTTTGTGTCCAGGTAAAATCAGTATGTGATCTGACATTTTGATTAAAAACAAGAAATATGCTTTGCAGTCATCATAGAAAATATCATATACCCTATTCATGAGATTTAAAACTCTGGGTCTCTCTTTAATTCACTTTGGAAATATGAAATATGTAATATTTCTGAAAAAGAAAACCCTGCAATTTCTTTTTGTGACCTACATGCATGATATGTCCCTCTCCTTGACCTCCTGGTCTATGTGAGCAGCTTTCCATCGGGTAACAGTACAATCATAAAGATCTTTCACATAGGGCTTAAAGTCAAATGATGCCTTCATCTCTGAAATCATAGTTAAATTTGGTTACATAAATTAAACAACATACTGGATTAGAGAGAAAGAGATAGATATATAGGGCAAATATATAAACTGTAATGGCCAATCACATACTTTCTTGTTCCAAAGTGAGATTTTCAAATGTGCGATGGATTTTAGAGTTAAACTTTCATTTAATAAGGATTTAATCCTCAATCAGATTATGAATTACAAGTAGAACAAACAGTTCAACAAATCCAGGTCAGTGCTTCTATCAGTTGGATTTACTTTATAAACAAGTAAATACAGTAAACATTTCGGATCATTCATTAAACCAATCATCATCACACTTACCAAGTGGCCTGATGACTTTCACAATCTGCTGTGCAACCAGGAGTGTCTCAGATGTAATTTTATAAAATGATCTACAACCGCAGCAATGATTTGCTGAAAATCATTAATAATTCAGTTAAAAGTGAGAAACATAATTCAGGTTACAAGTATAAATCTAGTTCAGATTATAATAAAAGTCATCATTCAGGATGTAATCAAACTCATCAATCAGGTTAATATCAGTCACAATTTCAGTTAGAATCAAATAAATAATTCTGACTTAAATCATATAATATATAGTTCAGGTTAAAGCCGGCTGTCATTTAGGTTAAAATCATAGATATAGTTCAGGTAAAAGTCAGTCATCATTTAGGTTAAAATCATAGACATAGTTCAGGTTAAAATCATAGACATAGTTCAGGTTAAAGTCAGTCATCATTTAGGTTAAAATCATAGATATAGTTCAGGTAAAAGTCAGTCATCATTTAGGTTAAATTCATAGACTTAATACAGGTTAAAGTCAGTCGTCATTTATGTTAAAATCAGATATAATTCAGGTTAAAGTCAGTTGTCATTTTGGTTAAAATCATAGACATAGCTCAGGTTAAAGTCAGTCATCATTTAGGTTAAATTCATAGTCATATCGACAGGTTACATCAAAAAAATTTCATCTCAAACCATCAACAAGTAACAAATCTGCACAAAAAGCCACACAAATATTTGACCTTAGAAAATAATGCAGCCACAAACATAAGCAGATTTGTATTAAATACTGGATAAGTTGCATCTGCTATTGATGAATTTTTTATATACTGAAAATTAAGAGTAAAAATGTAAGCAACTAACAATAAAATATAACGTATATTTGCGACTTTTATTCGTATCAGAAGTGTTAAACCTCCTTATCAATTAAACAAAATTTCTGAGACTGACAGTTCAAAACAAAATCATCCCATGACATTAAAACATCCATAAAATTATGTGCAAGGAATTTGTTTGTTTGATTAGGAATTTTAATGTAGCTTTAAAACAATTTCAGTTATATTGCTATGATGTCTGCAGTGAGGCAATTTATAGTGATGTCTAGCACTGGGGCATCATGCCGCAGACATGTAGCATGATGTCCAACCCAGTCACATTATCCTGACACCATCCGGACCAGTCCTAGCACTAACCTCTTAATGTTGAGCATCAAGTGAGGAAGCTCTTAGTACCATTTCTGTAAGTCTTTGGTATGACTCAGACGGGGATCGATCCCACAACTTCCAACTTTCACGGTGGACACTCTAACCACTAGACCACCGGAGCGGTTGTGCAATAAATAACTGGTATCATAAACAATATTTCTTATTTATTCAATAAAAACTGTCAAATAGAAAATCTGACCTTCAACTTTGACAAACGCCAAAAAATTGAAACAGTTGCAAGCTATTAATTAGAATTTGTAACACAGGTGTAACACAAACAGCCAAACACTACAAAGTGCTCCGTAGGGCCTTATGCAAAAAAAAAATTGGCATTGAAAATGAAAGGTTGAAGATAAGCATTCAAGCACTCATTAAAGTATGCAACACAGTCAACTCCACTTATATGTATAGCCTCAGGACCAGACCCATGCATTGCATATAAACGGCATATGCATTTAAGTGGAATTCAGGTATATTTACAATGCACTTGTAAAATGAAAAATCATACAAAAAAAGCTCATTTGCTATATAAATGTGCTTCAGTGCATTAAACAACGAAGTTTTAATTTAATTTAATTTCACAATACATGTAAATTCTGATAAACACTATTAACTGTTATTGCAAAAATTATTACTGACAGTGTGTATCACTGTTTGGTAGCCAAAAAGTATACAGGTTGCTACTAGTATTAGTTCCAGTCAAGTAATAAGTTTACGCAAAAAGATAGACATTCAAGTCGTTGCAGGGAGTTTGCAAGTTACTTGGTAAAAATGTCTGTAATTGATTTTTCAACACAGTTGAACCAACGCAACAGGACTTCCTCGACATCTTCCGTTTTTCCTGCCCTTTGAAGCTTTCTATTAGGTTTGCAGTCACTCTGACACTATTCAAGAACCTTTCCTTATTTTTCTGTATTGTCAATATCACACACTGGTTAACACCAAACAACTGTGACAACTAACTTTCTTTATTTGTCACTTCCACAAGATCCACCAAAGATAACATCTTAAATAATGCCTTAGCTGATGAGCGCAAAGTTCAGCTGGGGCAGCAGTCTAGAATTTACTACGATTTTTGTGATAGCAATCTACATGTATAAAGCCTTGACCTCCATGTTAGATGCCTGAACCATGTTCATGCAATTATGCGGTGTCAAATAAGTATAAAGTCAATGGTTGAGACCAGCAAATTGTATGCAATTAAATGACTTATGCATGTAACCGATATGCATTTATCTGATATTGATTACCATGTATATTAATGAAGGAAAAACGAGACCATACTTTCGTTATGCACTTAAGCAATGTATGTAATTAAGCAATATATACATTTAAGTAGAGCCGACTGTATATCATCAGTTAATTGACAAACTCATAACTCAATCCAAAATGGAAGAAATGAAATCACATAAAAGACAAATCTACATGCGTAAAATAATGTCCACATCAAAATGCATCAAAATGTGTGGAATGGTTTTTGAGTGATTCTGATAACATGCAGCATTAACTGTAATCATAATACAAAGTTGTTTGACTAGAGCAATAACTTCAAAATGGCGAAATATGAAGAAACCAAGACAACATTTCTACACCAAGGAGACAAAGTTGTTATAAAAATTCATCACAATATGTTGAATAGTGATTCCAATAAAAATTCCAAGTTTCCACGTGAAGACAACAATCTGCTCAGCAAGGGACATAACTCTGCCCAAAATGTAGTAAATAAAAATAAAACAAAAAAAAAGGAACATGAAAATCTGGGTGACAGTATTCACATCAAGTTGCATCAGGTTACATTCATTGATTATCTGCTATTCTGATTACAAGCAACAAAACAAGTAAAAATGTTAAGCTAATTATCAAGGGCTACAGCACCATCAAATGGCACTTCATTTGCTATGAGACAATGTACAGACAAAACGGCATCAAAATATATTAAAAAGTTTTTCAGTTATACAAGGATTTGCTATGCTGGCACTCTCAAAATGACAAAACTGAGTGATAACTCTATCAAACCAAAAATAGAGGAAGTGCTTAAAAGCCATATTTACACGCAAATCAACAATTCAATTAAATAGATGCAATGGTGGTTACAAAAGCAAACAGTCGAAAAAATGATGTTTGGAAAAGGAATAACTATACGACTCCCACTGAATGGTATAATTCTGATTGGTAGATTTTCTTGATCACAGACTCCATTCCCAAATCTGATCTAAATAAGATTTTCCAAACATTGTCATAAAATTGATGATAAACAAGTCAGACATTTAATATACAGACTGAACATACTATATGCAACCCACCCCATTCCCTGCAATCTCTTCTGACTGATACCCTCTTGTATTATGAAAATACAAAACCTATGCAGAAGATGTACCGGTACAATGACTTTAATGTGACTGTGGAACACTATTGGATTATGATGCGTCAGAATACAGTTGAGAAATGCAAGGGTGTCAATCTTCATGCTTGACGTAGAATTCCTATCTCTCTTGAAAAAACAAAACCAATCATTTATATGACTTTATAAGAGAGCAAAAACTAAAAGGATGTTAATGAAAAGATAAAATTGCTTGAAACATTACTCACAAATTAATTTACTCTGGTACTCTATTTACTCTAATTGTTTTGATTAGGATATTAGTGTACAGCTTGACAAGTGTCTCCTTGTGTTGATTAGTATATTACTGTACAGTTTGAAGTGTTTGAAGTATCTCATTGTGTTGATTAGGATATTAGTGTACAGTTTAAAGTGTCTGCTTGTATTGATTAGGATATCACTGTGCAACTTGAAGTGTCTCCTTGTGTTGATTAGGATATTAGTGTACAGTTTGAAGTATCTACTTATTTTGATTAGGACTTAACTGTACAGTTTGAAGTGTCTCCTTGTTTTGATTAGGATTTTAGTGTACAGTTTAAAGTGTCTGCTTGATATTAATATACAGCTTGAAGTGTCTCATTGTTTTGATTAGGATATTATGGTACAGCCTGAACATTGTCTCATTGTTTTGAATAGGATATTACTGTACAGCTTGAAAATTGTCTGATTGTTTTGATTAGGATATTACATCTTGAAGTGTCTCATTGTGTTGATTTGGATATTACTGTACAGCTTGAAGTGTCTCCTTGAGTTGATTAGGATATTAGTGTACAGCTTTGAAGTATCTCCTTGTTTTCATTAGGATATCACTGTACAGCTTGCAAAGTCTCATTGTTTTGATTAGTATATTATTCTACAGCTTACAGTATCTCATTGTTTTGATTAGGAAATTGCCATACATCTTGATGTGTCTCCTTGTGTTGATTAGAGTATAACTGTACAGTGACTCTGAAGTGTTTCATTGTGTTGATTAGGGTATAATTGTAGAGTTTGAAGTGTATCATTGTGTTGATTAGGGTATAACTGTACAGTCTGAAGTGTTTTATTGTGTTGATTAGGATAAGTATACAGCTTGTAATAATAATTATGTACTTTAATTACTTTTAAGACATAAATCATTTCATCAATATTAATGTCTATCTCTTTCATAAAGTAATGAGGTCAAAAATTCAAATGCAATGGAGTTGGAGGGTTTGAAGAGGGCACTATGGAAGATAGATGATTCTGGCGTATCTATCACCGACATAACAACAGAACATCATTTACAGCTTAATCGCTACCTGAGGGAGGAACAGAAAACAATTAAACACTGGTTCGTTGGATGGCATCTTATAATAAGTTAGTCCTATGAATTTGTTCTAAAAAGAAAATACTTTTAATAATGTAAGCTTCTGTTAGTTTGTTTACAACAATCTTTTGTCTGTTGCAGTTAAGTATTACAATCAATTATAATACATAGACTAGGCAATGCACTTGTCATTTCAGACTCTTGTTGATATCCAAAAGAAGACTGCTGAATGACATCCGCAAACTCTCCCCAGCAGAATGGGGTTACAGCTTGAGGCACAACACAAGGTTTTCTGTCACAGTGTCAGTTTGCCCCACTAAAAAAAAAATCATGAGCTCCCTCCTGGGAAATTGTCTTAACCCAGATGTTTTGGAAGTGTCCTTGCTAGTCTAAGAAATATTCAAGTCCTAAGATTCCTGTGCTAGTGTAATATTAATATTAACTTTCTCTCTAGAAAATGTGAAAAATGAGACAGTACAATAAATTGTGGTAATCCATATATTACTATCAAATTACGGAATTTTAAACATGCGTATGTCTCAATGTATGTATTGATTTTTTTTTATACTAAAGATCTAGTCTGTGCACATGGGTTCAATACATATGAATAATGGGCTGCGTATGTTATGTTACAGTTTGGGCTGTAATTCATTGTAACAAGCTCTAGTGGGCGTGGGTGGTGGAGATAGGATTGTACATGATTTGTTTACATTGTGGGACAAACGATTGGGGTGTGGAAAGCAAATAATTGTTCAAACTTCTCATTTTTCGTCTCTTGTAATCAAACTTATAGAAATAAAAGAATTTTTAAAAAATCAAAAAATATTTTTAAACAAAAGGTGAAAGTAGCTTACCACTCAACATTCCCAACTCTGTTTAATTCATCGTTCCCGTGCTGCTCGTTACCACAGGTGTCTGACGTCGTATCAATAAAAATATGGCAAAATCTCTGAAAACATTAAATTATCGGTTATATAAATGAACACAAGGAGTGCAATGCAATAATGACCACAACCCTTCACTCGATTCAACTTTTCTCACGCATCTTTTATTGCTTCAGAAAATTCAGAACCGCAAGGAGACTGGAAAACTACACATATGCATTCAAAAGACAGTGACGTACTAACACATAACTCTCAGACGACAGTGTCATTAATCCAATCCAGTAAATTAACATCTTTTTTTTTTTACCACTCAGGTCAAAAACCCTTACATATAAATTTCATTAGACACAAGTTATGGAGCTGTAGTAGTCAATTTGACCTATTTCTACGGTAATGGGTCAAAATATACCGATACCAAAAAGGCACGGGTCAAAAAGGCCCGGTCCAAAAAGGCCAGTAACGGGTCAGAAAGGACCTGGACGGAAATGGTTTGGGTCAGAAAGGACCAGGACGGAATAGCTCGGTTTAAAAAGGACCGTTTACAAGATCGATTAATAATAATAATAATAATATTAATAATAATAATAATAATAATAATAAGAAGAAGAAGAAGAAGAAGAAGAAGAAGAAGAAGAAGAAGAAGAATAAAGCAGACAGCTTTTCTACAATACCCACATCTATTCACTTCTAGGTCAATTAAATTTTTACATATATTGCTAAACCACTGAGCTGTCAAAACTGAAGCACTGGTTAGTAATGATTAATACCTAGAAAAAATAAAGCAGGGATAGAAAACAGCAGCATTTTGCCGATATAGTCTATATGTTTTGAGTTAACGAAAATAGGGAGTATCATGCCGGCGGCTTCTATCTTAGATATTTTGATTAATGACTATTTCTAGTTAACCGGATAGGACTGTACGGTACCTACTCATTGTGTTTATAGTCCCTGATGTTTCATTTGTAAACATCATAGCATTCAAGTTTGGATTTTTCTCTTCTGTATTTCTCTGGTAAATACACGTTGAATGCCCTGGCATGCGGTCCACCTCGGTAATATTGTTAGAGTGCATAACAGTTTCCGAATCATTGCTATGAGCGACCGCATAACACTATGTGCCGCGAAATACAAAACTGATTTTCTTCTTCTTTCTTTCTTATTGGGGGCTATACATTCGTAATGTAGCAATGTTTAAAATATCAAGCTGTTAATTCAATAAATAATACTTGTAAATTTTGACTGAATATACATATGCAACAATTGCTCCTGCTTGGTTATCTATTAAATGTCATGGATGTAGGTCAAAATATGTATAGAGATGAACATTTACAGGTGTTTTACTACATATACGCCATTACATATTTTCTGGCTATTTTAATTACATCTTAGAGTGAATGTCATTTGTGAAGTTAAATGATTCACAGTGGTTAATTTGTTATATAATTGCTGTTAGTACATTGTGTTGCATACTTGGTGTTATCAAATTGTTTCAAGTTAGAGCAAACAAACTTGCATGTAAACTCATGACAAAAATCTATATTAAAGCATATTTTGTCACATTATTATTATTATTATTATTATTATTATTATTATTATTATTTTCAGATATACTAGTTGAGCTCCTTAGGCAGGTGTAATATGAGGAGCAGCAGAGAGGGTGAATCCTACAACCTTTTTTTTTACTTTTTTGATTATACCCTAGACCCTTCTCGCGAACCAGAAAAAAAAATGACAGTGATTGTATTCGCGTTTTCGTTGATGAATCATAAATGTCGCAACGTCGTTGTCATTCACCCTCTCTGCTGCTATGGGTTACGGTGATTTTAACCGAATATTTGATCTAGTCCGATACGATATCGTGTCCTCGGGTCTGCTAAATTTATTGTCACAAATCCGTGTGGTTTTGACTGAGCGTGACTAAAGAAATTTCTAAACTGATTATGATTCATATCACCGCTGCACCAAGTCTGATGAATATTTCGTAGCGTATGAGTATCAACGCCGTTAAATACACACAACACATTGCAATTATCTCTGATCACTTTTGGTATTTGTGTGTACCGTTGAGTGACATAGATCACATCAGTGTTTTTATGCCTGCCTCGGGAAAATATTCTAGCGGGATTTTTTTGATTATCTAACATGATATCATCGTATACCACTAAATTGTTAATACTTCCATCGATGTCTTCCACGGAAGGGGCTTCCTCTATATCAGTAATAAATTCAATAATATCATCATCGATTTGAAATTCTTTTGCTTTCTCGTTAAAATCCTTTAGCACTTCATAGCATCGCTGATCGTCTACACTCGGGGCTATTAAATACAATTTGTTCCATTTCATCCATCTCGTTATCAAATTAAGTAGCAGTTGTGTCTTTCCGCTTCCAGATGGTCCGATTATAATCATTCTAATTGAATTCGGCAACATTTCATGATGTTTAATAGGTTCCCGTCGTCGGGTAGCTGAATAATCAATTATATTCATGCCGTTATATATAAATTATGGATCTATATTGTGTGAAGTGTAAAAAACGTACTGGCACAGATGACTTGACGACGATTACAACTAAAAATAACCGATCAGCGCTTTCTGGTAAATGCGTACAATGTAGTACAAAGAAATTTAGATTTGTTTCTAAACCCAAGGAACCCAAGGAACCTTTAAAAAAAAACGAGGAGGTGATATCGCAGCCAAGCTAACTAAACTCCCTGGAACCCCATGGGCAAAATACCCTGGAGAAAAGCACCTTCCAGGATATAGTTATTGTGGACCGGGAACAAGACTTGATATCAGACTCAATGATCAAAATCAGCCCCGACCCGGTGAAGAACCAATAAATGCCATTGATAAGGCCTGTCACCTTCATGATGTTGCTTATAAAAGCAGCAATCTGCAGCACAGGCATCTCGCGGATGTGAAATTAATTCATGCGTTAAATGCTATTCCTGATAAATCTTTCAAAGAAAAATTGGCTTCCTTTTTGATAAAATCGGCTATGAAAAGTAAATTGATGTTAGGTGCTGGTAATTAATAACAACATGGAATCTATTTATTATTCTCCAAAAGGATACTGGAGAGGCAAGGCAGCAATCCATAAACTCGCTAGCGCTGCAAAAGTGAAAAAAAACACTGCGGCTCATTGGTTATCTAAACAGGCACTATGGCAAATTTATCTACCACCGCCTAAACAAATTCAATTCTCGCATTTTGATGTGACCGGACCCAATGAAGTTCATCAGGCTGATATATTATTTCTGCCACATGACCACGGTTACAAGTACGCATTAACCGTAGTTGATATTGCAAGTCGATACAAGGTAGTAGAACCGTTAAAAACAAAATCAGCCACTTCAGTGGCTTCTGCATTTGAAAGGATTTATCGACGAGGTCATCTGCACTGGCCAAATCTATTACAAATTGATCCTGGCAAGGAATTTCAGGGTGCAGTGTTATCAATAATGAAAAATCATAATGTCACTATCAGACGAGGACATACTGCGCTACATCGTGATCAGGCAATTGTAGAACGGTTTAATAAAACCCTTGCTGAGCGGTTATTTGGATATCAATACGCAAAAGAATTCATCCAAGAAAAAAGATCCCGTGAATGGGTTAAAAGGTTACCAGCTGTGATTACTGCACTGAATAATGAGATTACTAGAACAATTAATTTGAAACCTATCAATGCGATTAAAAAGAAGTCAATACCTGAAATGGAAATTCAAAAAGATTTCAAAGAACCAATTCTTGGTAGTAATGTCATTGTGAGGTATTTATACGAACCAGGAGAGCTTGAGGGTGGCAGAAAAAGGGCTACTGATCCTATTTGGAGTATTACTGCACATAAGATATCTAGTATAACACGATCTACGGGTAGACTTCCAATCTATAAACTGGATTCAACTGCCCCTCAACGAGGATTTACTAGACAGCAATTACAAGTGATACCTGAGGATACTCAATTACCACCGCATGGGCTTAACTAGCACCGTTGCGTCTATTGCACTCAAGACAAGTCAACATCACATTATTTCTGACATGACCGAGATTGTTATTTTTTCTGTCAACGGTAAATTGGCGAGGATCCTTATCCGAATACTGCCAACGCATTATACAATTGCAACTTGCGCAGTGATTATTCTGTTGTTTCTTCAAAGTGATTATTAATTCAGCATCAATGTCAAATTCTCGCTGTTTTTTTTTTGTCCTGTTGTTTGTAACCGGAGAGTTTTTTATCAATAATTTTAATATCAATATCATCTATTGTGGTGTCATTATCATCGAAAACAATTCTTCTAAGTTGATTTATTTTTCGTACTCTGGATACTGAAAGATAGACTAAATTCGACCATTCTATGCGATTATCTACCATCCAAACAATTGTATCCGATATAGTCAATCCCTGTGAAGAGTGTATTGTTGCTGCGTATCCTAGCGTCCATGGGGATTTATTAGCACGCAATGCATCTTCAACGACATTGATATCAACCAGCACAATATCATTTAATACTAAATTCTGTTTTTGAAATCCTTCGGATTTTGGGCCTGGAATATCAACTTCAATGTTCTGTTTTCGTGTATCTGATGGCCTATAACAGAGGGGCACTGGAAGTGTTGCGAATTTTTGTTTATGCAATTCAAATAATTTCATCTGAAGTGTGTCTCTGACTATTTTTCTACTTGCAATGATCAAATCATTTGGTTTCCATGCTTCCCAGAAATCATTCATTGGAGTTTCCGAAATTATTTCACGGGCTATTTCACATTGGATTCTATCCGATTGTAATCTAATTAATTTCTTAAATTCTTTTAATTCATTATCAAGTGATCTATGATCGGTATCAATTTCTTCATAATAGTATACAAAACCCTTTAGCCATTCATGTGGGGAAGCACCGACAAATGGTGGTGGTTGGCCGTGATCACCGCACATGACGATTTTTGTATTTTTCAATAACAACCACTCAAGAAATATTTTTAATACATCTAATGGCACTGTGTCTATTTCATCCCAAATGATAATTTCAGGAATAAATTTCTCTCCCATGCGCTCAGGAGTCCATTTATCTCCCTTCCATCGGAAAAAAAACTATGATAGGTACAGGCATTAACTCCTCTCTGTATCATCTCTCTTGCAAGTCTGTGTGTGGGTGTTAGCACAATCATGTTTGGATTTTTCCCACGAAATAACTCAATTGCCCGGGTTGTTTTTCCTGACCCACCACAGCCGTTTAAATAAACTGTTTTATATCTACAGATTGGATCAGAAATCGGTGGTGCACTAGAAAATTTTGAACACTGATTGCTTTCTAAATAATTATTCTCAATGGTAACATCTGCTGATTGAATATAATCATGAATCATTTCTTTCTTAATTCTCCATGACCCCCAATTCTCGTTGCCAGTAGCCTTAAAATCAGTCATTTTGCTATTTATGTAAAATGAATCAGTGGCGACTCTAACTGCGGTGGTAGGAAATCTATTGATCATTGAAAATAAATTAATAGAAGCATAACCAAGCATAGAAGCTCTCAAATGTGTGTACTGCGGATTGTATCCATCAGTGTAAGTAACAATTGTACCCAATTTGGTTCCATCGGACATAAATGCGTCCTTACGATTGACATATAGACCTTTATTCGTTAAATCCGCGATTACAAAATCGTATTCAGCATTGTCTATAATCAATCGTGAAGAATATCTCGTATTATCGTATTTACCACCCTGAGTGAATTTACCGATTATTCTTCGTCCAAGATCTTTTGCTTCATTGTTTCTGATTTCAAATAACTGTTTGGACCAATCCATGATTTGTTGTTCATTAAAATCAGGAAACAGTTTTCGCTCTTCGCTAATTATTTTTTCTAGATCAGGTTGTGGTAACCAGACTGATTTCTGTGCTCGATAGGATATAATTGCTTCACTGACAATTAATGATTTTAACATCTTACAATCAAGCATATACCGTAATAACACTATTGGCATCCAGTGTTTTTCAGACATGTGTTTACCAATCCAAATATAACTACACGGATGAAGTCCTTCAGCCAATTCAAATGATACCACACAAGCGAATCCGGTTAAATCGAAATGTGGCAGTGGTCCATTAATAGCAACACGGGTCATTTCGTGTGTAGGGTGTCCAAATCGTTTGAAATATTTCTCGCATTCTCCATACCCGAGAAAACTTCCTGGATAACATGCAATCATATCAACTGAAATAACGGTATCAGCGGTGTATTTTGTATTCCATAATCCTCCATGGCTGTATTCAAGACAGGACAATTTGACATCTGATAAGAACTCACTTCGTGTTGGTTTCCACGCGTTTTTCTTTCTAGCAAAATGTGCTGCAATTGATGGTACTGTAAAACAGTTTGCTAATAATTGATCTTCGATTTCCTCCCCAGAAAACTCACTAGCTAGTTGTTTCATTTGATTATGCAGTTCTTCGGTACGATATAATTCTCCGTTGGGCCTTACAAACTGATCAAATCTACATTCTTCGTCTGAAGCACTATGAAATAGCCACATTGACACAGGATCGTTTTTACTCAAATGGTAAATAGCATCAAATAATTTCTGCTCGGTAAAACATTCTTCAGGTCCCAACCCTGTTTGGAAAATATATTTTACGGTTCTATCCCGTGGGAATATTGTTACTGCAGATGACCACGCGTGTTCATTATGATCAATAATTTCAATTGGGGCTCCATTTTTATTATATTTCGATTCGTATAATACTTCACCGGTGATTGTCCTTACCGTTATTGGAAATCTCAATGATGTTTCTAATTTAGCTATATCCTGAATTGTTACCCCATGCTGTTTCACTGTCAGTTCCCATTCGGTTATTTTTTTTCGTCTTAGATCAGTTAGTTTATTTCCCCGGGACGCATTTGTGAAGTGTTCCATTATTCTTGTTGCTACACAATTGAGCCTTGACGAAGAATATTTCATGGGTGCTAGTTTTGCAATATCAGGTTTGTCATTGAGCGGATATATCCCGTAAACAACTGCTGTGACAGGATAAGATCTTTCGTAGTAGGGTTTGTCAATTCCAGTCAAAATTCCTGGTTTTGAATCCTGAGTCACAGTGACAGTTTTTTTGTCCTTAAGAATAGGCTCGTATTTGTCCCTAATGATCCATTTTCCATCATCACGGATAAGGAATTTTATTCGAAAAAAATTTCTTTCTTCCCCAAGATTTGAGATTATCACTGCTGCTTTTTCATCATTCATGGTAGCGTCAACAACACCATCAATTCGAAATGTTGACCAACAATGAGCTGCCCCATCACGCTTGAATTCATTAAAACAGTCTCTGATTTTACTAATCAAGGTTCTATCAAGAATTTTATTCTTTGGTGTATCAGAAACTCTATCAAGATTGAATTGAACACTTTTCCAAGGCGCAATTTTCGATAATCTCTCAAACTCCTCCATACTATAATTAAAACAAGCATTTAAATGAAAGAATTAAGTATAATGAATCATTGCAAATGGCTTATGATTGGATCAGTGACACCGTGTAACAAATCATGCAGAAATGAATTCTGTGGGTATCATATGCAAAGCTTTCGTCGTGGAAGCCTTGGTCCGTTACCCTGTATTCGATGTGGGGTTGGGGTCAGGGGAAAATCGCAGTTATGTTTCAGGTGTGGCGGCAAACGATACAGGGAACTAAAACGCTATTATGACAAACGAATAAAAAATGGACAATCAATCAGAAATTATGAACCTGACTGTGCGCCTGACAAGGATAAAATCATAAGAACTCCTCAAGACTACATTGAAAGATTCTCCAGTGATGTTATTAATGAATTAGACAAACAATAGTTAGTATACAAATGAACCAAGAATTCAGACCACATCCCCTGATTACAAATTATGAAGCATCCAGTGATGGTGTTGTAAGAAACCGGTCGGTTTTCTGACTAATCAAGGGTATTTGATGTTTAGCGCTGGAAAGAAGAAATATCTCAATCATCGTTTCGTGTATGAATGTCATTATGGATTGATCGAGGATGGTTTTGTTATTGATCACAAGGATTCTAATCCAAAGAATAATTCTGTATCAAATCTGCAGGCTATGACACAGAGTGAGAATTCCAAACGAGGAAAGACTGGGAAATACTCGAAAAAAGCGAAACCAGTAAAATCTTTCAATACAATAACTAACGTAGAAAAAATATTTTCATCTATGAATGAAGCCAGTGGGTATTTCAATATTTGTCGATCTTCTGTTCATTTCGTTGCAGAGGGGATTTATCTATCGGCCATTTCAAAAGAAACAGGACAAAAAATTCGATTTTCGTATGTCTAATAACACCAAGGGAGACAACTCTTTTATGACCCTTAAATATAACCAAGGGAGTTATCTCCCTTAGATTGCGATTTAGCGGCTGGGGCTATAATTAATTAGAAAAGAAATATATTCTTTTTTTTTTAGTGTTAAGTCAAATATTCTGTCTCATTTAAATACTGTAATATAGCAATAATAAGTAATTTAAGAAAATAAAATAACACACCCTGTGGATTGCTGTATTAAGTAACCTTATATACTCTCTCCCTTAGATTGTGTCAACTTGTTTTATGGGTTATTGTGATTCAGCGGCTGGGGTATTGTTTTGTAAGGAAATAAATGTTTTCAAACAATTATATTCTTTTTTCTAGTGTTTAATGCAAATATTCAGTCTCATTTAAATACCGTGAAACACCATTAATAAGTAATTCAAGAAAATAAAATAACACACCCTGTGGATTGCTGTATTAAGTCGCCTTATATACTCTCTCCCTTAGATGGTGTCAACTTGATTTATGGGTTATTTCCCCTTAAATTGTGTCAACTTGTTTTATGGATTATTGTGATTCAGCGGCTGGGCTATAATTAATTAGAAAAGAAATGTTTTCAAACGATTATATTCTTTTTTTTAAGTGCTTCTGCAAATATTCTGTCTTATTTAAATACTGTGAAGCACCATTAACAAGTAATTCAAGAAAATAAAATAACACACTCTGTGGATTGACGCTGCTGTATTAGTCACCTTATATACTAAATGAAAGGTTTAAAGCTGGGGCTTTCGAAAGCCAATCCGACCAGTCAAAAATAACCCACGCCATTGACACGTGTGTGTGGTTGACTTTTCTCAATCATGCAACCGGGTTTAATTTCATGGGTTGCTTTTGATTGGTCGGATGGCCGTAGAAAATCAGCCCCGTCGTTTCATGTTTGTGCTGTCTTGTGCCGTCCCATTATCATTGAATTATAATCCATCCTTAATTAAGTTAATTAAGTATATGTATACCTACAATTTGCCACAACACTCGAGTGGAAATATATACGGTATTTGTGCTGTCCTTAATTAAGTATATGTATACCTACAATTTGCCACAACACTCGAGTGGAAATATATACGGTATTTGTGCTGTCCTTAATTAAGTATATGTATACCTACAATTTGCCACAACACTCGAGTGGAAATATATACGGTATTTGTGCTGTCCTTAATTAAGTATATGTTGTGACGTCACACCCCAAGCATATCTTCTGGGCGGTCTAAGATGGCGTTTGCCACGTTAGGCCTCCCTTCCGGAGATGTATGTTTCGGGTTTCCTTTGGGCTTACTTGGATGTGAAGGCAACCAAGGAGTTCCAAAGATGTGTTGTCGTATATATATGTAATCTAGGTCATTTCACGTAAACATACCCTCTTGTGATTCTAACCCGTTATTTGACGAGTTAGATTCACTCTTAGGGGAATATGTTTCCGGTGAATGTAAATATAAATGACCTAAAATAAATAACATCCATGGATGTAATTAGCTCTCCGTCACATTTGGGTAGCCCCGTATGGTGTTCAAAAATGAATTACCGGCCAAAAGAAACGGTCATAGGGTCAAATCGAGATTGAAGAAATCTCAGAAAAAAAAAATGGAAATTTGAGAAAAATACTCAAAGAAAGAACCCTATGAAAGACACAGCGGCCTATATCAAGGGGGCCAAATGACTGACAACCGCTCATCATGGTTGTTATTTATTTTGGTCTGCATTTATATTTATATATACATAATTAATTTTTAAAAATATATTTATATATACAGAATTAATTTTAAAAAATATTAACGGCTCTTTTATTTTTGAAAAATGAATTAGAAATATGTATTATCATATATGAATTCTGAAAATATGAATAGCATTATAGTTGAAATTGCAAAATTGAAAAGCCAGGATATTAAATTGTCAGATGGGTTAAATCCTGATCAAATTATGTCAGATTTTCAGGATATAGAATACGGAGTAAACAACAATAAGTATATGTTACCAAAGAAATATGCACTCATCAAAAAAATTCAGAATTCTATTCGAGACTCTCTTGCATTTTCCAGTGAAGTAGGTGTGTTTGTTCCGTTATATACTATCGTGGAAGGAATACGAAAAGAATTAGGTAACGAATATGAATTGAAAAAGGAAGTTAATTCTAAAATTAGAAACCTACGAGCGTTAATTCAAGAAAATGAACTATTTTGATTGACCGACCCTCAAAAGATTTTGTCAGACAGTAAAATCTCCTTGAGATTTTCATTTTTTTAGCATTTTTTGAAAAATATTTCACACTGCGAAAATAAAATAGAATCCTAACAGCTTTTCTCTATGGAAAATCCAATGCAAAATCGACTACTTGACCCTACGAGGTTTTTTACCAAAAATCGATGAAAAATGACGAAAACAGGCAAAAATTGATGAAAAATGGTTAAAAATCATCAAAAATGAGTTTTAACAGCTTTTCCTTATGGAAAATCCCATGTAAAATCGACTACTTGACTGTAAAAATCTCAAAGAGATTACCACCAAAATTGCACAAAAGGGCACCAAAACTGTCAAAAACAGGCAAAATCACTGAATATATTTCTCACAGCAATAAAAAAATAAAAATATTTCACAGCAATAAAAACTATTTCACAGCAATAAAAAATTGGACCGTTAGGGAAGGAATCATCGATGGGAAAAATTGTTTTGCAATTGAAAAATGGTTTCCGATTTCAAATAATGGTCAATGAAGCATTAACGACCCGATTGGCTCGTGAGCGACTAGATGCAATTAAGAGATTTATACCAATTCGCGACTCTGTCAGGAATAAACTGCAAGAACGACAGAGTCTTCAGACTGACTTTGCTGCGGGATCTGAAGAGTTGTTTAAACCAATAACTACAACAACGAAACAGATAGTGTCAACAATCTCTGAGCAAGGAAAAAAACAAGAAGAGACTTTTCTCCCTGTGTTAGAAAAAATAGCAAAAAGAACTAAACAAACAAAAAAGTCTTTAGAAACACTTCCAGTGGATATAGTAGCTACTTCACGGCAACAACAAAAAAAAAAAGCAAGTACTAGAAGAACTAGGTGCTATTGCAAGAAAACAAGAAGAGGAAGAAGACATTACTATAGAAAAAATGCATTCACCGCAAAGTATATTTACAAACTATGCATACAACATAATTAAAAGTTTTAAAGATGACAATGATTTAATTAACTTTACCGCGCGGAATTTTTCACTCGATAAAAGAGAAATAGCTGTAAACAAAGTGTATAAAGAGTATATAAAAAACGACGAGAATTGGATAAAAAAAAGTATACTTGGCAAACCGTGGTAGATTTAGAATCACAGAAGGTAACCGCAATGATTTTGAGAGTTTTAAAGACAAAGTATTGAGTAAAGTAGAGTATCCAACTGGATTTTTTGGTAAAGAGGAGTCAACTGAAGATGAGTATTTAGGTAGCGGCATAGTTGAAAACACTAGCGTTACTTGTCCTGGTAACATTCTCAGTGATATATCACGGTTAGAAGTTCTCATCGGAGGGAAACGAGCCGGAAACAACTCACCGGAAATAATTAATGAGGCCGCTGATATCTGTAGACGATTATTTGCCGGTGGTATCATGGACATTAATGTATATCGAGAACTCATTGCTGAGTTAGTTGAAAATCACAAAGATGCCCATGGTTATTACAGCGATTGATCACTAATTAAAAAACTACTAGTTTTATAACAAGATGATTATACATTACAATCATGATAAACCAACCCCCGTCTATGTAGTTAATTCACGGGTGCCAGTTTATAGAGCATACTATGGAGATGGTTTAGGTAATACCATTGCAGGGTTATTTACAAGAATGGCCCCAAAAGTGATGCCGTTAGCTAAACAATTAGGAATGAAAGCCATTGATGTTATTCGTGATAAGGGTATTGGTGCTGCTGGAGATCTTGCCGGGAAAGCGTTTTCTGCAGCAAAGGATAAAATAACATCATTAGTGAGACGAAAAAAGAAACCGGTACCATTGCCATCTACAGCAGAAATGCCTGCAAGTGTTAGTAAAATAATAAATAACGCAGTAGATGAAAAACTAGCGTCATTGGTAAATCAAGGGGACCAAGATAACATGATAGCAAACATGATAGCAGGAAGTGGCTTTAAAAAACCACGTAGAAAACGCTAGCGTTTTTCACGATGAAATGGAAAATCCGATTTAGACTCTGATAAATAGAATAAAATGTTCAAAAGGTCACCTGATCCAGCATTTGATATGGAGGCCCCAGTGCGTAAAGATGATTCTGTGCGCGATTTTCAATTTTATTCTTATCACGCAGTACAACCCGATCTCCGATCGCGAATTGAACTTCAAGTTCATGATACCAGTAAATACTTTTTGCCTTGTGAAGCATTTATTGAAGTAGAAGGAGAACTTGTAACAAATGATGCTGCTCATAATGATCCTCCATATGACATTAGCCCAACTATCAAAGTCGGTTTTGTTAATAACGGTATCATGGAGTTATTTGAAAGCGCTAGATATCTCATTGATGGAAAAGAAATTGAATCCATTGACCGTGAAGTTGATGTGGCTACAACAATCATAGGGTTAGCAAGATATTCTGATGATTATACAAGATCAGCGGGTCCATCTATGATGTTTTCTAAGGATATTACTGATCACCCTGAACACAACCAGTATTCTAGAGTCAAGGCAACACATGCTTCTTCAGTTAATCCAGCACCAGCCGGATATACAAGACCAGCTGGTGATTTTGATGTCATAAATAATATTACTAACTTCAACCTAGGATTTGCAACACGCGTAGCAACGTTGCAAGGACAGCGTCGACAATTTTCATGTGCAATTCCACTGCATCATATTTTCGGATTCTGTAGAAATGTTAGAAAAGTTATTTATGGAGCTAAACACACAGTAGCGCTTGTACGAAAGGGTACTGATGATGATGCAATATGGCATGATGCTGGTGTTACTGATGGTAAAGTCATTTTAACAAAACTAGCATTGTGGATGCCAGTGTTAACTCCATCAATCATAGCAGAAGAAAAATTGTTATCATTTATGAACCAAGGAGGAAAATCATTGTTGAGTTGGTTATCAGTGACTACGGATATTAAACTGGATAATGTTGATGATATATTTACTTGGCATCTGGCATCAAAACAAGGGGTTTCAGCTCCACGTCATATATTTATTGCATTACAGAATAATGAACGAGTTGGTAAGCAACAACGAAGTCATATGATATTTGATCAGTTAGGTGTTAGAGAGGTCTCACTGAGAATAAACGGACAGCAGGAACCATCTGAAGATGTACAACTTGATTACGGTCAAAATCATATTTCACGTGTCTATCATAACCTGTTGTCATTTATGGCACGTGATCTAAATGTGGATACTGGTTTGCAAATATCACAATTGGATTTTAAAAGCCTCTATCCGATTTATTACTTTTCATTGGAACATCTTGATTTGATGAGACAATCTGTCGTTGATATACACTTCAGAGCCCGTGTAACCCGTCCTGGTGGTATTGCTAATTATAGAGCGGTTGCTGTCATTCTCAGTGATAAATCAATGCTACTTGAAGGTGTTGGTGGACGAATGAGACTTATTGATGCACCAGTGGAAAATCTTTGATAGCAATTAGATCAATCTGTATTTGTATAATGTCGTATAGTAATATCAATGTGTCATTGACACCTGGTCAGTTAAAAAAATTGCAATCAAAATCCGCTAAACAATGTGGAACCACAATCACGTTGAAACCTAATCAAATGAATGGCGGGGCAAATAAATTGCCACTGACAACTCGTCAAGTGAAACATTTCAATGATGCTTTCAAGGATAAAAAAGGAGTTCAGATCACACTCTCTGCGGCTGCTATCAAAAATATGATAAAAACAGGTGGTATATTTCCGTTGTTTGCTGCGTTACCAGCATTGGTTGCGGCAGCAGCCCCAGCAGTCGCAAAAGCGGCCGCATTGGGGGTAGTTGGAGGCTTGGGAACAAAAGCGGTACAGAGCATTGCTGAATCATATGAACCGAAGAAAGGTCGAGGGTATAAAAAAAGGGAAAGGGTCTAAGACTACCAGGAACCCCGTATTCATGGTACAGCGGAAAAGGTCTGAGACTACCAGGAACCCCGTATTCATGGTACAGCGGAAGGGGTCTAAGACTAGGACCGGTTTATTAATTGAGGAACCTATGGTTCCAATGTCCAATTTTGATTTAATGGATGCTGCTAAAAAACTAGCCATAAAAAATTTCAGAGGTGTTTTTATGAAGGATCAATTACCACATCAACCAAACAAAACTGAAACAGGTATTATTAATCTCGATAACAGCACCGGACCTGGTACTCACTGGGTTGCATACGCTATTGATCCACGTGGGATTGTCTATTTTGATTCATATGGATTAGCCCCGCCAAAAGAGTTTATGCGTTATATAAAAAAATTTCCAATGAAGACTTGGTATTCTACGCTACCAACACAACAAATCAATGACCCACCAATATGCGGCAGTGAAGTATTAAATGTCCTTGACGCTATTTCAGCATCTAGAAAACCACCTCATATTGTCGTAAATGACTACACTAGTAGTCGCTGGAAATCGAAACGATTTTAAAGAGAGAAAGAGTTTTACAATAACATGATTGATATTTGGGGAAGACCTCTGAAACCCAAACCCGATGACACTGCAACTCCTGATTCTATCAAGGATATAAAAAAAAAAAATTAAAGATGAAATCGCTGAGACGTTGAATTTAGTAAATGTTGACCCGAACGAAATAGTTGTATTTCAGGACAAACAGGGTAAATTGAAATCTAGTAATATTTCTCTGGATGATATTTTAGTTAAACAACAAAACGCAATCGAGAATACTATCGCGTTATTTTCCGATCAGGGTAAATTGAAATCTAGTAATATTTCTCTGGATGATATTTTAGTCAAACAACAAAACGCAATCGAGAATACTATCGCGTTATTTTCCGATCAGGGTAAATTGAAATCTAGTAATATTTCTCTGGATGATATTTTAGTTAAACAACAAAACGCAATCGAGAACACCGTTGCGTTATTTTCCGATCAGGGTAAATTGAAATCTAGTAATATTTCTCTGGATGATATTTTAGTTAAACAACAAAACGCAATCGAGAACACCGTTGCGTTATTTTCCGATCAGGGTAAATTGAAAACCAGTGATGTGTCGTTGGATGATATTTTAGTTAAGCAACAAAACGCAATCGAGAACACCGTTGCGTTATTTTCCGATCAGGGTAAATTGAAAACCAGTGATGTGTCGTTGGATGATATTTTAGTTAAACAACGAAACGCAATCGAGAACACCGTTGCGTTATTTTCCGATCAGGGTAAATTGAAACCAGGTGTACTTTTTTCGACGATTACAGATCGATTTAAAACTCTCAACGATGAATTAAAAAGTTCTGTGTTGGAACTAGCAACACTTCAATCTAAAACCGAAGAACACATAAAACAGTTTACCGCATTTCGTAGAAATATCATTGATAAATTTATTGGAACTACATTCGATAAAATTGAACTAAAACTCCCTGATATTAAAAAATCCATCGATGAGACGAAAACTTTCATCGAAGCCATCAAAGGGGATGCAACGAGGATGATAACAGTCATTGAAAAAACAAAAATTCCTCATGAGAAAACCAACAACTTAGTATACACGATCCAACACGGATCATTTGAGTGGACACCTACAAACAACAAATTAGATATCACTGCAACCGTTAAGGGTATTTATCGATTAACACTAGTAACACCATTGTCTCAATTTAATATTTCATCGTCCAGTTCATCCGGGGTCAATAATACGATTTCAACGATCATCGACAAGAATACAACTGAAAAGTTCACAATCACATCTACTGATAAAAATTTGGTTAGGGTTTCAACAACATGGTATGTGGAATTCGTAGCGGATTTAAGTTGAAAATTGCAAAGCAATTTCACTAACGGTTTCAATTGAAAACGCTAGCGTATTTAAAATAAAAATGATTTCATCATCGCAATATCGCTATGATCAGGTCAGAGAGTATCAAACTAGACTAAAAACCCTGTCTGAGGAGTATGCAATGAAAATTAAAAAATATCGCAGGAGAATTACCGCAATTGATGTTACCGTGTATTCAGTGAGTGGTGTAATCACCGGAGCTGGTATTATACTGTCTTCAGTGACAATGATGGCTCCGATAGCTGTTCCAATTTGCATTTCTGCGGCAACAACAATCGCTGGAATTATTTCAATAGTCACAAAAAAAATATCATCATGCAGCCAACGGAAACTACAAGACTACATAATTCAATTTCATGTTGTGTCCACTGCATACTCGCAATTATCCTCATTGATATCGTCATCTCTCGATGATACAATTATATCAGAGAGTGAGTTTTCAGCGATGGTAGATATATATGATTCTGCGATGTCAAAATTAGAAATACAAAAGCATGAGTATAATAACAATGACAACACCGATGGAATCAGAAAAAACCAAAATGATCTCAATAACCTCAACGATATCAGATAGTGAGTTCTCAGTGATGGTACGTGTCTATGATTCCGCAGTATCAAAATTAGAAATACATCATGAGTATAATAACAATGACAACACCGATGGAATTACTTCAACAAATAGTGGAGAACACAAACCCAGTACAAACCAGCATGATCTCAATAACCTCAACGAATCCAGAATTCAGTGTGAATTTCCCCTCTCCGGTCCCAGTGAAGGAGATAGCGCTAGCAAAATTACGAGTGTATCACAGCTGGCCAAATATTAGGTCAAAATCATTGTAACAGAATTGTTACCGAGAGGAGGGTGGATTAAATGAACAATACAAACACAATTTGTGAAAGAAAATATAAATTTATGTAATAAATTATAAATGAAAAAAATACAGATGTAACACAATAACTCATGCACTCAACCCACAATTGCACTCACAACCATTCACAATACATGAACAAATTAAATATTAATACAAAAGGAATCTCAGATGTAAAGGGATCTCTTGGATTATACACAGATCCAAGAATCCTTTACGAAAGTTAAATAAATGCAAGAATGATTTACGAAAAAAAATAAACACAAACGACAAACTATCTATCGCACGATGGATTGCGATAACTAGCACGATCATATACTTGTATTCAATCAAGTTGCTAGCTTTTATTGATATCTATGTGATCACTTGAAATATTATTGCGATCTGACATAAGCATGCAAATACAACAATGTATTAAATTATATTACAATTTCAATACACCTATGTGTCTCCCCTGTATAACCGCACGATTCAGCAACAGTTGAATCGTCTCCCAGTTTCCCCGAGAACCGAGGGTTGACCAATACTATTATCGGACGTTACCCTTCACGGATCCACCACAGTTATACGTTCAGACAGCATACAACATCTACCCGAACCAACGGTTCCTCACTCCCCTAGATGTCTACCCGGACGTTTTACAACTCTAAGACAGCTCCGACACTCGGACTTCTAGCTTTCCGGATATTTACACGTTACACAGATATTGACGAACAGACAGTTCGACACACAGACAGATACTTCAATTCCGTTTGCACAAATTAACGGCACAAGCACATTCAGATATTTATACAGAGATGTTCCAGAACAAACAATAGATGTCCCACAACAAATCAAACGATATCAAAGACGTTTATCAAAAGATGGTATCAGATGTGTTAACAGCTACGGTATCAACGATGTTATTAGCAGCTACGGTATCAACAATGGTATTAGCAGCTACGGTATCAGAAACAATGTAACAACTATGTTAGCAGCTACGGTATCAGAGACGGTATCAACGATGTTATTAGATGCGCTATCAGTGATGTACTTCTACGGTATCAACGACGGAATCAGACGGAATCAACGATGGAACCAACGATGGAATCAGCTATAATAAACAAAACCAGACCAACAATAGTTGTCTCAAAAACAATCCAAGCTGTAGACTACGACACCTCACCTAAAGCCCAAAAGCGACTAGCAATTCCAAATACTCCACGTTTACTGCAACAAAGGCATCATTATACGAAATGATAATCTGAATAAAATTCACAATAAAACGAAATGTAAATTTAACACTCACCCCTTTGGCTGGAGATTTGCAAGACGAGGTTATCTATCCTTTGATTAGATATTTTAGTTCCCGTAAATAATAATGAGAAATCCATCGCCTTATATACTCTCAATAGGTGAACATAAATCACATCGAGCTTGACGTGCACCACGTACAACGAGTATTTCGGATTTCATGTAAATTACAAATTGGCACATGCAAATCGTTACACGCCACTTAATCACCCCAGGTAATGCGTGTACGACGAAATCAAGAAAATGGTGAGTTTCGTTTGCAATTCAAGAACAACAAAAATCAGTTCAATTTTCGCCTAATTCTGTGACAATCATTTGGTGGTCAACAACCCAATAATTCTTTAGTGTTTGCAAATAAGAATAAACCCGACGGAACCCCAGACTGGAACGTCGTTTCGATACCAACAGGGTCATACCAAATCGAACAAATCAATGATGAATTCGCGCGTAGAATAAAATCGATTACTGGAAAAGAATCAAAAATCGCTATAACAGTTCATGTGCCGACGCTATCATCTGCCATTGAAATAAGCACAGAAGGATATGTCGTAGATATCTATCAAAGCTCAATAAGAACAGTGTTAGGTTGGCCTGAATTACCACCCGGGGGAAAAACCGTTGATTTACCAGAACCCAACAAAACTGATTATATCACAGACAGGATAAAAGCTGATAATCCAGTAAAAAGTTATAAAGATCACCAAGTCACTACAGATTTTTTTAATATCCTTCACAATATAATAAATAAGGGAGAGAGATTTCTTACTGCTCACGATCTTAAAATCAATGACAATTTCAAGGCAATGAATAATGATTTTTCGCTGTTGTTAATATCTCTTAAATCCGGCTCTCTCACCCGAGATGAATTTATCAGCGTCGTAGAAACATGCAACAAAATTATCGACGATATGGAAACATTTAATTTAAAAATTATTCAGGATATATTAGATGAAGATAATCCCATATCGAGAGACGGATTTGCATCAGATTATAAAATCCGCGTTGAAGATATCCCCACATTCAAACTACCAGAATATAACGTACCAAAACTAAAAAAACTTCTCAGTGATGCCATCGATGTTGGTTTTAAAATAATTCATGATGCATGGAAAAAAACAACATCACCGGAAATAAAAACCCTCAAACATAATAATGACCCAGACGGTGGTGGCAGGCATATTGCTCCGTTCAATGTGAATATTTCATCGGTGATAGCAATCAATTTAGTGTGTGATGTGATCGAAGGAAGCTATCAAATAAATTTAGAACGATCAAATCAAGCTCAGCAGGGATATATTCTATATTCATTTGCACCAACAGCTCCTCCAGGGTATTTAATTATTGAGGATCCAACTAATCCAGTCTATATGCGATGTCATAATAATTCATTAACCAGAATTAATTTCAAACTCACTGACCAGTCCAATAATCTGATTGATTTACAAGACGAGGTGTTAGCGATTAGTCTGTTTCTAAAGTCCTAAGGACTTTCATCCTGAAAGGATTTTCGTCGTAAAGACTTTCATCGTAAATTGCTTGCAATTTCAAAGGATTTTCATCCAAGGACCGGACTTGATAAAATCACCGTAACCCATAGCAGCAGAGAGGGTGAGTGACAACGACGTTGCGACATTTATGATTCATCAACGAAAACGCGAATACAATCACTGTCATTTTTTTTTCTGGTTCGCGAGAAGGGTCTAGGGTATAATCAAAAAAGTAAAAAAAAAGGTTGTAGGATTCACCCTCTCTGCTGCTTGAGGGATAGTGTCTGCAGGATGATGAAACGGCTACGAACAAAAATACTCTGGTCAGAGTATAGTCTAAAGGGACGTAAAAGGAAAAAAAGCATTTAAAGACCTTGTGATATGCACAGTTTTGATCAGTAAGTATGACTTAATTTCAGTTGTCTATTTTTTTTATTAATTACTCTCCAGAGATTTTTCCATGAATGGATAAGGTACTACATGTCTCTTTACGCATTATGCAATTACATCTATATGAAAGAACATAGGACCACATTTCAAAGTACATATTTTATAAATACTCCATTGATTATTGTTGGCATTTAGAAAACTGCAATGCATTCTTTGTTATGAAACTTATTTTAAAATATTGTGTTTCTCTTGCAGAAGCTTACTTGGAAAATAATGGCAAAGCAAAAGAAATTGAAGAGGCCATATCGGAGACCTTTAAATATGCACCCAACCAACGTGGAGGAATAAAATACAAGATTGGCCATTTGACTCTTATTTCATCAATATTGGATTCAGTTTTTTAAAGCATTGTGGATGCATCTCTAAATTACAAACAAAGTCAGCTTATCATAGTTTCCAGGCCTATTAAAGCTGGAGTACAGCTAACTACAGTTTTCATCCATCTTGTATGATAGGACAAGTACTTCCACTTGGAATTTTTATTCACATGTAAAATTTGGACAAAATAAATTCATCTTTGCGCAAATTGATTTCACCGTCCACTTGTGGCTTCTGCATATGTAAGTGGTGCTGAGATGATATGTGACTTTTAAATTGTAATTTAATTTGAAGGTCCCAGAGCAGAAGAAAAAAGAGATAGTGCAGGAGGAGACCAATTCTGATTGCTAATCTGAATTAAATTTGCAAAATAAACAAAAATTGATATTAAAACTTTTTTGTTGTATTGTTTCCTTTTTCCTTTTTGTCTTTTAAAAACAAACGTTTGAACCTTCAGCCTGCAGATTCAGTGGATTCCTTATCAGGCAAAAGCAGTGTGGTTTACCCATCTACTTTCACTTTACATCCTGTTACCTAATTTGTTTTATTATATCCCCATTGTAGTAGATCTCCCTAAACCCCTGCCTACTTGGTGAACTCACATGTCCATTTTAAATCTAATGAAAGGTGCTGCTGTAAAGTCTGTTAGAAAAACTACCTAGAAAGAGGATTTCATACAGTGAACAGAAACCAGTGTTTGCATATAAACCGTGTTAGAACACCTGCACTGAAACTCATTGCAAACTTCAGAATGGACATATGAATTTTTATTAAATTAGTAACATTACTTATTTATCTAAGATTCTTATTAAGCGTATGAAATGATAAATAAAAATAACGTATTGTGAAGAGTGCATTATAATATGTGCAACTTTGAACTGATTTGTGAGAGTTGTCAAGCATCAACGAATGCAGAGTGCTATTCCTATTATTATTATTATTAAGGTCAAATGACTGGTGATGTTTGGTTTGTCATGAATGAAAATGGTGCAGAACTGACACTTGATGAATGCTGTCACGATGGCAGTTTTGACATTCCTGCTATTGCAACTCCTAGCTGGATGGTAATGTTGAAATTTTTTAAAATGTTGTTTTGTTTGACATTCTTGCCAAAAGTGCGGAATATGTGTTTCAGAAACACAAGCCGGTTTCATCAGATTTCCAGAGAGGATTTCAATGTTGCAAGAATGTTGTAGGAAGGTTATTTAATAACGTTATACAACAACGTTTTAGCAACGTTCCCACTTGTTCATCAAAAAAACATTGCTACAACATCATTTGACAACGTTGCCACAACCTTACTACGGCATTGCTGCAACGTTGTAGCAACGTGGAATTGTTAGCTGGGAAGTGTCGTGATTCTTTTTAAAAGTAGATATAACATATTCTCTCTCTCTCTCTCTCTCTCTCTCTCTCTCTCTCTCTCTCTCTCTCTCTCTCTCTCTCTCTCTCTCTCCGTCGTAATACATCTGATCGAAATCCTAATGGTTGATGTTCCCGTTTGAAGAAACCTCTCCACAATTTTAATCAGTAGGCAACATAATTTCCGTTTGCCATATAATTTTGTTTTTCAAACACTACACCTTACAAATAGTAAATCAGTAAATCGTTGGATGAAATAAAATCTTGAGTTGACAAGCTAGTACAATTCAGGTATCGGAGCTTTATCCTTATGTTTGGCACTGTAATGTGTCACGGATTTTTTTTTAAGCCTGAGATCTACCGTTTTTAAGAAAGGAAACAAATACAAAACTATTTCAAGAATGACGCGAGTGATCTTGCACTGTATAACCCTGCTTATGGCTAACTTTGAAATAAAAAAACCAGAACCAAAACACTCGTTCGGAAGAAATGTAACAATGTTCAAGATTGACAAGAGTGACCTTGCACTTTATGACCCTACCAATGGTTAACTTTGAATTTCAAATCAAAACACACAGCTTAGACCGCCGCCCTTAGATTTGTTAAAACTTGGCAACATTGTTGGTAGTGTGTGTTGAGAAATACAGGACTTCCCTTAAATTTGAGATATGTTACGAAGTCAGTCGACAATAAATATCATACTACCTTTTTATTAAATTGATGAATGAATGAAAACAATGAACATATTTCACATAGACTGTATGGTTTTTATTATTTTCTTTCCCTTCTGTTTTGATAGGAGATTGTGTGGTTTGTTTTCAGGGCCACTCGTATACCTCAAAAAGATATTTGCTTTCTTTGCCTCCATTTCCCTTGTTGCTAGACAGGCCCACATAATATTCCCCATGTTAAATTTCACTTGTCACTAGATAGGCCCAAAGAGTTCACATGTTAAGTTGCCCTTGTCGCTAGATAGGCCCAAATAGTTCCCATGTTAAATTTCCCTTGTCGTTAGATAGACCCGCCATGTTAAATTCCACTTGTCGCCAGAGTTGACCAAGCCCTTTTTGACTGGATTTCCCATTGTCGCCAGAGTACCCCACATTACTACTGTGGTACAATTGTTTCATACTTCTTTTTTTTTCTGGCAACATGTATTAGATTACCGTCTCTGATTTTCACTGTTCTTCTTCTCTCCTAGACCTTGTTTCTTCTCTGTTGTCGCATCCTTCATCTTGCCTCTTGCTGTTGTTGTTGAAGGAGAAAAACTTGTTCTGCTTCTTTCTCCTGCCGTAAAACTTTATCCAAATCTTAAATCTCTCTCTTTTTAACAAAACTCGACGCGTTGTAAGGAAGGCGAAGGTGGTGAAGGTACTGGTACCGAAACAAACTCTTGCGAACAACAGAGAAAATCTACTAAATTCCAATTAAAGTCGGTCTCTTCTGAAAGCCGCTGATATGCCATCGCTTATCGTCTCCACGACCGATGCACCCCAATTCATCGTCTTATTAGTTTCCGTCATGTTCGAAAACTGTCGTATGGATTCATTGCGCGCAGACGTTAGCACATCTATATAGGGAATGCGATATCACTGGAAGCTTTCTTCTGTTTGGAAGACAGACTAAGCACTATGACTGAATTTTTAATTGGTGAAAAACCTAAATCCGTTTCGATCCGTTTTTTCACCATGAATAACCGAAGTTCACTTCATTCCCTTCACCTGTTCTCACCACAGGATGTGGACTAACGTTGGATCATCTAACATCATATCGTCAATGCTGTTCAGCACATGCATGTCATATCATCATGGACAACCATCCGGATCACCGATACAACCATATGGAAAAGTAGAATATGAGGGAAGACAAGGATGTCTGAAGCAAGACCTCATATAGCGTCCAGAAGGCAGAAGAAGTTTGAGGAAGAGAAGAAACTCTATGGAATGCACTCTGTTTAACGGAATGATGTTAACACAAAAACCAAAGGCCCTTTCAGGGCCACTCTATTGCGTAGAGCAGATTTGCTTTTTTGCCTAAGAACAGTACCGCGACGTTTCCCCACCTGTTCCATGTTGTTTGCCCTTGTCCCAATACAGATCCAATACTTTAGTCCTTCTATAGGCCCATGCTAAATTCCCATTTTCGCTATAAATATTGTCCCTATACTGCACCATGGCATATTGCAATGTTAAGTCACATTGTCCCTATACAGCTCCATGACATATTGTAATGGTAAGTCATATTGTCCCTATACAGCCCCATGACATATTGTAATGCTAAGTCAGATTGTCCCTTTACATTTTGTCCCTATACAGCCCCATAGCATATTGTAATGTTAAGTCACATTGTCCCTTTACATCTTGTCCCTATACAGCCCCATGGCATATTGCAATTTTTGTGCTATTTTTCATGATACATGTGAATATTGTCTATCTTCATCTATTTATTGTGTTTCATCATGTATTGGCTGTTCATTTCGTATGTGTTTATTAATCTCCTATTTTGGAAAAAGGAACAATTATAATTTTTTATCGGGCTGTCTTGTTCCACTGTTAAGACGTACTTTGTCTTTAAATAAACCGCCATCACGTGATCGCCAGTCAAACCGCTTATGATATGATGGACCCTCATTGAGTGCTTTAGTGCATTGTGCTCAAGACTAAACGAAGTGGGACTATCTTCAACATTACTTAAATGAAAACGGAATCGAAAAAGGAAACGTTGTTTCAAAGCTAGCTGGTGTAGAACAGGAAGAATAATTCCAGTTATCTCTTTCTCGCTCTTTCCTGATAAACAATTTAAAAATGCTGCCGTTAATTTTGATAATCTGATGAAAATCCATCTTAAATCGTCAACGGTTGTGTCAAATGTCCCAGAGATATCATTGCGGATTGCATTATTCAATACCCAATGAGTTGGACAACCGGAAAAGAACATATAAATAGTTAATTTTATCAACGACCAGAATATCGACGTCTTCTTCCTGACAGAAACGTGACTAAAAACATCATGCGATGAATCCAGTGCACGAATTTAACACTCACCGCTTACTCCATGAAGTCGTTCCTCTGCCACTTTCGCGGAGGTGGAATTGCTGTCGTCACAAAGAATTCCATGATAAAATGTCTTGAGTACAACACAACCTTCGATTTCTGCCACATATCGTTTGAACTAGTCCAAACAACATTAACACTGGATCAAAGGTCAGTCCATTAATTCTGTCCCTACCGCCTTCCTCATAGTATACACAAACAAGCTAACTGAATCTTTCTTTTTTGGAGCAGTTTCCGAATCTTATGGAGTATGGATATTCGATAGGTCGTACCCTAATTATTCTTGGAGACTTCGACTTTCACTTTGACTCTCCTGGAAACCCACACACTTCAAAACTCCTAGATTCTATTCATGTTTTCAACCTTAAACAGTCAGTTAACCAAACCTATCCATACATTCTGTCACATTTTAGATTGGATTCTTCATAGACCTGATGATAATATTCTGCAATCCACCCTTTTATCCCATGAACTTGCATCAGATCACCTCTGTGTTATATGCCATCTCGACGTATCAGTCCCTAACCATCCACCTATATTTGGTTTTAAGAGAAACCTCCGTATGATAAATGGAACCAAACTAATGCATGGCATCCCAAAAAAAAAAAAAAACTAACAACTTGCCTACCTCCTACAGCAGAAAAACGCAATAAATGCCTGCGTTCATTGCTTGAAAAATATGCTCCAGTCACCAAATGCAGAGTATAAATAAAAATAAGTGTTCTCCATGGGATAGCATTGTTAGGGACCAGCTTCGTACTGCTAAAAGACATCGCCGTAAATCAGAGAGGCTTTGACTTTCCACCCGACTCACTATTAATAAATAAATCTATGAAGCAGCTAAGAAAAAATTCACACACATAGTCCATTTAGCAAAATTATCCCATTACATTATTAAGGTCATGGAGAGTTCCAGACGCAAAGAGATCTATGAGATAACTAACAAACTAATGTCAAGGAACAAATGTACACCACTTCCAACTACCTTCTCTCCAGTAGACCTTCTGGACCTATTTGCAAATCTCGTCCGAGACAAAGTATAAACTATTAGAGATACGTAATAGTAGTAGAATTAGAATGAAGGGATGGATGAATCTCATTTCCTCTAGAAGACATGGGTCAACAGACATATAAGTAGATAGATAGATAGATAGATAGATAGATAGATAGATAGATAGATAGATAGATAGATAGATAGATAGATTTGTCGTTGTTCTAGGTTTTTAACGCCATTTTTCAGTACACGATAGGCTACACATAGCGGCCAGTATTAATGGTGGAGGAAGAACCCGGGAAACCCCCCGGAAAGAATTACCGACCGACGAGAAGCTACTGGCAAGCTTTCTCACATACCCACATTAGCAAAATCTGACACTCGAATCCACGCAGACAGAGGTAAGATGGCATCGATCCGTAACGGAGAGTGCTTTAGACCACTCGACGCCCTTATATAGATAGATGTTTGGGTGGGTAGGTAGGTAGACATACATACATACATACATACATACAGACAGACAGACAGACAGACAGATAGATAGATAGACAGACAGACACAGATAGATACGGACAGACAGACGAGAGAGAGAGAGAGAGAGAGAGAGAGAGAGAGAATAATTTAGGGTTTTTATATTCAAACATAGATCCTTGAATGCTGACATTATTTAATATGTACTTTCATATTTATTCTCTCAGACATAGTGTCTACCCAAGTCAACCAGTTTAACGAGATTTTCATATCGTAACAAGTCTTATAAATTCTAGGTCAATTATTTCGGTTATTTGTCTGCACACTCAAGGTCGACTAATAGTAAAGCTTCTTGTCATGTGCTTGGATTTCTCTGAAATGATTGGTTGGATTAGTACATGGTAAGATTACTTTGCCTGGTGAAATAAAACAAGTAGGTCATTGTACAGAATACACAAGTTAACTTGGAACATGGACCCTTTATGGGATTTATAGATATTATGTAAGTATCAGTCTATTCATTATTATTGATAAAACTACGTGTATTGTATATACTCGCCGTACAAATATATGTTAATATTATCCGTGTTGATTACTGCGTGAACTCGTCAGAGTCAATGCATGACACTGAAAAAACGTTTACTCGTATCTAGGTTATTAAACGAAAGGAGAGTTGGGCTCTTAAAGGCACACTATTTCAGCTGATAGTGCATTTACTTACAATTTGTTTATAAGGACATTTATGTATATCAACTGATTAAATACTATTTAAAAGGCAATTATAGGGTAATATCAAGCCGTAGAGGTTCTTTTTATGAAATACGAGTTCAGTGAAATCTTCGTACGAAAGAATCTATCGTTTCCATATTGAAATCGCGCTCGGCAGTGATCGGCAGATCCCGAACGAATAACACATTATTCCGGTGACCGGAATTTGCATAATTTTATGCAAAATTCTGTACACTGATGCTGATGACGTAAAACACAACCACGCTACCAGAAGCCGCAAAATGTCAACAGCAGTGAGTATGATTTTCATTTCTCCTTATCATTTTCCTTTCAACTTTTAGTTTTGGGAGGAAACGTTGAAATTAATTTAGAACTACTCTTATGGTTATATTTAAATAGTGTTTTGTGGTACGAGAATGATTTAAATCGACGTGCTTTGTACAGTATTGTAAAAGTACTCGATTTAGCACTCCCTCACATACCCCTTCCTCCAATTTTATAAACAAAACTCATCTTGGAAATTTAACATTGCTAAAAAAATATAGTAATTTCATTATTCAATTTATATTATATTAAAGTTCTAACCAGATTCTCACCAGTGGACCCTAACACTTGCTGGCGTTCTAAACAAAGCGGAAACGAATTCGTAGTTTTCTTCTCCAAGTTATAAGGTTATAAATAAGTTTTATTAAAAATTTGCGACTGGATTATGGAATCCGGGCCAGATCAAAAAAAAATACACACCCACAAACGTAGTCACTTTGTCACTTAAGTTTGACAACCGTTTTCATTGTTTCCCTATACCTTCATTAGTGCTTCAGAGACCCTTACATTTTTAATTTGATTCCCCGTTTTAATAACAAAGTTCTTTTTTTTAATTTTGTTTTATAACCCAGTTTTGTCACAAAAGAGATTTTTGACTTTCAGACTTTTACCCCTAGGGGATAGACTAGTTTTATCCTTGCATGTGATTATAGTGTATTTAGTCCGAGTTTCCTCTGACCCTTGCCACCCCATTTTTTATATTTGGTTTCTTATCTTGGGGTGTAGGGTCAGAGCGCATCTCCTATTGAAAAGTTGGAATTCGCCGACACCAGCTGGTGGTGTCGGCATGAGGTACTCGCCTACTAACAGGTCTAGAAGACTTTTATTACATTATATTGATCCATACTTACATTAAATCAATAGGGAAATCATTTATCTTCTCAGAAATTACAAGTATAACACTGACTGTGTATTTAATCCGTTGTCGGACGAGACGAAATTACAGCGTTAATGAATTTTTTACCTCGTTCGCACCATTTGAATTGCTAGTCACATGACTTTCCAAATCTCATGGCCGATATGCATAGTACGTCACAGGTTAAACAGTCACGTGATAACATTAAAATCGTGTTGTCGTGTGGCTTCAGCGTGATCAATCTGCATCTTTTCATGACATTTTGTATTAGGTATGGCGTATCTATCGTACAGCTTGTGTACGTTGTGTTTCTAATACTTCTTGTTGAGAAGAAAAGTGAGTGCTCCTATTCGCAAAATCAATCGTTTTTTTTGTCTCTTCGAAAAGGATTACAAATCAAAAGATTAGCCAAAGTTTGTAACAAGGTTGCACTTCTTTGTTTCTAGCTGATCATTACTTTACCTTTATTTGTATATACTTGTTTCATCTAGAACCCTTATATTATATCATATTTTCATAAGTTTTTTTGAGAAAGTTTGGCAATAATGACCTGTTTACAAGGGCTGTCTTAGTATTCTCCTAATATAAATGGAGGGTTTAAACTAGGGAATCAAGAGGCTTGACCGGCTTGAAAAGGAGGGAGCGGGGCCCCTTTCAAACAAACCCTTTAGCAATCCTCAGAGGCAGGAAGATCAGCTCAAACAGTCAATGAAAGGAAGCAGGTCCAGACTACATTTATACTTCCAAGTAGTTGTAGAAGGGAATGTCTTGTTCGTAAACCACCAGCCTGGATGTCAACTGCTGGACATGGGAAGTGCGGAGAAAGCTCCACGCCAAGCGGAGATCCTGACCACTCTACAGGCTATGGGAGTAAACATGTCAGGAATAGCAAGCCTACAAAATGCGGGATACAACAAATATATGTTGTACCCAATAGGGCTGAGACCCCACTGTTAACACCTGGGACTATTACAGTCAAAGGACAGAAAGCGCATGTGACCAATGCCCTCCCCCCCATTTTGAGTGACAGATAGGACCCAAATCAGTCGAAGTCCATATCAGTGGACTCCCATACCAAGTTGATAGGGAAGAGCTGAAGGCAAAAATTCAAACCAGGCTAGGAATCAGAATTCTGTTTCACAAGATGGCTAACATATGGGGATGGAGCCATATAACATATGAGGCACGAATTATAAACGTATCCAAAGAAGATGCAACAAAAAAAATCCCACCATTCTTTTATTGTAAAGGATTTAAATTAAGGACTTGGTATAGAGACGGTGAAGCAGATAGAAAGTGCCCAAAATGTGGGGAATATGGACCATGGGATTGTGGGAAAATACAACCCAACCCAAATGGAGAAAAGACGTATGCAGATGTAACTGCAGGTTTGCCCACCCAGAGAATAAGAAAGACATCGGAAATAATCGATACAATACTACAGGAAGCTAGGGAAGAAGGGAATAAAGAGACAGTAAAAAAAACCGGAGGTTCAAGATAGATGGATAGTGATCTTGACCCCAAACAGAACTGGACAAAGGACACCCATGAGGGCAAAGATTCATGTCCCTATAAGTAACCCATTCGACATTTTACACATTGAATACAAAGAAAGCTTCACAATATCAGGAGAGGAGCCTGTCCCCCTAACATCTTCTACCCCAATCCCAAAGGGGAAAAGGGCCACAAACAAGCGTAAGGCCATAAATCTATCTACTTCACTAGAAGAGAAGAGCATAAGTGACATAAGGAAGATGGAGACCAAGGAAACCCTGTCCAAATCGCTTGAGGAAGGAAAACCCAAGGAGAAACCAGAAAAGGAAGATGCATCAAATCAAGATCAAATAGAAGCAAACAAAGAACCAGAAGACATAGATATGGTGGCGAGTGTAGAAAAAGAGGAAGGAACACAAACAATAAGCGACAATGCCTCTGAGGATCCCGCTAATAACAATATCTTTAAGGATACCCTTTTCACCTCACAGGTCACTAGTGACTTTGAGATGTCGGTTAGTACAATAAGGACTGTAAGGGATGACCCAGGCTCCCCAGAAAAATGGGAAGATGAGGGAAACATATAAAATATAATTTAAATTTAACCTAAACCACTAATTCTGTTCTATAAAGCTTGGTGGACATCACAAATGGAAGGACAAAACTTTCGGGTGTTGTCTTTAAATATAAATGGAATAGATGAAGAAAAAGCAGTGAAAATGACTCAAATAGGGGACTATGACTTACTCTTCATACAAGAAACACACAACCGACTGACATACGAACTTAAAGAACAAAATCAAACGCGATATGGATAGCATAATTATAACAAACAACTATGTGGGAAAGGAAACCAAGGGAGGGGTAGCTACAGTAACTAAAAATAAACAAGGGTGTAAATGGGGAAGGATACAAGAAGGGGCGTTTTTTAAGGGAAGGTTAATTCACATCAGAATGGGAGGGAATAATTTTTTGAATGTGTATGTACCGGCCAGCACTTACAAGAAACAGGAATTCATAGAAGAGCTGGCGAAATATTTAGAAAACTATACAACAGGCAATTTGATCATAGGAGGGGATTTTAATTGTGATGGGGACGAGATAGACAGAACGGGAGAACTGACAAAAGATGACAGAAGGATATAAAACCAAATGGAATACATCATGGACTCACAAAACTTAATTGATATATACAGACAGTTAAATATACCAAGGGTGGATTACACGTTCATCTACCAAGAAAATAAAGGCAGTAGGATAGACAAATTCTGGGGTACATCTTTAGGAACAAATAAATATATCAAGGCAGGGATAATAGACTACAAACTTTCGGACCATAAGCTAATATCTGTAGAAATAGGGAAAAATAAAAGAACTAAATGGGGAAGGGGACAATGGAAGTTAAACAATAAAATGCTAGAAAATGCTGATTTCGGGAGGGAAATTAAAAGGGAAATAGAACAATTAAAAAATTAAGGGAATTTAGACATAGTACAAGAATGGGATAAATTAAAAGGGACTTTTAAAAAATTAGCTATTTTTTTATTCAGAAATAACGGTTAGAAAGATAAAACTAGAAATATAAGCTTTGGAAGATTATATTAAAACAATAGCAACACAACCTAGAAGAAAAATTTATAAAATTAAAGAAAGAAGAGAAAAGGGGAAGGGACATAAAAGTGGGAAACTTCTCACATTTATATAAAACGCAGAAGGGCTCTATGAAAGGGAGGAATAATTTAAGAGAGGGGAGGACATTAGAATCACTAAACATTGGGAGGGAAATATCGACAGACAAAACTAAAATACTCGACTATATACAAAATTACTACAAAGACATATACTTCACAGAACATAGAAGACGAAGATATAGAATACCTACTTACGAGAGACAAATTGCGAGAAAATCACTTCAGATCATAGAAGCATATGTGAGGAATTTATCTCGCAAAATATTGGAGACCATAGAGAAACTATCCAAAAATAAATCACCAGAAAGAGATGGAATCTCAGCAGAATTCTATAAAAAAAATTTCCGGAGAACTGTAACCAGTATTAGAATGGTTATATAACAATATCGCACTAAGGAACCAAAGCATGTCAAACACAATGAGGGAGGGTATGATAACATTAATATACAAAGGGAAGGGGGATAGGGAAGACTTAAAAAACTGGAGGCCCATCTCCCTCCTTAATATTGACTATAAAATCATAAGTAAAATACTAGCAGAAAGGGTTGAATAGTGTCTTGATAAAATTATTAATGTAAATCAAACTAGTGGCCCGAAAGGGCGGGAAGTACAAAACAATATACTAAATATTAGAACTATCATAGAACACATAAATATTACTGGGAAAAATAGTGCTATGGTACTAACAGACCAGGAAAAAGCTTTTGACAGACTTGAACAAAACTGTCTATACAAGACACTAGAGAAATTTTTGGATTTGGAAAAAAATGTCAAAACTGGACTAAAATCCTGTACAGGAATATAAACTCATGTGTACAGGTAAATGGTGCCAAAGTGGACAAATTTGATATCAAAAGATCAGTGAGGCAAGGATGCCCACTATCTATGTTATTATACGTAATAGCAATGGAAATACTTAGTATTAAAATTAATTTAAAAAACCAAGAGATCTTAGGGATTAAAGTTCCAAACATTAAAGAAGAAGTGCAAATGCTACAACATGCAGATGATTGTACTAACTTTATACGAGACAAAAATTCCTATAACGAACTGATAAAGGAGTTTGAACAATTTGGGAAAGTGTCGGGATCAGAAATTAACCCCGACAAAACAGAAATACTTCTAATAGGAGACTGGAGAGGCAAGCAACATGGGCTACCTCCCCTTTTAATTAAAGACAACGTAAAAACTTCAGGTGTACATTTTGGGAAAATGAGAAGAAACAAAACCTCAAGGAAATCTGAGCCCAGCCTCCTGAAACAAATCACAACCAGAATATTCTAAAAGAAATTTATTTAAATTTTTAGATATTATTGATCCAATTTCATGATTTAAAATAAAAATAAATATATACAAGGCCATCAAATACAATTTTCCAGTTAGTATGTACATGCCTATTTTTCTTCCTTGATGTTTGATTTATTTCAGAGTTAAACTTATATCTTGCTAGAGTAAAATCTGATATGTTATAAAACAGTTATTAAAAACTTCATGCCATTCAGATATGCAGTGGGCTTCATCATATGCAACCACACACAACTGTTACTTTTCTCTGTATGCATTGTCCAGTACACCTTTCCAGTGCCTGGTAATAATACCTTCTGGGGATGCTATTAAAACTGTTGCACATCCCCTTTTTATGTCTGCAAAGAATAAAGTGTGGCTCAAGTAAGTTTGTAACATTAAAGTGCAAATTTAATGTGAAAGTATCAAAGTAATGTATCATGGTTATCATTATGTTTCATATATTTGTATAAATCGACTAAAACTTTCAAACTGATAGTAAAATCTTTAATGCATAAGTGACACTACCTCTCTCTCTCTCTCTCTCTCTCTCTCTCTCTCTCTCTCTCTCTCTCTCTCTCTCTCTCTCTCTCTCTTTATCCGTGCTTTGTCTAACATCATTGGTGGGATAATGTAGCATACACTTTTCCCATACCAGGTGGGAAGGACGGCAAATGTGTCACTTCCATCAATAACTGATTTTATTATCTCGTACGGTTTTTCTTTAATTTTAAAATAATATCCATTTTCAAGACGTATCTCATTGGCAAGAGATTCCGTGTCTTTACCTGCCATGTTGCAATATAGATTTATACACCAAAAACTTCTTTTCCAGTATAATTGAGGAAAGAAGACAACAAAAAAATAGTAAATGAAAGTCACGCAATGTCTAGAATAACACGAAAGAACACATGCTTTTGAACGTATGAATTGAGATGACACCAACCAGAAACGTGTATTTGTCGCATCGTCCTGAAAAGATGCAGATTGATCACGCTGAAGCCACACGACAATGCGGTTTTGTTGTTATCACGTGACTATTTAGCCTGTGATGTAGTATGCATATTGGCCGTGAGATTTGGCTATTCATATGACTAGCAATGCAGATGGTGCGAACGAGGTAAAACATCTATCAACGCTGTAATTTCATCTCGTCCGATAACGGATTAAAGACACAATCAGTGTTATACTTGTAATTTCTGAGAAGATAAATGATTTCCCTATTGATTTAATGTAAGTATGGTACAATATAAGGTCATCAAAGTTTTAGTAGGTGAGTACCCTATGCCGGCGAATTCCAACTGTTTCATAGAGAATGCGCTCTGACCCTACAGGCAACACCCCAACATAAAAAAAAACAAATATCAAAAATGGGGTGGCAAGGCTCCGAGGAAACTCTGACTATACCTGCATTAGCTTTAATTGCGAAATAGTCAGCGTATCGTCAAATGTTTGATGATTATGGGTTGTTTTAACGTCACGTCACAAAACGTGTACACTCCGATGTCGGCCATTTTGCTTCCTTGGAAAATGCACACTGACATCTCGAAATTATACAATGCCTATTGGTGGTATTTTAGGGTGTTTTACCCGCCATGCGAAAAGATCTATGATTTTTTTAAATGCCAAAAATTATCAAGGGAGGAAACATAAAAACTGTCGGAAAGAAAGGCGTCGATTTTGAAATGCAGCTGTCTGCAAAAAGGACATCAAAATGAGGAAAAATGGCAACGAACGATAGTTTGCACTCAACATTTTGTTGGTGGTAGGTTTCGAACGTATTCTTTATTTAAAGTTTTAAAGTATTCTATCCAGGGCAGCAAGTAAGGGGGTTGGGAGGACTGATGCCAGTCTACATGTGAAGGGCTTGTTCCGAACAGTTTAATTTTATAAATGAAAATGTCTGTTTTAACCAGAACATTGAGAGGCAAGAGTGTTTCTTTCCCAGGGCCAATTGATTGCTCTCTACTGCCCTGGTTCTATCTTTTGATAAATAAAATGTTAAATGGCAATACAGTGTTTTGGTTTTTTAAGCTGGCTGCCATCGCATTGCTGCATCTAGGAAAACCAGACTTCTTCACCTGTTCCAAATGTACATCTAACCAATGAGAGATTTATTTGTTCTAGTCAACGCAAACATAAAAGGGCATTTTCAGATGCAGCAGTCTCACTTCTATCATTAAAAAAGAGGCACATTGATTACAGCAGAAGTGTCACTGAGAACATTCAGTTCTTCAGCTACGGACAGAAGATGAATCACATTCTAAAGGAATCGAGACTGACCTTACAATTAAAGAAATTCAACAACTTGTGGATGACAAAAAGTCCAGGCTCATCGAAGCTTCAGAAAATGAAAAATTGAATTTTAGGGAATTGTACAGCTTTAATTATTATAAAAAGAATAAAGAAAAAGTAGGGTTTTATTCAGGTATTCCAAACTTTGAAGTTTTAAAACTAGTCGTTAACTTTATTTAGGGACACATGTATAGCAACATTAAAAGTCTTTCAAGAGAGAATGAATTTCTATTGTGCATGCTGAAACTTCGCATGAATTTCCTTTTCAAAGACATGGCACATCAACTAGATGTTTCTGTAGCAACTGTTCAGAGAAGTTTCCACTCCACCCTTGATGTACTCAATACAAGGCTGAATTTTTTAGTAAGGTGGCTCACTTGAGAAAACATGAGAAAATCAATGCCTATGTGTTTTCAAAAATAATTTGGAGAGAAGGTAGTTGTTGTACTCGATTGTTTTGAACTGTTTACGGAAAGGCCAAGTAGTACTCTGAACAAGGTCTACACGTACTCCAATTATAAACATAATCAGACAGTCAAGTATCTGATAGGGATAGCCCCCCCCCCTTCCTTCCAGGATGTAATCACTTATTTTTGAAGGTTTGGGTGGCAGAACATCTGACAAATACATTACAGCAAAATCTGGGATTCTTGATAATTGGTTGCCTGGAAATGTTGTCATGGTTGATAGGGTTTAACATAGAAGAGGCATTTAATTTCTTTCAAGCAAAATTAGCTATTCCCAACTTCACACGTGGAAAATCACAATTGCTTCCCCTTGAGGCTGAAAATACTAGAAAATCTCAGAAGTCCGAATTCACATTGAAAGAGTTAATGGTCTTGTTTTGAGAAAGTTTAGAATATTTGATGGCATTGTCCCAATTTAATTCATCAAGCTGAGAAGTGGAGAAAATATTCCAACCATTGACAAGATTGTAAAAGTGGTATGTTGCTTGACAAATCTGTGCCCATCAGTTGTGCCATTTGATTAGATGAAAGTACAAAACTGAACTTTTGTATTATTAAGTACCATTATGGCAAGTCTCTTTACTCGTTGAAAGAAAATACTTGTAAAAGCAATGCAACAAGCTGTACTGTGAATACATATTTATATTTAACCTTTTTATGAATGTGACGTCATTTATGATTTTTTTTTGATGAAATATGTTAATAAATTAAAAATAAGGTATTTTTGTGATATGTTTTCCATAATTGTGATTAGCATGCTCCTTGTATGTGGCAATTGCTGTTTGTGACAGTAATGTTTGTCTTCACTTGTAATATATTGCATGGCATTTGTACAAAATGAGATATAAAGATGACAATAACATTTTCAATCATCCTTGTTATTCATTTATAAAGTAATACATCAATTAATAAACATGTGCATAAAAAAACTAATCCATGAACAAGTAGTAACATTGGATGACATCGAAAGCTTTTCAAGTACATGAACTGAGAATATAAATTTGGTTATCATTCAAGTTACACATTGGCAAATGGTAATGTATGTAATGTCATATTTATTTTCAATATTATTCAGTTTTGACATTTAACACAAAACCATGCTCCTTTAGGTACATGCTTCATCTGAATACACTTGAGATGAAAACACTTTGAACAGTTTTCACATCTTCACATAATATCATCTTTTGTCCATCATCATCTCCACCACGTATGAAGTATCGGACTACATCAACTCAATTTGGTTTGTCAATTATCTTTGGTGTAAACACTTGCTTTCTTGAAAAGAATTTACATACAAGTTCTGGCATAATACACTTTGTATGAAATTCTAATGCCTTAACAGACATTGTATCCCAAAGGTCCTTGTCAGGGAATACTCTTTCCAGATGGAAATTATGGGGACACCATACAAAGAAATCGCAGTATTTTCTGCCAGTCATAACTAACTGCATTTGTAATAATACGAATGACTACGGTTTAACTGCATTGATCCATTTTCTGACATTAGCCAGGGAATTTCAAGTTTCAGTTTGTCTTTCATGCTGAAGGGGCACTTGGCCCAAAATTGAGGGTAGCATTCATTCAAAATCAGACCACACTGTTACTTTAAAGTTTTTGTTCATCATTTCCATATGTCTTATAATATATACTCCTTCTTTGCTGTCTTCTCCTTTTTCTGGCCCCATTCTGTAGCTGCACAGCTGAAAGTTTATTTTTGTTCTTTCACCACAACAAATAATTTTTAGTAAACACACAGAAGGCTTAAGACACATTGGTGTGACATGAAGAGTGAAAATGTGATGAAGTTATTCTTCCCACTCATTTATTATGCAAAAAAAACTTTTTGCTTGATTTAGAGTTTCTTGCTCCACAAATAAAGCCTGATCTTTTGTGATCAAAACCTTTGCACTTGTCTAGTATCTGATCATAATTGAACTCTGTACCACTGATCTGACTATTGTATAATGCCCCTAAATCGATTCACTGACCATTCCGCTGATAATGATTTGGCCAGAAAATTGGTCTGCCAAAGATAATGCTGCAGCATTTGGTATCATTCCAGCAAGATCATGAAAGAATGTTTCTTCATGTTTTGTTGGGGAAGAAATGTTATTGCTTTTCTTTTTACAAGAAGACTGAACCATACAATCCTTTTCACTAGTAAGTAGAAATCTTTCGCTTCTTCACCGCTGATTTGAGATGCATCTCACCAAGTCTTTTATATGGTGCATGATATGTCATCGATGGAAGAGAAATCGAATCAGTTGGGCGTGAGGTTGATATTGCTACGGGGGTGATCGGGCTAGCAAGATATTCCGATGACTATACCAGATAGGCTGGTCTGTCTATGATGTTCGCGAAGGATATTACTGATAACGCCGAACACGTCCAGTATTCTAGAGTAAAAGCAACACAAGCTACTGCAGTTAATACAGCACCAGCCGGGTATGTAAGACCAGCTGCTGATTTTAATGTCATAAATAATATTGCCAGTTACAACCTAGGATTTGCAACACGCGTAGCAACGTATTTGGATTTTGTAGAAACGTCAGAAAAGTTATCTATGGAGCAAAGCATACGGTAGCACTCGTGCGAGGGGGTACTGATGATAATGCCATTTGGCGCGGTGCTGGTGTTTCTGCCGGTAAGTCGTTTTATCAAAACTGTCATTGTGGATGCCAGTGTTGACTCCGTCGTTGTCAACAGAAGAACGATTACTATCATTTATGGATCAAGGAGGAAAGTCATTGTTGAGTTGGTTATCAGTGTCCACGGATACCATGGATTCTAATATTGATGGTATATTTACATGGCACCTGGCAGCACGACAGGGTACTTCAGCTCCACGGCATATTTTTGTTGCGCTCCAGAATACTACGCGATTAAATAATCAAGAACGTTCCCATATTTGATCAATTAGGTGTTAACGAAGTCTCGCTGAGAATAAACGGACAGCAAGAACCATCCGAGGATATACAACTTGATTATAACAACAATCATATTGCACGCGCGATATGGGACGCGATCAAAATGTCGACACTGGTCTACAAATATCACAGTTGGATTTTAAAAATCTGTATCCGATTTATTACTTTTCGCTGGAACATCTCGATTTAACAAGGCAATCCGTCGTTGATATACATTTCCGAGCTCGGGTAACCCGTCCTGGTGGCATTGCTAATTATAGAGCAGTTGCTGTCATTCTCAGTGATAAATCAATGCTACTCGAAGGTGTTGTTGGACAAATGAGAATCGTTGATGCACCAGTGGAAAATCTATGATTGGAAATCTTCGATTGTAATTGTAAAGCAATTTGAATTTCACCTTCGGATGAAAATCCTAAAAGGATTTCCCATTAGAATCAATCTTTTATGTATACATGTAATATAGTCATATTAGTGTTACGTTAATTCCTGGTCAACTCAAGAAATTGCAATCGGAATCAGCTAAAAAATGCGGAACCACAATAACGCTGACCCAATCAGATGACTGGCGGGGAGAATAAATTATCGCTGACAACACGTCAAGTAAAACACTTCAATGATGCACTTGTAGCAAAGAAAGGCGTTCAGATCACTCTCTCTGCGAAAGCGATCAGCAACATGATAAAATCAGTCGGTATATTCCCGTTGTTAGCTGCGATTGCAGCGTTGATTTCCGCAGCGACCCCAGCGGTGGCTAAAGCGGCAGCGTTAGGAGCCGTTGGTACCGCGGCAGGAATGGCACTAAAGAAAGCAGCCGGTGGATCCGTTCGCGGATCTAAGTATAAAAAAAAGGGAAAGGGTCTAAGACTACCAGTAACCCCGTATTCATGGTACAGCGGAAAAGGCCTGATAATCCCAGGAACGGTTTATTAACATGTCCAATTTTGATTTACTCGATGCTGCTAAAAAAACTATCGATGAAAAACTCCAGAGGTGTCTTTATGAAAGATCAGTTGCCGGCGTATCCAAACAGAGTTGAAACAGGTATTATTAATCTCGATAACAGCACCGGACCCGGAACTGACTGGATTGCATACGCGATTGATCCACGTGCAATCGTCTATTTTGATTCATATGGATTAGCACCGCCGAAGGAATTTATGCGTTATATCCTTGATTTAAAACTCCTCGTTGGTATTCCACGCTACCAACACAAACGATGATTGATCCACCAATATGCGGCAATGAAGTATTAAATGTCCTTGACGCTATTTCATCATCCTTGGGTAACCCAAGGGGAATGCCACCTGATGTTGCCGTAAATGAATGCACGAATAATCGCTGGAATCAAAGATTTCAAATCAAAGATTTCAAATCAAAGATTTCAAATCAAAGATTTCAAATCAAAGAGTTTAGAGAGAGATTATACACAATACCATGATCGATATTTGGGGACGCTCCTTATCAGCGCTGAAGAAACACGATACTGATGGAGTTGAAATCAATGATGTAAAAAAAATCATCGAAGATGAAATAGCTGAAACGTTGAACCTAGCAAGTGTTGATCCCGGTGAAATAGTTGTATTTCAAGATCGTCAGGGTAAATTGAAAACTAGTAATATGTCATTGGATGATATTTTAGTTAAACGACGAGATGCAACAGAGGATACTATCGCGTTGTTTTCCGATCAGGTAAACTCAAACCCGGTGTAACTATTTCGACAATTACAGATAACATTTTATCACTCGATAACAATCATATATCTGTTACGAATTCATTAAAAATATATGATGATAAATTGAATCAACTCATTGACGCCATCGATAACTTCTTTGGTGTTTCACGTGTGACCACACCAAAACTAATAGAAATAAAAAATTATATGTTAGAAATAGCAACACTTCAATCCGAATATGAAAAACACGTGAAACAGTTTTCAAGTTTTCGTTAAAACCTCATGGATAAATTTATTGGAACCACGTTGAATAAAATTTAAATAACCCTTCCCGAGATTAAGAAATACATCGATGAAATGAAAACAAATTTCTCATGAGAGCACCAACAATATCGTAATCACAATTCAGCACAGATCATTTGCGTGGACTCCTACAAACAATAAACTAGGTATCACTGCAACCGTCAAAGGCATTTATCGATTAACACTAGTAACACCGACTCAATCTAATATATCATCGTCGAGTTCATCTGGGGTCAATAATACGATATCAACGATCATCGAAAAGAATTCAACCGAACAGTTCAAGATAACAACGAATGATAATAATCTAGCTAGGGTTTCAGTAACATGGTATGTGGAATTCGTAGCGGATTTAAGTAAATAACGGTTTCAATTGAAATCGTAAACTGATTTGGAAATAAAATGACAACATCGACGATACCTTCGGTATATCAATATCGCTATGACCAAGTGAAAGAATTTTCAATGAAACTCAAAACACTCACTGAGGAATATCAAATGAAAATAAAAAATACCGACACAGAATAGCCGTGGTTGACGTTACAGTGTACTCGGCGTCGGGAGTAATCACTGCTGCTGGAATTATACTCTCTTCGGTTACAATGATTACTCCGGTCGTAGTTCCAATTTGTATTTCTGCGGTGGCGACAATCGCGGATATATTAACCGGGGTCACAAAAAAGTTATCGTCGTGTAGTCAGAGTAAACTGCACGATTATGTAATTAAATTTCACGTTGTATCTGCCGCATACTCGCAATTGTCCTCGATGATTTCCTCGTCGTTGGATAATACAACAATATCAGATAGCGAGTTTTCAGCGATAGCTCAGTTGTACAAGTCAACGATGTTGAAATTGGAAATTGAAAACAATAATAATAATAACAATGTCACAAGAACTGCTTCAACAAATAGTAGAAAATACCACACCGGTGAAAACAAATATGATATCAATAACCTCAACGCGTCCTGAATTCAGCGTGAATTTCCCGACTCCGATTCCCGTGAAAGAGATAGCGCTAGCAAAACTACGAATGTATCACAGTTGGCCTAATATCAGATCGAAAGCATTCGGTGGTCAACAACCGAATAACAGTTTGATGTTTGCGTGGAAAAATAAACCAGACGGTGAACCAGACTAGAATGTTGTCTCGTTACCGACAGGGTCATATCAAATTGAACAAATCAATAACGAATTAGCGCGTAGAATAAAATCTATCACCGAAAAGAATCGAAAATCGCTATAACGGTTCATGAACCGACGCTGTCATCTGCGATCGAGATTAATTTACCCGGATATGTCATAGATATATATAACAGCTCAATCAGATCAGTGTTAGGTTGGCCTGAATTACCACCTAGACGAGAAATTGTTATACCGCCTGAACCGCAAAAATCTGATTATATCACCGACAGGATAAAACCCGTCAATGAAGTAAAGAGTTATAACGAATATGATGCGTTGGATTTTCGTGGTTCAGGTAGTATATATCTACGACGCGATAGAATCACTGAAAATTCACATCGATGAATAATGATTTTTCATTGTTGTTGCCATCTCTTAAATCCGGTACTCTAACCCGAGATGAATTTATCAGTGTCTTAGAAACATGTAACATAATCATCGATGACATGGGAACAGTTCATTCGAAAATTATTCAAGAAGCATTAATGAACGACGACAATAGAACGTCATTTATGTTAACATACTCAATCATCGATGCAGCTATTCCAAAATTTAAAATTCCTGGGTATAATGTTCCAGAACTAAAAAAGTCTCTCAATGATGCCATCGATGAAGGTTTCAAAAAAATCCACGACGCATGGGAAAAAAACAGCACCACAACGACAGATACCTATAATCAAAACATAATAATGACCCAGACGGTGGTGGTAGGCATATCGCTCCGTTCAACGTAAATATATCCTCGGTGATTGCATTGAATTTAGTATGTGATGTTATCGAAGGAAGCTATCAAATAAATCTCGAGCAATCAAATCAAGCTCAGCAGGGATATATTCTATATTCATTTGCACCAACAGCTCCTCCATGATTTCTAATCATTGAGTCTCCAACTAATCCAGTCAATATGCGATGTCATAATGATTCATTGACGAGAATTAATTTCAAACTAACTGACCAGTCCAATAATCTAATTGATCTACAAGATGAAGTTTTACAAATCAGTTTGTTTGTAAAATCGTAAAGAATTTTCGTCTTAAGATTTTCATGCTAAAAAATTGTTAACCCGATAGCAGCAACGGGTGTGAATTCCAACGACAATAGCGTCTTCAAGGAAGCCTCAATTTACCGAATCGACGTTTTTGTTTTACGGTTGCGAGGAAGCCTTAGATTGCCTAGTCGACGCCTGGATTCACCCCCCTCATCGTTAACCACATAGCAGCAGAGGGGGTGAGTGACAACGACTCTGGCATATCGCTGTAAGATATTTTTTTTCGTTTTTGTAATAGGGTTTTACTTAACAAATATTTGTTCGAAACATTGTCCGATTCGCCTCCCATCATGACAATCGTTGGGGGATGTGTGACAACGACGCTGGCATATCGTTGTAAGATATTTTGTTTCTCGTTGTCGTAATAGGGTTTTGCTTAAAAAATATTTGCCCGAAACTTTGTCTGATTCACTCCCTCTGCTGCTAAGCGTCAATCAGATGACGGTGACTGGCAGACTCCGAAACATCGTCATTGCTCCTCGTGGTCATTCAAGAATAATGATTCCACATACGTAAATTGTTCGAACATATATACCAGCCTAGTTGACAAAGATGACACTTATGACCTCGGACAGGAATCAATACAGCCAAACAAGGTCTGTAGGGAAAATGTTTCTGTAGCAAACAATGAATCAGCATCAATAGCTGGGAATTCTGGTAAGGTTACTCTTGCTGGGCCTCACAGTGGGATTTTGAAGAATGAGCAGTTTAAGGACATAACAGAAGCAATGAGAAAGTTGAATCTAAATGAATATCATATTTACTACCACGTGTACCGGAGGCATACATGTTCTTCATGGTTAACAATGCACTAAATGAGGTGAGAACGAAAACGGTTAAGGGAAGATAGTTATGGAACGACTGTGGTACGTGGGTGAAAGGTACTTCTCCCATAAATTACTTTGTTGCAGTAAACTAGAAACTCGTCAGCCTTATAAAAAGAGCGGACAATATTGCACTGAAAAACAATTAAACGGTGTGCGCGTCTAGTGCCCACTTGAACCACAACCAGATGCTATTGACATGTTGGTTGTGCATGGGGCATACAGCAACCACAAGAACTCACTAAAATACAAGCAACGTGTAACTTGGATAGGAAATGTGCCACACTCTATGACACTATCTAAATTTTTCTCGATTATCGAGTATGTTGGTGTATTTCCCGGGAGGACTATTCATGGAAATACATTAAGACCAGAAGTACACGAATAATACATAAGAACTACACAACGCGTAAACGTTGTGGCTGCAAGTATGGTAAAACATGACCCCGCAAAAATGAGTACGACAAAATAAACCAAGGAGAAGATGTATATGACATTCCCAGAAATATCAAGGTTGTCCGAAACATTAACAGACAAAAAAGGCAAGAACGTCAACCGGCCAAAGACGTTTACAACAGAAATCTGGCCGACCATATTCTTAATGTAGAAAGTAAACTTTATTCTCAGCACCATTTCATTAGAGTTGTCCGACACTTTGATTCTGGCGACATCATCATACTGTACATTGACAAACATATACAGGATATTAAGCGATTCTGTTGTACGATGGATGGAATGGTATTAGGTGTGGACAAAGCAGTTAATCTTGGAGAAATGTACTTAACATCAACAGTTCTCCAAGACCGAGCACTTTTACGAACCGATACAGTAGAGTCTCCTATTCTTTTCGGCCCCTCTTTTCTACATGGTAAATTTGACATTGAAACTTTCAATGCTTTCTTCTCACAAATTACCAGTCATTTCACAGATGAAGAAATAGAAAACATGGTTTTCGGCTCAGATGACGAAACTGCGATTCGTAAAAGTTTAAAGCGGTCGTTACCTGGAGCGACACAGATTGTTTGTACACTTCACTTGAAGAAAAATGTCACTGGTTATTTAAAAATAGGGTCGGCGTCAACGTGCATGATAGAAAATTAATTTTAAACACCTTTTCGGTGACGAAGGAATGGCACAAGCCGATAATTCTGTAGTATTAGAAAAAAGAATAAAACAAAGTCATTTTCGAAAAAAACCTAATGCTACCAATACTGAAAGATATTAACTATCCTGCGAGTGTTAAAATATTGACGCCCACTGGAGTCGACGAATAATATCATGAAGATTGGAACCAACTGGAAGCAAAAGAAATATATTCGATCTGATAGACGTACTACATTGTCAGTTCCCAGTATAAAGAAGCCGAAAGATCATTGATTGGAAGAGGCAATTTCAAGCTGGCATCCAATTATATGTATCACATAGTTTCTATGGACGTTTGGTGTCAAGAAACATAAACTGAACGACAAGAAATATTTAGAAAGTTTATCAAAGACAAGGGTATAAATAAGTTAACAGTAAGGTAGACAAACTATACCAAAGACACCTTCAGGAGGGAAAATAAACCTCACCAGAGAAAAAGGTTGAGAGCTGAGCGGAGTCGGACTAGAACAAAATAAAAAAAATGAACAGTCTTAGCAAAGAATATATATATATATATATATATATATATATATATATATATATATATATATATATATATATATATATATATATATATATACAGAGAGAGAGAGAGAGAGAGAGAGAGAGAGAGAGAGAGAGAGAGAGAGGTTTTGGCATTATTTTAATTAAAGCGTGTTAGGTGCACGAATAAAACAATATCACAACAACATATGTTTTTATGATTTATGTATTTAAGTCCCTACAATAAAACTTGTAATATTTAATGTAAATTAGCATAATTTATTTCGCAATATTCTATTTTTGTCCCCATTACTATCGATTAGAGCTCATTTCTGTCCATCACTGTGTTTAGGTAAACCCTTTGTGACCTAGCTCGAATCAAACAGGTAATGTAAATTGTACATAACCTAGCAGGTCGGTATACGCTTCTGAAATACTTTACCTGGATTGGCTTGTTTGTTTTTAGGATCGATATTTGCCGGGGAAGGACAGGACACACCAGGCGGCAACATGATTTAACCCAGTAAAAGTATATGGTGTGTAATTCAGGAAGGTTGTATGCTGAGAAATTTTTGCAACTTATGCAAGTATCAGTCTTTATATACTTATGCAAACACGCAAGTTACATATTTACATTACCTGTGTTCACATTGGAGGTAGGGGATTACAGTCTCATCAAAATATTAATCATGTATAGGTCTATCTAAAGAGATACGTATTCATATTGCATGTGTTCACGATGTGGAAGTATGATCAGGTAAATCTATGTTACAGATAACATTCTAACAAAATAAATAATCATATATGATGTCAATGTTCATGGGTAGATGGGACTAATTTCTAATTAGTTTAATTTCCATTATCAATTCAATTGGACGAATACATAATTATTTTCCCGATGTCAACGTATTATGCAGGTATCGATTTACCTATACTCGTATCAGTGTTTACAATTACGGGAATTACTATCTAGTCACTGTATAAAGTGTTGTTGGAATTACAGTACTGTCGAAGTAATTATTGTTACGGTAATGACACGCATCACGCATACAAAGCATATCTGAGTTCACAATAACTTGAATGTAGAAACGTATCTGATATGCACTCTGGTGCATGCAATTGTTGAGATGAAAACAATATTTTTATGACATTTAATTCGTTTGGGAAGGGGGAATAATGAGACACTAGTTAAGGGACTCCTCCATAAATACCAGTCTTATAATAAAGCCTTTAGGTGTTCGTTCATTCTAGAAAACATCTAGATTTATTGTCAAACCGGAAGAAAGACGACCGACGACAGACATACGGCCATACCTCGACCTTAGTTGACTTCTATTATATAAACTAAGACCAATGTGTGAATACTCTTTCCCACTTTGTTTGCAAGGCAATATTTATTATACAGTGTTTATAAGTGTACATGCACCATGCGTAAATTCTAGACTTATTTTGGATCCTGTCGATTTGAAGTTTATTGTTATTTTATAGAACAAGGCATGTTATACATGGCGGCCTGTATAAAGGGTGGAGGAAAAAGCTTGGTAAAAATATTTCGATCAACGGAAAGTTACTGGCAGTTTTCTCACATATCCATATTAGCCAGCCCGACACATACGCAGACAGATGTGAGATATTGGCTAATGGCTACTCGTCAACTCGAGACCCCCTATAATTTTGGTATTCTATAATAGTAAATATTAATTTTTGCCAAAGACGTAAGTCTTTTATACACAAGCTGATATCTCTTCGATAATTTTTAAATTTAACAGTAGCTATTCCTTGATTTCGACTGGACGCTTGCTGTCTATATTTTGCAGAGCGGACCTAACTAGCATCGTCACTGTATTTGATTAAAAACTCACTTCACCTAGATTCAATACTCATGCATTGACATTCCATTGAAAATACACGATGGCCACTGTAAGATCGCAAGATGGTATTTGCAGAATAGTCAAAGATGGGATTCTGGAACTAGAAACGGAAGGTATGTAATAGATAAGTCATATATAAAAACCTTGATGATAATTACGAACACATCGATAAATATACATGGTGTTCCAAATTATACTAAACACAGTAGGTGCAAAATACATAGAGACGATGATGATGATGACGATGGTGATCATTCGGTGGCAATGGCCATATTTTGAGCCGCGTGTTACAATTTTGTTGATGAATAACTTGAAGATGAAAATTCCACTTTTTTTAAAGGATCCCAACCATTATTTCGATACCCTCACGTAAATCTAAAATTCCAGTTATTTGTTCTTATCAAAATGTTCAGTCCAGCCTATGAATAAACAGTCAATATATATTTCACCTGACAACCCCATGACCTTGGCCTTGGCGTGTACTGAAAATAAATCACAGTAAAGCAGTAACACGCTACTAGACGAAAATCACACCTTTGATAAATGAAGCACACTCAGTTTAGAACTTTAGATCACGTTTGGTGCATACCGTGGGGTCTTTGGAAATAAATGGAAGATTTGTCAAAATGCTTCAGTCGAATAAGCCACATTTTTTTTTCGTGCAGCGATGGAACTCATGCCTTTATATGTTATAAGGTCGGACGCTTACTAGTCAGAATATACCGATGACGTCATAATGAAGCCAAAACATATAATGGTCCCCTATCGTACATATACATTATGTTTCGAACGCAACGAAATCGTAACCTTTCCCAATTCAAAACATTCACGGATACTGTAACTAATGTAAACAAAATGGCCGATGTGCCACATGCTATCCAATTTTGCATGTACTGATTTAAATCAAACATTTTTTATTGGGAAAATAATGAGAGATTTTAAATGTACTATTGCACAGTTCAATGTTTAAATTGTTTTACTAAGGGAATGTGTTTCAAAAGGCATGCAACACTCGATACAAGCAATGGCGTTAAGGATGGAAAGAAAATGGTTATGTGATAATTATCTAATGACAATAGCTTGCAGCACATTGAAAGTGCCATGTGTATATTGTTGTGTTTCTAACGACACAACATCGCTTGCCTAATAATCCTTTTACTGTATGCTACCAACCACCTGCAAATCTGCAAGCAATAAGTATATGCAATGACTTATACTACGAGACACGCATAATTCTCAAAAATAACTTGAAGCCATACAGTCGTGGGATAAAAAACAATGAAGGCAATATGCGTTGTGTTGCTGTAATATAGATAATATTCCAAAGTTACTATGACAGTACTTTTACAAAATGATATTTAAGTGTAAAGTCCATTTTGCCTTTGCTAGACTTAGCTTTACTAACACACTGATTATAATTTCCATGAATTATTGTGATATGGATTTCAAGATGAAGGTTTACTCATTTTATTTCTTAAATAATTTGCACAATTTGACTTACAAATAAATGAACAATTTAAATAATGACAAATTAGGAAAAATATCAGTGTTTAACTTCTTTTATTGATTGTAAGCAGACATTGGACCATCTTAATGAGATACAGGTAGCACCAAAATATAGACAATCATGGCACGTGAAATATAGACCCTAGTGATGGTATAGTTATATTACCCATGATAGGGGTTGTTGCATCATACTGTGTAACAGTGGTATATTCAAACAGACACATTTATATTACCTGTTATAAGTTGGGTGATGGTGCATACTAAAGTGTAACAGTGCTATATTCAAACAGTCACATTTATATTACCTGTAACGGGAAAACATTCTACAGTGCAACAGAACTCTGCTGAAACAGTCACAGAGGTATGAGAAGTCATCCAATGTTTGATTTTAGGAAACGTAGACATAGGTACAGTCGTATTCCATGGGGGGTGGGGGTGAGAGTAGCCGTGAAGTCTAAAGCGCTCTTTGTTACGGATCAGTGCCATCTCACATCTGTCTGTTTGGGTTCGAGTCTAAGATTCGGCTAGTGTAGTTATGGGAGAAAGCTTGCGATTAGCTTCTCGTGGGTCTTTGGTTCTTTCTGGGGGATTTCCCGGGTTCTTCCTCTACCAATAATACTGGCCATTAACAATAATCTCTGAGAAAACTTTGTACGTGTGAGAAAAGAATTTACGTGACCTACTCTTTTGTCTGGAGACAATGTAAATGAGTGTAAGCACAGAACAGTTTTTCTTTTGTAACTCAGATTACCACACACATTTAATCGCATTATATCTGATAGTTCTTGGGTAACACAGGTTATTCAAGTTGTCTGAGGATTAAATAACCGCTATAGGTAACTGTCTATGAAATGATCATGACATACCCGAACTCCGATCCCCATCCTCTCTTTAACTGTTTCATTAAGTTAGGTTTCAATAACAAGCGGATGACGTAGAGACGAGGATCAATCAAAATGCATCCAATGGTTTGGTTTACTTGTATCTTAAGTGCCTTATAGCTATAAAACAACACATCAACCCAAGCCATGTATTTAGCAATATATGCCTTATAGCTATAAAACAACACATCAACCCAAACCATTGTATCTAGCAATATATGCCTTATAGCTATAAAACAACACATCAACCCAAACCATTGTATTTATCAATATGTGCCTTATAGCTATAAAACAACACATCAACCCAAGCCATTGTATTTAGCAATATATGCCTTATAGCTATAAAACAACACATGAACCCAAACCATGTATTTAGCAATATATGCCTTATAGCTATAAAGCAACACATCAACCCAAATCATTGTATTTATCAATATATGTCTTATAGCTATAAAACAACAAATCTACCCAAACCATGTATTTTGCAATATGTGCCGATGGTTTTGTAAGCAGAAAGTACACTGACCTTTACTTTAATTCGCTTCAAAATATCATTTTCCTGAGCATAACAAATAAGCCTAATATAATAATGAAGAATGAGAGGAACATTGTTTTTTCAGGCACATTTTGATATTTAAACAATGGAAAGCATGAATCATGGCGTCTGCTCACAAAACATATCTTTAAACACTTTCCAACTGCATAATAAATACCGTCTCAGTCAATAGAAAAATGCCCTCTCCCTTCCTGAAAATAAAAGGATACGACTAACCGTAACATCAACAAATTATTTAAGAAAAACAACTAGAAATATCATCCACATCATCATCACAACTCACAACAACAACATTACGAAAATAATGGAAGTTGGAACTAACGGTCATCGTACATGACTGTGATAACAACCATGATGATGATAGTAATCATTCAGTAGCAATGACCATATGTCAGACGGCTTGTTACGATTATGTTCATAAATTACTTGATCATGATGAAAATGGTGTTGATGATGTCACTTATTTAAAAGGATCCTAGCCAATATTTCAATAACCAGACGTACATTCCATTTAAAAAATGTTCTTGTTAAAATGTACAATCCAACCTATGAGTAAACTGTCACTGTTAAGTTACACCCGACAACCTCGTGACCTTGGCATTGATGTGTACTAAGAATAACAGTCACAGTAAAATGCTAGACAAAATCACACCTTTGATAACTGTTGCACACTCAGTTTAGAACTATAAACCGCGTTTGGTGCATACCGTGGTATCTTTTGAAATAAATGGAAGATTTGTCAAACTACGTTAGTTGAATAAGTAATGAATTCTTTTCTTGCGGCGATATAACACAGGTCTTTAGATGTTATAATGTCGAACGCTAATACGTCACTATATACCGATGACGTCATACAGAAGCCAAAACACAGAATGGTCCCCTGTCGTATATTTACATTATGGTACGAACGCAACGAATCTTGACCTTTCTTAATTCACAACGGTCACTGATACTGTAACTAATGTAAACAAAATGGCCGATGTGTGCAATGCTATGCAATTTTCTATGTACTGATTTAAATGAAATATTTTTTATTGGAAACATAATAACTCTAAATGTACTATTTGCACAGTTCAATATTTTAATTGCTTTTCTAAGGGAATGTGTTAGAAAAAGCATGCAGCTCTGGAACACTTGATACAAGAAATGGCGTTAGGGATGGAAAGAAAATGATTGTGATAATTATCTAATGACAATAGCTCGCAAACACATTGGAAGTGCCACCGTTATTCTTTTCTGTCTTAAAAGACATAAAAAATATTGTACCTAATAATCCTTTGCTGTATGTTACAACCCATCTGCAAGCAATACACATATGCAATGAATGTTACGAAATAAACATATGCAATGACTGTTACGAAGAGACTAAAAAATCACTTTAACTCACAAAATCGAGAGAAATAAGAATAGGTGGTTTGCACGTTTTGTTACTGTTATGTACAGTCAATAATATTCCAAAGTTTCCCTGACATAATTAATTTACAAAATGATATTTAAGTGTAACAATCCATATTGCCTTTGCTAGATTTAGCTTTGCAAACAAACTGATACATATAAACTGATTTGCATGAATTATTGTGATGAAGGATTTCTCATTTTTATTGATGAAATAATTTGCAAATTTTAACTTAAAAATAAATGGAAACATTTAAATAATTACAAATCAGGAAAAACATCTCCTACTGTTAAACTTGTTTTTATTTTTTGTAATCAGACAGTGGATCACCTTAATGACATACAGCTAGCACCAAAATATAGACAAGCATGGCACATGAAATGTAGACCCTAGTGATGGTGCAGTTATATTACTCATGGGGGAAGGATAATACAGTGTAAAAGTACTATATTTAAACATAGTTTTATTCCTATGATGGGTTTGTGGTTGCATCCTACTGTGTAACAGTACTCTATTCAGTTACCTTTATATTACCTGTTATAAGTGGGTTGGTGGTGCATACTAAAGTGTAACAGTGCTCTATTCAAACAGTCACATTTATATTACCTGTTAAAAGTGGGGTGGTGGTGCATACTAAAGTGTAACAAGACTCTATTCAAACAGTCAGTTATGTTAAGGGGAAAACATATTACAGTTTAACAGAACTCTGTTCAAACAGTCACAGAGGTATAAGAAGTCTTCCAATGTTTGATTTTAGGAAATGTAGACATTGGTACAGTCGTATTTGGGGGGGAGGGAGCCGAGTGTTCTAAAGCCCTCTGTTGTGGATCACTGCCATCTCACCTCTGTCTGTTTGGGTTTGAGTCTAAGATTCGACTAATATAGTATGCGAGAAAACTTGCGATTAGCTTCTCGTTGGTCTTTGGTTCTTTCGGAGGTTTTCCCGGGTTCTTCCTCCACCGACAATACTGGCCACAATGTATAGCCTATTTTGTGCTGAAAAATGGTGTTAAACCCTACAACAACAACATATTTCATGGGAAGGTGGAGCACATTACAATAAATGATCACTCTACACAAACCTTGGAAAATCACATTGGAATTAAAAGTCAATACAAGGTTAAATTAATATAAAATGTTTTTGGGTAAAAAAATTACGTTATGAAGTTTTGATTCGAAAAATGGGACACGTATATAATGGCATGAATTCAAATCTGATCCTTTATGTATTATACACATGTCTGCTATGTTTTGATTGTCTACTTCAAGTGATTTTAGCGTACTCTTCTTTACATGTTTTGTGTCAAATGATTCCAGATCCCAAATATTTACAAATGTAAAAACTTACCAAAATGAACATGAAAGTCTAATCAGGTTATTTCAATATATTAATAATATGCCTATAAATAGAAGGTCCTCAATGTCTATGTATTAAATTGGAACACAAGTTCTCAATTATAATTACTTTTAACAAGCATGTTACATATTTCCTGAAATCGGAAAGTGATGATTGTAATTATAGTATGTTAAGCAAATTTCTTTGTTTTGGGGTTGGGAAAAACCTTTTATTGAATAGTCTAAGAATAAAATTAAAAAATTAATTTACAAAAGTAGTATGCTCCTATATGTATATTAAAGCTGGCAATGCAATTGTATTTAGCGTATGTTATCTGGAACTATACGATACTTTTAGAACAGTATGGATTGGGAGGTCTTTAGAAAGTGCTATTCTGTGCTAAAATATGTGGAAATTGAATCCAATACAGTAGACACATATTTTTAAATTTCCTTCAATGTGATGTTGTTGCGGTGAATTTAATGTCAGAAAAATGAAACTTCTTTAAGTGCTTTCATTCATGCAAGACTGGAAAGCTGCTATGGAATACAATATAACAAACTCACAGTACAATATTGGCAAGGGTTGTAAGAAGGCACTATTTAACAGAGGTGCTCATACAATTATCAGAGAATTGCACATGGCATGAACATATTGCCACAGTTGTGCTCAGCCTAGTCACTAAATTGTTAGGGGCATTTAGAACATGCAAAAATGTCCAATGGTTATTGAAATCAAAACCCATCTTTGCAGTAAACAAATCCAAAATAAATGACAAATGTGACAATGTTAGAACATAAGCTGTTGCCCACTTCAAAATGTTCATCTGATAAAAGCATTCTATGCTAAATTTGTATCAAAAGTATTGTCAACCTCTTCTAAAACTATAGGTACCAAAACAGAGTATATGGTTTACTTCTACTAAATTTATATCTACCATAAATAGAGAGCATGGTTACTTCTACTAAATTTATATCTACCATAAATAGAGAGTATGGCTACTTCTACTAAATTTATATCTATCATAAATAGAGAGTATGGTTTACTTCCACTAAATCTATTTCTACTGTAAATATAAAAGTATGGCTTGCTTAAATGCATAATATTTTGCCATTTTTGACTATTTCAATATGAAGAAATATATGAGCCAAAACTAATCTTTTCTTTAGATGGTAGTTTTGAGATTCAAGAGTCATATTTTTGGTCAAAGAACCCATTTTTTGATTTCTCAAGATACAACAAAGCTGTCAAACAGACAGTAGCTTATTTTTAAAATGACCAAAACTAAATTTGAAGGCACTCAAGGCCTTTTACCTAAATGAGGGCCATATGCAGCACTATTACCTGTCCTTAAAATATGCAAATATCACTATGATTGGTTTTAGTCCTTGTATCTAGCAGAGTTGTCTATCAGCCAAGTACAAAGCATATATCTTCCACATATTCATATTCTAGATAGATTGATTCCACAAAGCAAGATCGAATAACTTTGTAAATAAATATATGCTCTTAAGCGCTGAGGGGGGGGGGGGTCCTTCTTACAACAAAATATTCACCTTTTTGCTTTGCTTCTTTTAATTTCTGTATCCGTTCTTAAAGTTTTCTATTTTGTCTGAGGCTTTCATTTCTTCCATGTGATCTATGATTTGCTCTCCATGTACCTCTAAAACATAAATCTCTACTTTCTCTTTAGCTCTCTTATGGTTTCATACTAAAACTGCATGCTCTACCTCGATAATTCATTTTTATCCAATCATCACTATTGGAAGTTACTGTATCAAACTCTAGTTCAACTTTTATATCAGCAAACAGATTCGGGAATTCTCGGTCTATCCTATGATATTTAAAAATTTTGATTTTTTAATCTCACCAAGCACATCTCTCTCTCTCTCTCTCTCTCTCTCTCTCTCTCTCTCTCTCTCTCTCTCTCTCTCTCTCTCTCTCTCATAACTACGTCCAAAATTGATTGCTTAATCCCCATTGGTGACCTCCGAAGTCTCGCTATCGGTTGACTCACATGCCATGCAAGGATATTTAGTATTAGTATCATGAGCATATTTACTAACTATCCATACCCAAGTCGTACACAGCTGGCTATTATTCTACTATCTCTGCTTGACATTGCTAAAGTGGATATTCGCATGTATTATTTTGTACACCCACACGATCTCCTTCGATCAGCTGATGAGAATAGGGCGAAACATCCATACGATTTTCACTAGCCAACAGTAAAATGTATAATAGTATAACCCGTATCAATAATTATCTTGCAAATCTGCTAGATTTAGCGTGTCTGTACTCTTCTCGACTGCATTTATCGTCACGTTCAAAACAAAGATACTGGATGTCAACTAAAATTTGGTTACCCCAACTGGGAACCTTCGAACAAACAGGAAGTCATTAGTTTGGTTCTTGGTTATTGATTTTGTAGCTCAAAAGGTCTCGAGGTTACAACTGAACGCTGATTTGTATTAATACGCCAAGACTCTGTATTGTATTCCGAATGAGAGTTAGAAACTTGTAAACATCGCGTCATCGGCGTTCGATGTTCGATTCAGTAGCAGACGACATAAAGTGGAGAGTGCAGAAGTGGAGAGTGCAGAAGTTTACATGGAGAAAGGATTTTCATTGAAATAATCAGGGTAGTGCATATATGCAATTTTTAATAGCAGATGCAAACTATTGGACGATGATATATCTGTATTGTTTATACTTAAAAAAAAAAAAGATATGTATAAGGTACAGTAAGCACGATTGTTTCCGTTAGTAAAATGAAAAACTCTGCAACATTCACTCCCCTTCTAATTTATACATAGTAGAAATTGTGTATATATTTTAGAAGGAGAGGAATATTTTCAGTAACTGTCTTTTTACTGAGAGAAATGAGTGCTCGTACTGAATAATGATCGTGTAGACTTTAATGTATATCTCTGTCTCCCGAGTCCATCCCCGTATTTGCTGCACCGTGCAGTGTAACTTTTTAAATCATTTATATTTTCAAAAGGAAATTTTTATTCGTGGAATTAGAAAAACAAATTTACATTTAAAATCTTACCATGTGCGTCATCTGATTTCATTATTTCTAATTTAATTATGTGTCTAATTATTGTTTACTTAAATTATGTGTCTGACTATTTTTACTTGAATTATGTGTCTGATTATTTTTACCTTATTGTGTCTGATTATTTTTTTTATATATAAAATTCAAGTAAAAAATATTCAGACACAATAAGGTAAAAATAATCAGACACGTAATTCAAGTAAAAATAATCAGACACATAAGTTGAATTATTGTCACCTTGCAAGTATGTCAGAAGTAGGTAGTTAGTTATAGGGAGCGAAAATCGATTGCTTTCAATGAATGACTCACGAGCTTGATCCAAGGGCATAAAACAAACCCCAAGGCCTATATTGTTTGCATATATGAATATCTTTTCATTAACTGTAATCGTATATATGGTTATATGCCTGGGATCTCAATAATTTCAAGTTATTAGGTATGGTCCAAAAACTTCATTGGAGTTGGGGTGGTTCCTGTCTTGATAATAAGTTGTATACATTAATAAATTTGTCTTTTCGTGCTAGCAATTGTGTACATGGGTATAAATTGATAATCTCAAAAGTTTCAAAATTGCTATACAGGAGTAGGGATGGAATGCCTTTTAAGTGGCAGTTATATGTGTAAATTTGTCTTTACATGTCAAGAAAGTTTGTGTTACGGTTGTTAGTTGGTGATCTCAATAATTTTTATGATGTGACCCTTGGGATACGCTTTTTGTAGGGTGGCGATAGACATCAGGTTAATTTTAGTTTAATTTTTTTTTAAACGTATTACTAGTAGTTTGCAGTAACAGTAAGAGTTGCAAAAAATTACAAATTGGCATCTATACTATACAAGAAAAAATGTTATTTTAAAAGTATTTTTATATTATTTTTATTAGTTGTAGTTACAATCACATATGGTAATTAATAGGAGTTACTTGAAACATACGTAAAATCGCATCTACCCCTTTAGTCCTACTTTAAGCTGAATAACGTTTATCGTTTTTTACTCAAACGTATTTTTTATAGTTCGTTCTACATATCATAGCTAAATTCCTATCTTTAACTCGGTAAATATTCAGGTCATCGTCATTCAATGTAGTCACACAAAAAAATGTAATTCGTTTTAAAAGCTTCGTGTGACACGAATTAGGGAATTTTTTTATAAGGAACTATAATAGCAATAATAATTAAATAAAATAAAACTATTACGATAATGGTGGTGGTCTGTAAATTTACGACTGTAGAATATTGTTTTTAAGTCAGAAATAGATGCATAGATGTATTTACGTTTGTTTTGCATTGTTTAGTAAAAGTATATATGTCTATATTTTATGACACTATGTCATGGTTTTAGGTCAGAAATAGATTTATAGATGTGTATCAGTTTATTTTGCATTGTTTACTAAAAGTATATATGTCTGCATTTTGTGTATTCCGTATCCTGATGTAAGTCATTTTTTTTCCACAGCCGGCCATACACCCGACTATTCTGGGATTTTAAAGATGGAAGACATGTTGGTAACCGTAGACAGGAATGCGAGGAATCTTCAGGTTCACAATGGTCATGACGGTAAACTGATTACATCACACAGACTGGAGTCCATTCCCAATGATGTCTGTCTTATTAGTAAGAATAAAGTCGCTGTGTGTCTGTATAACGGTCCGGTTGTAATCCTGTCATTGAAATCGATAGATGACGTAAAACTCGTCAAAACTTTAAAGACAGGATTTTATTCATGTAATTCATTGGCAAAATTTAATTCAGACAAACTCATTGTCAGCGGTAGGAAGAGAGACGGCATGTTGTGTTGGGGAATTTTATCGATTAGAGATGGACGTATGGACTCAACTCACGACATCTGTGAAGGGAATTGGACTCACATGGCCGTCAAAGATGACACCGTGTACATCTCGTGTCGGACTTCAGACTCCATTAATAAAGGAATTTATGTTTACGACATTCTGAATCCAAAAACAAAAAAGTTTCTGTATCAACACCAGGAATTAAAAAGACCAGGGTCAATAATGGCTGACAGGGATTATGTGTACGTGTGTGACTATAACAGAATTCATCAGCTGACAGACAGCGGTCAGCTAGTGACCATACACACAGTGTCATCAAGTCTGGATGTAATATTCTATGATGACCAGCAACGATTACTTTACACCACAAGCCATGGAAGTAATGTGATAACAGTTTACAAAATGGAGTCTTTACATCAACAAGGTAATTCTGTTTTATTTTACATTTTCCACAACGAAAACTTCATTTATTTACATTTCCCAATTCACATTTTTGTCTCAAAATATGATTTATGAATATTGTAGTCATAACTTTATTGTAAGACAAACATGTATAACATATTTAAAATAAAATAAAAGTGGAATAAATATTATTTTATTATTTTGGAAGTTTGAAAATGTCCATTTCGTCGTGCATGGTCATATTTATCGATTTATAATATAAATAAAATATTTTTGTTATTTTAAATATTATTGCAAATTGTATTATAACCATTTCGATTCATTAATGATTGTTCAGTCGTCTGCTTGTTGGTTCTGACTACATAATTTTCATATAAAAATATTAAATCTGTATGGACTATTAAAATGGCTGCTTATATGCAAAACTCGCCATCATCATCAGTTCGGGGCAATGCATATTTTTTCCCAGAAGGTGGCGCTTTCATTGATAAATCTTTGCACACGTCATTGCACGCGACATGCACGCGACCGGATCTCGTTCAGCGTCTAAAATTCCCACGTATTTTGTGTTGAGATCATTCAGGTTGATGTAGTGGTTCTGTGATGAATATTCAAGGTGGATTTATCAATGAAAAAACTCAAATACAAGATACCTGGACAATTAAGTTTAAAAAAAAAAAATTAAATACCATTTTGGATATTCTATGGTATGTTATATAATGCGCGCTATATTTACTACGATCTATCTGTTCACGTTTTCGTTGAAGGATGCAATGATATTGCAAACCGAAACAGACGAGGTTGAAAATGGAGGTATGGCTTAGATAAATTAATATGGCGAAAGATTACAGAAATAATATTGTCAAGTAATATTGTAAAATAACGGCCGACATTTTTATTAAAAATTAAAAGTTGGATGTGGAAGTAATCACAGGTGAAAAAAAAGAGCTTGAGGTGAAGAAAAACATAATAATCTAAAGAAAACACCCCAGTGAGAATGGAATTATTTAAATCTGCAACATCAGTTTGAAATTAATAATGTCTAGATTACCTATTCTTTGTTCAATTGTTGTATTCGTATAGGTTATTCATATATAAGATAAAAGATTTGTATATGGTGTAGACAATTTTGTACAAGATTAATCCATGTAGGAACATTTTAGTACTTGCACACAAAGCAGGGGTACTGTCACAAGGATTTATATTGCTTACAATTTGCCCATAAATTCTACATGCACTGTATAATATTATGACCTAAGTTAATAGTAATATATATTGTGTGATTCATATGTAAGCTATAAGCAACAATTAAGTCCTTGTGGGTATCTGTATAGAACTAATTTCAATAATTTTAAACAAATCAAACTGTACATCAGTTTGGAACAGAGTTCAGAATGGTTGGAGGCCAGACATACTTTTAAAGTTTTATATAACAATTGACTTCCCCCAAGATATTTTTTTTCTAGCACATTATATACCCAGATCTAGCTTAACAGACTTGATATCTCCATACTTTATCTGGGATATTGCAGTTGCAGTCAGTGGTCTGCATGTCTGTCCATCCTTCTATGACAAATCTAGTCATAATTAATTATTCACAATACTTGAAGAATTTAAATGAATCTTTTTACATTTGAAGGGGTAGATACCTGGTTGATTTCAGGAAAGGTTTAACCCTGAGACTGACTACTGAATAACCCTGAGACTGACTACTGAATAACCCTGAGACTGACTACTGGATAATTTCATTTTATGGGGATTGCCTAGAAAATAATCCCCCGCACCCTCAAACACTCCAAATGTAATTTTTTTAAAAATTTCTTTTTGACCTTTTGGTAGGAAATGTATTGAAAATTCATTGAAGAAAAAAATTCTATGAATTTTTTTTAAAATTGAACTGCAGAGGACTTTCTTTGATTTCAGTGTTTCAAATGTGAGATGGTGTGATAATGATAATGTAAATTTGTTTGCCAGGAAAGCATGCAACTTGTATTGCTTCCCACCACACACACCTCTTTTTGATAGGGATGTATACCATGTGTTTCTTTTTTTTTTTTTTTTTTATGGTTTAACGCCATTTTTCAGCACAATATAGGCTATACGTGGCGGCCAGTATTAATGGTGGAGGAAGAAACCGGACAAACCCCGGAAAGAACCACCGACCCACGAGAAGCTACTGGCAAGCTTTCTCACATAACTACATTTGCCGAATCTTAGACTCGAACACACGCAGACAGAGGTGAGATGGCAGTGGTCCGTAACGGACAGCGCTTTAGACCACTCGGCCACTCGGGGCCCCACCATGTGTTTCAATGTGTCATCTATTCACAGAGCACATACAAGAAATAAATATCTATTTTATAAGTATACTAGCCATTGTTGGAAATTATTCCCTGGAAGTAGCAGTTTATACTTTTCTTATTGTTAACACTGGAGAGCATGTTAATTTAAGCAATTTCAGTATGCACTTATTGAACTGGGCCATAAAATGTATTACTTATTCTGATAATTTACAATAAACAAATAGAAGAGGCATGTATAACCTCAAATTTGGCAGACCAGGAATATTTTATTGGTGCCTGTCCACTGTGTTCAGTAATTAGATGACTAAAACCACATTAAACCAGGAATTCCAAACTTGTACAGAAAGAGGAACCTTTAGGTTTGGCTTCTTCACTTTTGTAATTTCTACGTTTGATTTTTAAAGATAATATAATCCTAACTATTATTAAAAGAAAACATTATATTATGGGAATTAAATAATTAATGCTAAACTTTAAAGTGATTAAACTTAAAATTATTTTAAGAAATTTTAATTCTCTCATTTTGGCGTGGGTCATAGATGTAATTTGTGATGTAAAAGATACAGCTTGGCTTGCTTGCTCGTTTTATCATTTTCACTTCCTAGACATAAAAAAGTATATACTATATAGCCATCTCTGACTAGATTCTGTATATTTTTTTTTATCAACTATTGCCTTAGATGGTACCGGATTTTCATAATTACCAGATGTAAATTAATTGTAGTACAGGAAAGTAGTACATGTATTAAGGTATGCCAACATATCTCAGCATTGCACATGTTGCAAATGTAAATAACTTCACCATAAAACCTGCCCATCTTTCAAAAACACATAGTAAGTGTAGAGCGGAATCTTATTAGTACTTGTTGAGTCGGCTATATAACAGTAGATCTCCGTTTTAATCGTATTTGATATTTAAAAGTTGTGGTTTAATTTTCATTTGCACAATTGGACACGAATAAATTGTGTATGATGAGTTTTATTGGCAAAAGATTTGTTTATGTTGCAGACATGGATAACAATGATATAGCTTGAACACTCTGGTTTAGCTCTCATAAGTTTTAGGTCCATATTTTTCTTGTAAAATCTGCATCATTGTTGATAATATACATGTATATCTACATAACTAATCCATTATATGAACAGGTAGGTGTTCCAATAGATATTTTGAAAATGGATGACAGATCTACCCAACTTTTTGTGGTCCATATTTTTCTTGTAAAATCTGCATCATTGTTGATAATATACATGTATATCTACATAACTAATCCATTATATTAACAGGTATTCCAATAGAAATTTTTAAAATGGATGACAGATCCATCCAACTTTTTGTAGTCCATATTTTTCTTGTAAAATCTGCATCATTGTTGATAATATACATGTATATCTACATAACTAATCCATTATATGGACAGGTATTCCAATAGAAATTTTGGAAATGGATGACAGATCGATCCAAGTTTTTGAAAAGGCTCTAAAAGATGGAATGGAAACTGTGCACCGTATACGTATTATGGTTGTCGGACACATGGGTGTAGGCAAGACGACCCTAGTCAAGCGTCTTTTTGGAGAGGAGGTAAACATTTCCGAGAGACATAGTACAGAGGGCATTGATGTATATGTCAATTGCTGTGATGTTTCCTTGTCAACCCATGAATGGACAAGGCGAACAAAAGGTATGTGGTCATACATACTCATTAATGATCTACCTCTCCGAATTTATGCAAATTCCACAAGGTGAAATGTGTCACATTAAACTGTTTTGTGTTCATCCATCTTTATTTCACTACTTTACAATAGCAATGTTTTCCACTATCTAATGTTACCAAATTTTGTAAGTAGTTTGCATTCTGGGCAAGGAACAGACCTAATTTATCATATCTGATTTAGAAGGTTTAAAATCAGGGTCAAGGTCACAGGGCTAACAGAATGACACTTTACATACAGCAATGAAATAAGTAACTGTTCATCATCATTCACTACTTTCACATATACACTTCACATATACACAGCAAGGTGGAGTTTTTAAGTCTTGATATTTAACTTATACTACAAGTATTTGGTATGTTAGCACATTGCATATGTTGTTGTATTTAATTATTGTACTTTTAATATTTGCTTTTTCCTCCTTCATGTACTTGCACAAATCTATATACTGTTTGCATCCTGTATGCACCTTTTGGCTTTTAGTCACCCTCTGTTGTATGCTAACCTGCTTTGTAACATATCTCCATGGTGAGTGGTATTTGTACTAACACCATATAAGCCATTAACCAGGCAGCCTTGTTAGAATTGTCTGGGGGTTCAGGTTAGAAGGATTGTTTGTGCTTATTTTTGTGTCCATATACGTGTTCATATTTCGGTTATCATTCTTAGCCATGGCTAAACAAAATCAGTTAATAGTCGACTAGCCCAAGGCTGGTAAATTTTCTATTAATTTTCATAATTTAACTAGTCTAATGGCTGGTTAATCTTGTTATGTGTTAAATTGCTTTGTGGCAAGGATTTAGTAAGAATGAACAGGACGAGAAAATTTATGTATCTATTAGTAATTCTGTCTGCAAAGAAATTTGTTAAATCCTCAGCCTGTGGCTAACCTAAAGACCAAACAATATTTTAAGATTATATTGTAATTATTATTATTATTATTAGTATTAAAATAGAGCTCAGAGATTATATCTGCCATCAGATCTAGAACATCCTTCCTCAACCAGGTTACAACGTTTATAGTACTGTACACCAATAAATTAAAAATGGAGGAAAGCAATAAATGGATGAGGACATTTGTTTGAATACGAAAATACACTAAGTAAAGAAATATGTTTAGTAGGGGTGTGCTCTTTCTCTAACTAGCAAAGCAATTTAGTATTCAGCTGGCATATAAGAGTTTGACAACACAAATTTCTTGGAGATGGAATGACTGTTTAAGGAAATATTGGATTCACTGTCTTGTCATACCATATCCAAAAGGTCTAAATCCAAATTTTTTTTTTTTTTTGGGGGAGAGGGGGCATCATGTCGTGATGTATGCATCATCTATATACCACGTCTTTACCAGGAAACCATGTTAAAAAGATTACTTTTTTCATTGTTTTGATCTTTTGTTTTTAAATGAAGTTGCCAAATTCCATTTTTTATGGGGTGTCCTGGGTGGGCATCCATTCTATCCTTTGTAACTTTGATGTGAAATATATTTTCAAAGTGCCCAAGTGTGGTTTCTAGTGGGATTTCCAAGAGTAAATCTGATATATGTAGTTCTTCTGTTTTCTTCTTGATTTTTCTCATAATGGTTGCTGATTCTTTAATTATAGTTGTATTATAGTTTCATTTTTTACAGGTTTCAATATACATGTATATTCTCTAGAGCTGTACCGATGTCACTTTTTGCCGATTATGCCGATACTGCGTATAGCCGATTATCAAAATTGCCGATACCGATTATCAGACCAATTATTTGATTATCATATTATGTACTCGGGTATAAGCTGACAAATTTAGAAAACAATAAAGGCCTGGAATGGGGGGGGGGATTTTTTTTTTGGCAAACAGGAAAGTTTCTCGGCACAATAAATATGTTCTAATCACTATGTAAATTGAGGCAATACTTTTGAGTTTATTGCTGACTTTCTATGAGCAAAGGTCGTCGGCTTGCTTTGACGACAACAAATACTCGTTATTGCTGCAGCAACATCAGATAATTGTAAAACATTGATATAGAATTGTTTTATTTGTTTAGTATATATCGGTGCTTCAAAGGTACAGTAAAACCTGTTATGACTTATGAGAGACCGCCCCTTCTGCCAGATGGTGGCTTGGTGAAACACTAACAAAAGAAATAAAAAATAATTTTGAAAAATCCGGAAATGATTCTCACTTACTAGTATTAAAGACAATGAGTTCATTCACCCTCCAGGCATTACGGATTAACTGAAAGACAGACGACGTACTCAAACCTACACTGAAACCCTTTCAAACAATTTCTCACTGAGACATAAGGACTATCGGTGTTTTGTGAGTTTTCATAAAGATAAAGAAAAAACACAAACCTCAAAATTGACTGTGTATATATATATCCATCATTACTCCCTTTGATGTTAATCTTACTGGCTATTCACCTGACTTTGGCACTACAATGGCGGTTAGCGACATGTACTTTTTTAGTCTGGTTTACTGCAGTTTACAAATGTTACCGGACGCTGGAGTTGAAAATTTCGCACAACTGGCAGCAAGATAAATTCTTTTTAAATACTTTATTAGAGCAATCTCTTTGGTACAAAAGATTAATTGATGGTTTGATGTGTTTATCTCGATATATGGTTATTCGACTATACAGTAGTGTTAGTTAATGAGCAACTTGCTTGCATACTGCAATTATCCCGAGCTCTAGTGTTACAAAGGATTAAGTTACAGTCAGTCAAAACGCGACTGTATATACAACTTTTATCAGGAAAAATTGGTTATTTAAAAAAATTATTTGCATCGGCACCGATTATTTTTGCCGATACCCGATTATACTGATTGTGCTAATAATCGGCCCGATTACGCGTACGGGCGATTAATCGGTACAGCTCAAATATTCTCTGTCTCCTTTCATATTTAACCCTTCTACTAATTTGGTGAAGGTTCTGTTTCTTGCATCTAATGCAATCATTGCCGATGACATTGTAGGTCATATTTCTGTTAACATTGCAAGCAGACAATTCACTATGTCCCTTTTTATAACAACATTGTAAAACTGGTCCTCACTTATCTCTATTCTTTTAGTGCTGTAGTACTTTTTAAGATCTGAAAATTGCCAATTTCGCACCATTATCCTTCTGTATGTGCAGCACGTTTGTCACAAGTTGCTCTTTGTCCAAAGCAGTATTTCAGTATTATATATGTATTGTCTTTCTGTTCTGTCTTTGCATATTTGCACAGATTTCTTTACTGCTTTCAAACTTTGTAGTCCTGTACATGTATGACTTTGAAGAGGACAAATATGCAAAACTGAAATTCGCTCAAACTTTTTATATAATTTGCTATATGTATATGGCTCATTTTCTGAAAATTTGTACCTTTCATTTTTAATCGTTACAAAAATATTTATTTTTAAAAAACCAATCGTTTCTCTCTATCTGTCTTAAATAAAACAACATACTCCTGCCCTTACAAATAGCAGTTGCAACGTCATTTGAGACGTACACACTGGCATTGTGTTGATCATGAATTATTGAGAACTCACATAGGGAGAAGCATTCTAAGTACTAATTCTGAGATGTCGCCACATGGTTGTTAAGGCTTTATTTATTGTTATCTTTCTTCAACTTAAATAACTTATTAAATGTATAAAATTTGTAACTTTTCAACTTTTCCATTTGATCAAGTCGATTTATCTTCAAATCATTATATACATTTTAATTGGAAAAAATAGAGCGGGTGTAAGCATGATGTGATGTCTGCAGTTTTATATATGAAAAGGCTCCAACCTAATAATGAATGATACTTGAACTCTATAAAAAGCATAATTGACGCATACTCAGGAAATGCGGTCACTACTGAGTTCAACATTGTTTATTTTATTTCTTCTTATTTATTAGTGTTTGTAATTTTATTATTTCTCAATAAAACAAACTATTTAAAGTTGAACGAGAAGTTTTAAAAACATTTAACTTCTAAATTGTGAATGCAAAATAATCAGGTTTACATTATTTTATAATATATAACAACAAGTCAGATAATATTACCATAAATACATATTTTAACTGCTAGACGTACTTGGGACAAAATGAGAAAGTCAGTTTCAGCATCATATTTAAAGGTCACGTTTAAATCCTAGAGAAAACTGAATAATATTTCACATGGTCCGAATCAGCAAGTTTAAAGAATCAGCCAGATATCTGGGCCGAATCAGTAAGCAATTTGTATCGAATCAGCCTGGTCTGAGTTTGAGAGTAATTACCACATTAATGAATAATGTTAGCATAATATTTGTATCAATCAAGAAAGTAAACAGCAACATTTGTTTAAATTTTATATCGTAATGTTCCGGTATGCATTTTAAGAAATGTAATGAGATTATATGAACACAGACTTTCAGTTATAAGTGAGTTACTTTTTTATTATGACATTTCACAAACAAGATGAATGCAGCATATAATCTAAAAAAATGTATTCAATAATGCACAAACATTTAGTTCTTCGTTTTTGAACATATCTCACATGTAAAATATTTTAGTTGTTTTTCTTTTGTTTTTCCTGTCTGACTTTGTTTCAGTTTCCCTTCTGAAACGTTCTGGAGTTGGATAGGTATGGCGTTTGCTTCCTTGTACAGGAGAGCCAATACCTGATAATAAGATGATACATCATTTGTGTATTCAAATAATGCGGTAACCACCACGTGGCAACCTCTTTGTTATAACAGTATAGTTCTAAGGCACACATTTCTATCTTATAAATAATTTATTTAATTCATAGATAAACATTAAATAGGTTTTCTGGGTGACAAGTTTTGGGATGACTTTTGCAACTATTTGGGGCAATGTCTCCAGATACGTTCTGACTAGTTCTCCCAGGGTGAGTTTTCAAAGGGGCAAGGTTTATTTGAACATTCATAAAATATAAATTCTAAATGTATTTCACATTTTCTTATCTTGTTTTTATTTGTTTGGTCCCTCATAGCGAGTAACCCCATAGTAAATGCATGTTGTTTATGTTTTGTAAAAATTCAAATATAATTTTGATATGGGGTTTAGTAGTATAGTACACTTACATATTCTAGTGTAACATTAGCTCTACAACCCAAGCTGAGCTATTATATGAATAGTCTAAGCCTTGCCAGGTGTTTGCTATGTTAAATTGCATGCTATCCATGTATTTCTGTTTGGACTGGTTAGACAGTCAAATCATAATACGGAATAAACTATCTAAAAAAACATTACTAGTGTCTACTAGGGAGGTCAAGGCTAGCTTGTGGTGATGGCATGTGGCTCCTCTGTCCAACCACTTCCACCACAATGCCATTCTATCTTTCCCATGCTATTTTTCCTTATCTAATTATGCTATAGTGCTTGCAATAAGTGTAAAAGGAAAATGAAAGAACACCACAAAACAAGTAGAAATTAAAGTAACTAAGGAGCATTTTGTTGCAGGTTTGTATGTACTGCATAATTTACTAGCTCATATATTTAGTAATATGTGATTGTACTCCCATGTTGATGTTTTTAAAATGTTCTTTTTAAAGTGGCCTTCCCTTTGGGGAGATATGTTTGCCTTGTGGCATAGGTATCACCATTATTCGCTCCTTACTCGGTAGTCACACACAAGCACACACACACAATTATTCATACACAAACATACAAGTAGCACCTTGAAACCTTGAAAGAAATTCATCTAATTTCTATCCGATGATGATCTCCACCTCTGCCAATTGGTAACTTCCTTAAATCAATTGAACTACATCTTCCAGCTCTCTGTTACAATAAAGGTTGGTAATTTGGGGCTTGCTGCTTTGATAACTCGCACTAGATCATAAGATGTGTAGACCAATTCACTATCTGATGACAAACTTCCCATCTGAATATTTCTTCGGACAGGTCCGGACATTTTATTCCTTGTCTATGAGGATTGACTTGTCTCTCTCGATTCAGAGAGATTATTGTCATCACCTTTTCCAATATTCTCAACAGTTCTGTGATTTCATTTTCTACAAGCTGTTTTGCATCTTATCTGCAATGCCCATAGGTGTTTTCAAATTTGGATAGTTCCTTCTTTTCCATTGCTTTCATATTTTTAGCTAAGTCCACATCCAATGTAGGTTGTTCCAATATACTATTAGGAATGGCCTTAGCAAATTTGTGACCCGATTTGGATCATTTGGCACATCATTATGGATTTATGCACGGTGTCCCCTGTGGTCACTGCATTTGGAATTAAACTTTTCAATAAGTTAAGTTAACATTTTCCTCCATCGTTAATTATTGATGCGCAGTGTCCTAGTGAACATTTCTTTATCTCTAGCCCAACTATAACACTAGTCTCATTAATACAGACAGATAATGGTGCACTCAGATTTGGTCAACCACTCTGATACCTCATAACATCTGTTGTAGCAGGCATCATAGTGATCCATTGTAGCTGTAGGGAAGTAAGACTGTTACTAATGTCAACTGAACACTGAGCAAAATGGTTGTTTATTAAATGACATTGCATCCGCAATCATTGTACTCATTTACCATTAACATTTTTTTATCAAAACCAAAATCTAATGTAAAACAAGATATTTATGATTTTATTGTTGTGTTTGTTTGTGTGTGATGTTTTAGGGTTTAGAAATTTACATGCATTTATTTATTGTATTGAAAAATGTTTACCTTTTGGTGAGATATTTTAATGGGCTAAGAATTCTATCCTGTTATTATCAAAATAATGAGAATGTGGTATATTTTATTTACCTTAACTTGTGAGTTTATGTCCGCAAGTCACTGAAATATTCTGGAAATTCCTGAGTTTCATAAGTGAAGAGTCTTGGACTCCTTATCCTAAACTTTTGTTGAGAGGATTTAATTTTTGCGTTATATTGTGTTATATTTTCTGCTCAGATGATTGAGGCCTGCTAGGGTTAAAGTTGACTTGAATCAAGATTTACTTTAATAAGTAAGTGTGACAGACACAGGCTATGATTCAATTTTTAATGACCTTTGCAATTCATAATCAATGTTTAGTAGTGTTTTTTAAGGTAAATTTTGAATTTTGTTCTACGGAAAGTTATTGTTAAAACTTGTGATATCATATTTGGTTACTTAAGTCACCATGACTTACATTTCAAGTTTTTAAATCATGATTTTAATGTTATTTCCATCATGATATTTAATGTTTTTTTCATCATTGTGTTTAATATTATGTTCATTATATTTCATGTTATACCCATCACTATATTTCATATACATATATTGCGTCAGAGGGTGAGGTGATTTAGACTGAAAGGGGTTGCAATTGCCTTTATATATTTGTTGTTTAAGAAATTCAAAAACATACCATGGTCACATGCACTTGACTTATGCTGTGGATATATAAAGCACCTACCTACCCTAATTTTAAAACCAGTGCTATAGAAAACACACATATTTTTTGCACCTTAATTTAGACTGCCAGGAAATTGCAGCAATCGGTTACTTTAGTTTGAAGCGACAGTGGCTGATGTGGTTTTGGGGGTTTGATCTCTATGTAGAGAATGCCATTGATCTGTTGTACAATATGGCAACCACATTAAATATCTTGAAATGGTTCTAAGGTAGCACTCTTCTCTTTTGTAATTAATATTGGGTTGGACTTTAAATGAAGAACATATCCATGGTTTTCCTCATTGGTTGTACTGTCTTGTATACAACTTGGCCATAATTCAGATGTGCCCCATTGTCTAAGACTTAGCTCCATCTGGTCATTTTCACTTCCTGGACTCCACTGGTAAATTGTAAGAATAGAGCAGACAACTGCTAATAGTGTACTTTAGATTAATTCAGGCTGATTGTTAGTCATAGGGAGCAGTAATTTTAGTAAAAAATACTAGACCAACAAATTGTTCTCCACCTTTTCTTTTATTTTTGACTGGTGGCAGTCATAAAAAAGGTGGAAAACAATTTGTTGGTCTACTAATAGACAAGAATATAAAACATCTTGAGAAGATTTCAGCACAGGATATGTTTTTCGTTTCTTCTAAATAGTACAGGTTTGTGGATTTCACTATATACACAATGACAGACTCTAGTCCAACATACATACCTGGCCTCACCCATGTGTGCACACAAGCAAGATACGTATGCTCCTATTCTTACAATCGTATAGACGTATACTCATTATTACCACTATGAAAACAGTCATACGGACAGCGTTCTTTTACATACCAGGGCCCAATTCACTAGGGCCTAACCCTAAATCGCCTCGGACATTTGCTTCCGATGAATATCTGGTTTCTTGGTACTATTTGGAAGTATTCGCCTCATCAAATAATACGCACACTAATGGTTACAAGTAAAAAAAATTCAATAAATATCAAACAAACAAAAAAATTCTTAATACATAATAATTTTAGTTAATAATAAAATTTTTCATCTTATAGGCAATATATACGGTATACGGAACACGAAACATTTAAGCTTTGCATACGATAATGAAACGAACGGTACTCTCCGGAGTCGCACCAACTACTCTGTTCGTGCCTGGATCCGGCAAATAGTACATCCAATTACACGGATTCAGTATTCTGCGAAAATTGTCTACTCGGTTAGGCCCTACAATTCACTTTTTTTAAATGCAAGAACAAATGTAAAGACTTAATAATGTTTCCTACTTTAAATATTTTAAGCATTTTTTGTTCAGAAATTGTGAATACTGGACTTCATTTTTATATTTTCATATCAGACCAACTATTTTATTGTGTCCTCACCCCAATTTACTCCAGATTGGAAACTTATCCTGCCTTTTTGCAAAGGTTTAAGTGATAAAAGTGATGTGTTAGTGAGTTAAATGAATCTTCGAAAGGTGGTCAAAATCTTTGTCAATGATCATTGATTCAAATACATTACTCATTAGTCATTTGTATGTGTGAATTGATCAGAAGACTGGAATTCACCAATACCAATTCATTGTATACATATTTCATGAAATGATAGTACATGTACAAATTAATTGCCAAATATAAAAAATCTTACATTACAATTATATTAAGTAAATATTAATGCATTTAATTGATGCCTCTGCCATGGAGGTATTGTCAAGACATTTGGTGGTGAGTAGCATGGTGTTTACTCCTCAACTGCAGCACTTGATCTTGTAGTGACTCTGGAGCAGCATAGTTGCATCATAACATTTAGTGGGGAAACATTTCATATGTACTGTATTATACTCTCTGATTTCTTTATAACTGATACTCTAATGTAAAGCAGAATTTAGCTGTATTCAGTGTTCCTAATGTTTTCAGATTCAGAACAGGATTATAAACTGCAGCGCCTTGTCAAGGTCCTAAGTGAGAATTACCAAACAGGGGGAAGGGAATTTGATTCGGAACTTGATGCAAGCTGTAATCAAAGGGAGACAACTGATGGAAATCCTTTGAGCCATGTTGCTGACGATAACAAGAATACAGAAGTACCATATCGCCATTCTCAACAGCAGAACATTGGCAAAAATCTTTCATCTACAGCTAGTCTACAAAATGAATCGTCTTCCACTGTAGTTCAGGGAAGTCTCACTCAGTCTGTAACAAGCACAATACCTGGATCAGAGCTTGGAGAAAATGTTGCCACTGAAAATTACAAGATGGATCCATTAAGGGAAATGTTAAAATTGTTGCAACAAAATCCCAATAAAGCAAAACAAGATATAATCAAACATGCGCATTTAACAATATTGGACTTTGCAGGGCAGTATGCCTTTTACACGACACATCAAATGTTTCTAACAAGACGGGCCATATATCTCTTGGTTTCGGATGCCAGTAAAGAGGTCGATGATCTTGTAGAAGACGATTTCTACTTTGACAAGGAGGGCAGATTGAAATGCAAAGTTCATGGTGAGTTCTGTGCTGTTTCTACCTAAGTACACCAAAACGAGTATCAATTTTGATATAGATTTGCTACTTCTTTAACATTGGTATTATGCGTCTATGAGTAACAGGTTTTCTCTCAAACTAATCATTCTTAAAAATATTTTTATCATAATTTTTAAGGTAAAATTACACCCAACAAGAGTGTTTTAGTATACTCAACTGTTTTAAAAATTTAATTAACAGCAAGTTGACTTACTATTAAAGAAATATGTAACACCTGATGAAAATGCATTTCGAGTGAAGTTGGTGGAGGAAGTTGTTTTTGGTCAATTCTACAATTCAGAAATTGAAGGATAAGAATAAAAGTTGTTGCAAGGACTGTTAGGTCTTATTTGGAATTGAGGCTTCACATATTTTAGTTTTAATTAGGTAAAAAAAACATTATGTCAGGGACTGAAATTGGGTATTTGGTTATGAAAATAGCTTGCCAATAATCACATGTACTTCATTATGTCATTGTTTAGATAATCAATGATGTTTTGTATTTTGACTTTTTCAGAAATAGTTCAGGTCTGGATGAATTCCATACATTCCTGTGCACTACCTGACAAGGATAACTTGAATTCTGCAAATTCCCATAGGTCGTCTTACAAAGTCCTCCCACCACCAGTGATTTTAGTGGGGACACACATTGATAAAATTCCACAGGTATGTCGATAACATCTGGAAGTTGTAATATTTTACAAATTATTACCTTATTCTGTCAATAGTAGGATTCTCTTTGAATGCATGAAGTTGCAGTAATATGAGTGTCAGGAACAGTACAGCTATTTCTTTGCCTTGAATCCTGATTTACACAAGCCTTACTTGATTTGAACTATGCAAGTTTTTCAAGTTGCCTAATAGTGGAATAAATATTCATCCATTTTTAATAGCATCAGTATCATAAATATTGTCAGGTACGCACTCCAAAGCTGTTTTCCTTAAATATACATTATAGCATGCTTATAGACCATAACACATTAAGCCCTGAATGATTTTGCTGTTTTCACATGAAGTGCGAGTATGAAATACAATTTGGGGTCTATTTCTGAATATATCCTAATACATTGACTTCCATGCAAGTTTCCATTAGCCTAATAGATAGTTATGTTAAAAACATTGTTTTCTATTGAATATTTTGCTCACGCATGAGCAGAAAAAAAGTTGGATTTTTAATTTTTTTTTTTTCGTATGGAGACCACTCTTTATTAAAAATGCCCACCTATAGCTTGACATGCCTTAGATCTGAGGCAGATTTTAAATCAGATCTTAAGATAGATAGATGCTCTGAATATAAAAGTTCCCAGATTTCTGATATCGTTGACTATGCCGACAGTTTGAATGTTTTAGTGAAATTGTACAGACATGGCCAAACCCAAACGTACCAATCAATGGATTTAATTTAAGCAGAAATCATAAGGGACATTCTCTGATTACATTATACAAGGGACACAATGATAAAGTGATATTTATCTTTGAGTACATCACACAAAGGGCACAATCTCTGTCTTAAAGGAGTAGGATATGATCTATTCCATTTATGAGGCTTTAGTCTAGAATGCATGATTGTGAGCAAAACAGACTCAATGTGTAAAAATTCCTCATCATATTTACAAGTTGTACCTGTTGTTTTCTTTCTCATTCAAGTCACTCCACATGCTAAGATTATTCTCCCCTTTCTCCGTGTGTGGGTAATATTTCCTGTTTTCAGTTTTTATGATAGACCCAGCATTGGGGGATCTTTTTCTTCATGGTCAGTGAAAGGGCCGTAATGTTAAATTATATGTTAATCTTACCTTTCCACACTGTTATTTTAAAGCCATTGGACACGAATGGTTTAAACTTTGTGTCAGTGTTTTCATTTTACTATAAACAAAATGTGCAAGTGTGAAATTGGTTGTTAGGCATGATGCAATTCATTGATACATTTTGTTGCTATGCTAATTTTGGTGTACCATTTCACATTATAAAGTTAAAGCCAGTATCAGTAATACATTATCAGCTGTTTAGTATATTTCTGGAATGCAAAGTCTGCCATCCCAGCTAATATTTTCTCCTCCAACTAGAAATTGATTGAAAATTTTAAAAAATAAAACAAAATAAGATTCCAGTCTGATTTGTTAGTCATATCTAGCATATGGAATATTATTTTTCCATGGACTTTTGAACTACTTGTGTGTTTATGATTCATCAGAGACTTTCACCTCATTTGTTGCTGATGAGTATTTTAATGGCTAGTCATAGTTTCTATATTGTCTTTTCCCCTCAGTCTTTGCATTATTTGAATAGTTTTAATTTCGTGTGTTTTTCTACCGATTTTCAAGCATTTGGTTCATGCCTTGAAAGGCTGTGTTTTTGTTCTTACCCTCCTTATTATTGACATTAGAGTACATATCATTAACCCTTTTCAGTGTTCAGTGGATTTGTTTTGTATTTCTTATTCACTGATGAACTAGGTCGCCTAGTGTGGGTTAGTATGGTGAGATAAGAAATATCATATGACACTCACCTCTCCTGTTTATCATGTAATGCAATTCACACATGGACAGATTTCGGATCTGTTACCTTTAATCAAGTGACCTGTGGAACTTTGCAGAAAGTCTTGACACTTGGCTCTCTTTCTCATTAATAATGCAGGATGACCACTTGTTTCCTTAAAGGGGTCTGGATCAAATCATTTTTATTAGAGAAGTTTATTCCCTCAATTAATGAGAGCCCGGACTGGTTTATAGGCTTGTAAATTGTTAAATTACCCATGATTCATGATGCCTGATCCAATGATACAAGTTGCACTGAAGGATAGATACCTTTCCCTTTCATAAGCCTGGGGTACATAGAGTGCCAGTGACCAAAGCAATACATCTTTCCTGACTACAGGGACAAGCAGCAATCTTGTTAGGATAAATTAGATAGATTCCGTTGTCAGATCTTTTTCTCTAAACTGGTTGTTGACTGGTGACAAGTGGACAGTCATGGCTGAATTGCTTGGGGTACAAGCACTAGTCACTTGTCATTGCAAGGCAGATTGATTAACCAGTCTCTAATTTGTGATTGTCAGTCTGGGGGATGTATTGATACTTCCATCAATTTAGTTGTGCAGATATGTACAATGAGAAAAGTCAGTGACTGAAAAAAACTCAGATGTACATGTTGCCATTGTAAGAGTAAATCTGAAAAACATGACCCAATAGGTTGGCAGCAAGTTAAAGTGATTGACTAACTGCAGTGTAGTGAGAACTAACTGATATATATATATATATATATATATATATATATATATATATATATATGTATATATATTGACTGAATTCAGAGGCAAAATACATAGCAATGTACTTGTGTATAAGAGTAGATCAAATGAACAACTTTAGCTTTCATTATTGTGTTTATTTTGAAGTGTAGCCAAAAAAGTAGTGCACGTGAACTCGAAATCCAGATATGTTGAGAGTTAGACAAAATGCTGTTTGCATATTTGGATAAGGATTTTGGAGCCAAGATTATTAACCAGTGCTAGAAGTTGCTAGAACTGAAAGTTCATGTGGAATACTAGGTGTGATGCCTAACTTAGTTTTTGGAAAAAGACCTTTCCTTGGCCTACCATAATTCACTCTCACTCTAACGGACAAACAAGTGTTATATGTCAATGGTGTGAAGACCTTAGAAAATTAAACTCAGTGGCAACCACTGGTTCTTTTCGTCTGGAAATTTAGACACTTCATGTATCCTCAATAAGGTTCTACTAGGTGACTGCAATGTTCTTTAGTGGGACTCGTGAGTTTCCTAAAACAGGAGTCCTTGACTACTAGTATTAAAATAAAGTGAGACCTATGTGACCATGATTCATTATCCCTTAGATGATAACTAATAGGTTTCGTATAACCTGCACCACTAGTTATGGGGCAATTAAAACGTCGGTTTGATACCTGCATGCCTTGTTCTTTTTCGTTTTCTATAAAGTAACACTGGGATGGATAGTCTTGTATTTCCATAGGCATGGATTCAGAATAATGAAATCTTTTCCATTCAAGCAAGATCTAATTAGTTATTCCCTAACCTTTAAGGTAGTCAAGTGGTCGAAGGTACTAGCCTTAACGGATCGCTGACATATTTTTTATCCATGTTAGTTCGAGTCTCAGGTCGATCAACATGGGTATGCGAGAACGCTTGCTAGCAGATTCACACAGTGAAAGCTTCTTAGCTGGTTTGCTTTCACTAAATATACTAAAAGCCATGAATAGCAAATCACATGAAAAAACATGATGTGAAATCAACAAGAACCCAAACAATACATTCCTTTAGAGTCCAGTCCTCTTTTTTACATGTCAGGTTCTGGAGGAGGAGAAAACCTGGAAAATTGTAGAGGCAGTAAACACTTGTGGCCAAAGGTTTCTGGGCTTGAGAGCAATAGGGCTAATGTCTGGAGAGGCTTATTGATGTCATATCATGTTCAGATCTTATGCTGCTTCCATGCCTTGCAATGGTTTGGGAGCTGGCAGGAATGGTTCTTCTAAGCTTAGTGGCTGCCATGCAGCAGAAAGTAATAGGTGTCCCCTTATGTATGCTTTGGCACTGTTTTCACCTCTAGTTATTGTGTGCATTCCCTTGCTTTGCTGGTTTATCCTTACCATGTACAATTCTACCTTCTTCAGTTTCTTAATGGAATAATCATTGTCTCTAGTGGTGCTTAAGCACTATCTGGAAGCTGTACCTAAAGAGTCCAGTTATGTGCTCTCGATGTCAATGATACATTCAGTGGATCTTTGCAAATATGTAGCCTTAGACATGTCCAAGGTCTTGCTGGATCACATCAAAAACCCGTTGAGTGCATGGATGATGCATTGGTTGTGCTTAAAGGAGAGTAACTAGTTTTATTTCTGGAAACAATCTCCATTATCACAGATTCCCATTTGTTTTTACCAATGTAAACATGTATAACTTTATATCTGATTTTACCCAAGAGTATCTGAGTGGTCTAAAGCGCTCTCTGTTATGGATCACTGCCATCTCACAGCTGTCTGCATGGGTTCGAGTCTCCGATTCGGCCAGTGTCGGTATGTGAGAAAGCTTGCCAGTACCTTCTCATGGGTCTGTGGTTTTTTCCTGGATTTTCCTAGATTCTTCCTCCACCAATAATACTGGCAGCCATGTATAGCCTATCTTGTGCTGAAAAATGGCATTAAATCAAACACCAACACATCCATTTTCTGAAACAGTAATTAAAGAGTCAGACAGAACACGTTTTGGACAGTTTTCTGCAGGACATGGGTGTACCTTATGGCACCATGTTGTCATTTTATTCAACATCAAAATCAACAGCATACTGAAATGCATTGATTTATTAACTGAAGCCTATTGTATTGTATTAAAATATATGCATGCTATTGAATGACAAAAGCAGGAACATAAACAATAGGGAGAAAAAAACCAGTCCACATTTCTGAAGTTAGGAACTAACTGCATTCATTTTGTACCAGTTATATCATTTTCATGTTCACCCAAACCATCTTGATAGATCTCTTATTTCTGTTGTTGAACAACATATATTTTAGTGGTTATTTTCAACTGTAAGCTATTTTCTTCCATATAGTAAATTCTTAGGGACAAATGCCACAAAGCCCTGGATTTAAAATAGATCATAGTAAATACTGATTGCGGACTAAGACTGCTTGTCTCTTGTCACCTGTCATGCAGGTCATTAGTAAGGTCAAAACTTGGTCATACCATGATTATGTAACACACATTTTGCAAATCTTTTTTTTTTTTTTTTTTTTTTTTTATTTTTTATTTTTTTAATTTAACACAAGGTATCAGGATTTTACATATTCCCCTACATCACCACCTGACCTGGCGTATGGGGCATGATCTTAAATTCTTTTGTGTCCTGATCTCTACATGTGTTCCCTACGCAACACACACACACACATACACACACAGACACTTACTTACAATCACAATTATTGTACACAAAGTCATACTCGCATACAAACCCCAAGATGCATGAAATATATAAATTTTAAAAGTAAAAATAGTAATAATAATAATAATAATTCATGTACCAAAAGTTGATAATAGGGTCCACTTTCATTTAAACTCGTCACTGCTGTTATTCACTTTGGCGACATATTTTTCCAGCGTTTTATATGATAAAACACAATTTTTATAATAGGCAAGATTTGGGCTTTTTGATGCACAACATGATCTGTATATAACATATTTTGCAAGCAAAATTAAGAAGTTAATAAGATCGTCAAAGTTGTTATTTCCTATAAAGACATCTTTTCGTGTAATTCAAAAATTTGGGTCATAAGTTTGGATCCATTCTACCAACAGTTTCCAAAAGTTTTCAGTAACTAAACAGTCATAAAATAAGTGCTCAATTTCTTCTATTCCCTCATTACAAAAGGTACATTTATCATTATCACTTAAATTAATCTTTTTTAGAAACTGGTTTGTGGTAATATTTCTGTGGAGAAATCTAAAGTTAAAGCTAATCAGTTTTGTGTCTTTTGTACAAAATCTAGCCGAAACAAAAGAGTTGGTCCATTCATTTGTACCAATCGCACACTCTAGCTGTCTGGACCAAGTTTCCTGTTTACCATTTGGCTTTATTATTTTGGTTCTTATCAGGTCTTTATAGATAAATTTATTCTTTGCTCTTACCCTAAGGAGAGATGTTTTGTCCAAAGCTACAAGAAAACTATTTCCACTTTCATAGAAAGTTTTAATTTTCTTTTTCCACATCACAGAGATCTTTGAAATAAGAGCAAAGTACTGTATGAAATTATTTGTTTTTGTTTTTTGTTTTATTTCATCAAAACTTAATAGAGACCCTTGTGCATCAAAAAGATGTTTAATAATTATAATACCATTTGTTCTCCACCTTGTGTATGATTTAAAATTATCTACAGTCACTAAATTAAGAATATCTTGAGACAAGTATTCATTGACAGTAGATGCTTCATTTTTCCATTGAGATAACGCATAAATAACATCACGCCAAAAAATATTTTTAATTAATTTAGAGATTACTTTTAGTTTAGTTTTTCCTAATGAAAGTAACAGCATACCTCCAAATTTTCCAAATATTTGTTGAGAAACCAGTTTTTGCCATAAGCCATCTTCGTTTATTAAGAGGCGCCTAATCCAGGTAAGTTTTATATAACACACAAATGAATGCAAGTGAATCATATTTAACCCCCCTTCCTCAAAAGAAGCTATAAGTGTGTCTCGTTTAACTCTCTCAGTTTTACTGCCCCAAATAAACTGGAAAAATAATGTATTCAGTTCCTTTTCTATATGGGGTGGAGGATTTGGCAAAGCTGCAAAAAGATGAATGAATTTAGGCAAAAGCAAGGACTTTATCAAAGTAATTTTCCCAATAATGGATAAATTTCTTCTACTCCACCAGCCAAGCAGTTTCTTAACTTCCTTTAACTTCATCGAATAATTAAGCTCTACCATATCCTCCAAGTTCAAAGAGAAATATACTCCCAGCAATCTAAAATTAGACATTGACCAGTTAATATCAATTTCTGGACATATTTTTTCATTAGAATATTTTTTGTTTCCAATCCAAATTGCTTTCCATTTCAAAACATTGCAGTGCAGACCTGACACCAGAGCAAAATCATTTAAAATCTGCATGGTTGTCCTCAAGGACAAATGAGAACCATCTAATAATAGAAAAGCATCATCAGCGTACTGCCCTATTTTAAACTCCATTTCATTATAAAAAATGCCTGTAACATCTGTGTTTTTCTTTAGTTCTGTTGCAAGAAGTTCAATTCCTATTATAAAAAAATAGGGTGATAAGGGGTCTCCCTGGCGACAACCTCTCTCCAAATTAAAGAATGGGGATAAATGTCCATTATTAATAACACAACTTTTTGATTTATTGCAAAATAGCCTGAACCAGTGACAAATTGATTCTCCAAAGTTAAAAGACTTCAGAGCAGCTTCTAGAAAGTCCCATTCAACTGAGTCAAACGCTTTTTCAAAGTCTATCAATAGGAGAAGACCAAATTCATTTTTTTCCTCAAGGTATTGCATCAGGTCATACAACAATCTTGTATTTTCACCAATGAATCTCCCTTTCATAAAACCCTTTTGGGTGTCACTGATGATAAACGGGAGTACTTTTTTGACCCTATTAGCAATTGACGCTGAAGCAATCTTGTAATCCACATTAAGTAGAGAGATTGGTCTCCAATTTTTTATAAATTTCCTGTCTTTATCTTCTTTTGGAATGCACGTTATGATCCCCTGAGACTGAAATTCTGAAAAATGATTCATATCATATCCAGTATTTAGAGACCTAAAGAGAAAACCGCCTAGGTCTTTCCAAAAGAATTTGTAAAATTCTACCGTAAATCCATCAGAACCAGGGCTAGTTTCATTTTTCATATTTTTTAGTGCTAAACCACATTCCTCAAACGTTAACTTACCTTCACATGAACTTCTTTCAAAATCTGAGAGTTTTTTATCATGGTTAAAAAAGTGGTTAAGCGTTTGAAAGTTACATTTGTTTTTACTTTGGTATAATTTTTCATAAAAGTCTTTCTGTTGATTTAATATTTCTTTTGAATCTGTTACCCTTGTTCCATCTTCCTTAGTTAACTCTTTTATTGTTTTGTTTGTGTAATTTCTCTTTTCGAGATTAAGAAAATATTTAGAATTTTTTTCACCAGATTCATACCATCGTGCCTTAGATCTTAACATTATACCTTCCACCTCTTTTTTCCTCATTTCTTCTAACTCCGCTTGTTTTTTGTTCAATTCTTTCATCGTAGTGGGGTTATTATTTTGATTCACTAAAGCATGTAAGGTATTTATTTCAGCTTCCATTTTCCTGAGATTTTGTTTTTCCTGTTTTGCTTTAGCTTGTGAATGCATAATAGATTCTGATCTTATTATCATTTTAAGGATTTCAAAAAACAATTGATCATTACATGTTAGTTTCACCTGAAGTGGGTTTTTCTTATCACCTTCACAATAATATTCTTCTACTGTGCTAGTTATACATTTTTTTTACCAATTTAATATATTCATTTTGCTTTAATAGCTTTGAATTGAATTTCCAGTATCCAGGACCTCTCGGTGCTGCAGATATAGACAATTTGAGTGTTATTGCTGAATGATCTGTTTTATAGCCAGGAATAATAGAGGCGTCTATACAATTTGAAAACATGTCCTCAGAGATTAAAAAATAGTCCAGTCTACTCTGTTTCACAGGGCTTGCCTGATGCCAAGTAAATACTCTACTGTCAGGATTGACTGTTCTCCAAGGATCCAGTAAATCTAGTTGATTCTTGATGTCCTGGACTGCTGCTCGGGCCATGGAGTGTTTATCATGCAAGATGTTATAAGAGTCAAGCTCCATGTCCTGAACAACATTCCAGTCACCAGAAATAATAACAGAGGAATTTTCAAAATTTATAATATCCTCTTTCAAAGTTTTAAAAAACTCAGCATTATCATCATTATGACCATATAGATTCACTAGTGTGAATCTCTGTCCATTAACTAATAAATCTAAGAGAATGTATCTACCATGATTATGTAACACACATTTTGCAAATGTTACCTGAGAGTCCACCTCAGTTGCGGTAATTAGCAGGTTTGAACCCTGGCCGAGTCATATCAATGACTCATAAAACTGGTACTACCAGCTGCCTTGTTTGGAGTTCAGCATTAAGAGATTAGTATTATGACTGGATGGCCTGTTACAGTGTTATAAAATCGGACATCCTGATGCCCGGGACCCCACCATTTTAGTTCAAATTGAGGTGCCCGTCAGACTTGTCAAAACAAAATAGTTTGCTTCAGGAAACTTTGATCGAGCTGATGAAATGAGTAAATGTACTTTGATATACATGCCCATGCATGCTGCAGTCTAAATCAGATTACCACTGTCCTATGTGAAATTTGAATCTGTGCTAAAAATATGACGTTGTGCTCTCAAACCGCATCACATGGTCATGTTTCTGGAAAATACTTTTTGTTCAGTAATCTTTAAAAAAACACAGAAGCAAAACTCCAATAAAAATAACCCCAACAACAATAAAAAAACTATTGAGACTATGCCCTTTACATGTAATATGTATACATAGCATTACTGAAAAATTATTAAAGCTATGTTAAAAATCTAAAACACACACATACCTAGAGAATGCTCGAGTCGATACACAGTCAGGGACTCCGTATCAACTTCCTTTCTGAAAGCCTCAAAATTAATACATTAATAAAACTTTCCTTTATCTTAGATGAATTTTATTACCTCTTCAGAAAAGGTAAATGTTAGGAATTTTGAAATAAAGATTATTTCCAAATAACCACCATGGTTATTAAGATCTCCAAAAATACTTTTTACTCTTTGTTAATTCAAAAATCCTCAATGAATCCTCCACTTTTTGAGAGTAAATGAAATGAACTCAGAGTATTTTATCACAGCCATATATCCATGTATAAAAAGAACTCAAAAGATGGAAACAAAGTTGGATCTGTCATTGCAACACATCATGGCACCATCTTGATCTGTTTACTATATAACTGCAGAAATAACAGTAGTATTCAAAGCTTTGAATTAATTGAAATGTCATAAACAAACAAATTATATCAAATCTTGGAATTCCCTTTCATTGTTGACAACTGCAGAATATTAAAATGTTCAAACTTTAATATCCCAAGTATTATGGAAACATGATGTTCTTGTTCAATATAGGAAAATTATTATGTACTGTTCGCTGCCTAGTTAGTATGACATAAAGGGTATTTAAAGAGCAGATAAGGAAATACTGCCACTGCTGCCCTAAGATCAACCATTTCTAACTGAAAGAATTTCATATAATGATGTAAAGTATTTTATAAATCTGTATGTTTGTCATGCTTTGCAAAACATGTTGAATTGGTAACTCCACAAACTTTATAATGGCAAAACACTATATGAGAGAGACATCCCTCATATAGAACAAATCAGAGATGAGATGGTATTCTGCTGATCATATATCCAGAACACATGCCTGACTCGTGTATAAATCATGAAGTGTGAACATCAGCCAATGTGTGTACTATGCTCCTAATATCCACATACAGTGGAGCACATAGTATTTGAGCCATTACTTCGGTGATGGGGGTAATGGTCATGCACACAAGATCTTTACTGGTCCATATCAGGTAATATATCAGTGACTGGTGCTTCATATATCTGATTTAATTTATATTTGATTCATTTTAATTGTCTTTTTGTTAGTTTTAATTTTTTTCTTATTCCATTGGCATTGCATGCTATTGTAATGTAATTTTCTTTACTGAAGATGATAATTTTCAGAACTGCAGTTCAGTTTTATGAAAACCTAAAATTAGGAACTCTGCATGCAAGTTGACCTAGTTCCTCACCTTTAAACCTGATTTGATGTAAACAATTTTTTTTTAATTCCTTCTTAGTCTGAGATTTCATATAGAGTCAAATCGAGACTACTAGATTATATGACTTTAAGATGTAAAGATGATGACCTGACCCTTGATTCCACAGTTTAGGGATTTCCAAAACTGAGTCTTAGATTAGTATAAAACCTTTCTCTATAGAGAAGTTGGTCAGTTTGGGCTTTTAAACACTTGATGACAGGTTGTTTTCTTCTGTTGTCAGTGACAGTTTTGAGTATTTGAGTTTTATTTTAAAAAAATTTCTTCTGATTATTTTGATTTTAAGAGATTAATTCGTTTCCTTTGAGTATTTGTTACTGTTCATACATAATTCTTGGACAAAGACATTTATTGAAAATTTATTCAGAATTCAAACACTTGAGTGTAATTTCTTGTTATTCTACAAGGAAATGTAGACACAGCAGTGCTATACAGATACAGCATCACTTTCCATCTTGGGATTTCATTGTGACTCAAACTCAGATGCATTAGGACATTTTATTACTAAGACTTTTGATTTTTAATTCTGGGATTATTCTTGGATTATTTTGGGATTTGATTACTAAAACGTAAGTTCTAATTTTTATTTTTACCTTGTTTTTTCTAGGGAAATAAATTATTTGTTACATTTTACAAAGATGGTTGTTTTTCATTTTTCTTAGCTACTGTTTAATTGATCCTAAACACCTAACACTGGTTGATGCACTGTATCCCTGAGATCCTCTTTCTCTTTGACCTCCCCCAATGTTAGTCAGCTATGACTCATCTTGCTTTAATCCCCAATTAGAGACATCCAATCTCATCCCTTCTTAGAACTTTGTGTGCATAGAGATTATTTTCTTCATCAGGCAGAGAAGGGAGGGTTCATCCATAACCAGACAGGATCCAACATATTTTACCCCTCATAGTGGGTCTTGTCACCAAATCTTTGTTTCCTGGGAGTTCTGAACATGGTGGTAGAATTGGTTCCACTAAAGAGACTTCACAAATACACCATATCCAGTTGATGCTTTAGCACACTGAAGACTGTACAAGGACCCACCTATCAGCTTTGATGCACTCTAGTGACTGATTTTTGCCACCACCTGTGTTGATTTTTAGAGCAGAATCATTTTGTTTCTGGACTCATGACTCACACTTTTGGACCACACTCCTTTCTGTACACTTTGCTTAAATATTTCTGATGCCAAATGTTGTCAGTCATCAAAGGATTCTCCCTCTTTTAGTTCATTGGAATTGTTTTCATAATTTATCATGCATTGTCATCTTCTAGTTATTACAAGAAATAAAATCTTTACAAAGACAGGTTGTCATGTGATTGTCTGGTTATAGTCTCATTCATGTTCAGTTTCAGTTTGTAAATTATGAGAAACAAGCTACTATACCATTTTAGGTTGTATTTATAATTATTAGTTAAAATTTATTTTTTTAATAAAGAATTACAGTTACAGCAAATCTTGTTAAGGATTAACATTCAAGAATTTATTGGTATGTTGGAACAAATGTTAATGTACTACATTTATATTTATAAATTAACCACTTTCGTGAAGTTTCCATCAGGTAACTGGCTAATATTGAATATAGGATGATTTTGTATGACTATTAATTAAGCCTTAATCTTTAGTACGAATTAATGTATTACCTCTTTGTATGGATTTAATTTATATTCATGGTATAACAAATGTTCATGTGTTTAGAAATAAACCAACATTCATAATATGTATGTCCATGTATAGCAGACCTGCCAACCCTACTGAAAAAAATCGGTCCCATCTCCCGATTTTTAAGAAAAAATCCCGAATTTTCCAGCAAAGAAAAAATTCCGTATTTTTTTTTTTATTTTTTTTTTTTTAAACAAAAATTTTTTTTTCCGTTTCCCTGTTTCTGTATCTGGCTTTTCTGTGTCAGGTATGTACCTTAGTACTTTACCTTGTCCGGTTTCATTTCCGGTTTTCATCAGCTTCATGTGCGGATTTTGAGCTTCTCCTGGATATTTATTATTACCTGGAACTGATTGATTTTAAGAATTTTCAATTTCTGCATAACGATGAAGTCAGGAAAATCTTGAAGTATTACCCAACTAGATGGCTTTCTCTTGGAAAGTGCATTTAATCGTCTTCTAGAGTTGTGGATGCCACCACAGGAGTTGGACGTTTTATCAATAAAGTACGGCGAAATGTCTAACAAAATGAAATACCCATATCAATAATATATATATATATTATTATCACCTGTGATGCCACTTAGTGAGTTTATTGAGATGACGTACCCTTGCATATTGCCAGTTTTTAAGCGGGATTCAGAACGGTTTTGACAGACCCAGCAAAGCACTACAGCATGACAAGCCCTTAATTCGCAAGACCGGATACATTTTACTCTCTATCTACAGAGAATTCCTTTCAATTGTTATTAAACCAAAGTACTTTGTTGGCAAAACAGACATCACAGCAATTGATGTAAAAGATGAAATTTTTTACATTCGTTCTCAAGACTTGTACTTGGGTGAGACAAGCAACAAACGTCTAGAGAAGATGAATTCTGAAGCACAGTTACAGACAAGAATGCACTGTAGGGCATTTCTAATCAAACCACTGTCATACATGAAGAAAAAAATTTCCTTCATACATGAAGGAAAAATTTCCATTAAAGGATGACTTGCTCATTCATGCAAGCATTGCAGATGTGGCTAAACAATCTGTTGCCTAATTTAAGGACCTGGCCTTTTACTCCAGTCAAAGGGAAGGAATCAACACTGATGATCTGCATAGAGTTTAGTCTTTACCAAACTACAATTTAGACGCAGAATCGAACATGGAAACAGAACATCATCAGTGGGTTTCTCTCAGGTAAAAAAAGGATGCATCTGGCCAATTGTTGTTTCCAATCCTTGGGAGAGTAATGCATGCTATGAATACTTTCAATACCACACAGCAACAGCAATGCTGAGAGAGCATTCGTAATGCTAAAGAAAATAATAGAACTAATTAAAGAGCCAACCTGTCAGCATCAACACTGTATGCTATCTAAGGACAAATAAATTATGAACGTATTCAAGTTTGCAACATACAATGGACTGAAATAACAAAACTAGACATCTTTAGCATGATATATACACCTTATTCTTGTAATTCCTGATTTTTAACAGTGATTTTCCTGATTTTGATTTCTTCATTTTTATCTGGTCTGATTTAGACATCAACCAACATTCATGAAAGTTATGATCATGTATTTAGACATCAACCAACATCATAAAATTTATGTTCATGTATTTAGACATCAAACAACATTCATGAGATAATGTCCATATATTTACAAATCAACCAACAGTCATGAGTTTTATATCCATGTATTTAGACATCAACCAACATTCATGAGATTTCTATCAGGTAATTGCTAATATCAGCTGGACATACAGTTTGTGTTATTTTGCATATGTTGTAATTTTTCAATACAGCATAAGCCTGCATATAGAAATTGTCAACTAATGAGTAATGTGTGGTAGTTGAGAGATAACAACTTGGGCCTCTTCTTGTTACAGCTATTATTTTTGTCTTTTGATCATTATCGAAATGTACATACAGTATGAAAAAATCACTTTCTTCCATCATTTCAGTAATTGTCATTTGCTTTTGAATCCTGTCAAGATTAGATATACACAAGTATTTGTGGCCCCGAGTGGTCTAAAGCGCTTTCCATTACGGATCACTGCCATCGCACCTCTGTCTGTGTGAGTTCAAGTCTCAGATTCTGCACGTCTCAGTATGTGAGAAAGCTTGCCAGTAGCTTCTCATCGATCATTGGTTCTTTCTGGGGTTTTCACAGGTTCTTGCTCCATCATTAATACTGGCTGCCATGCATAGCCTATCTTCTTCTGAAAAATGGCGTTAAACCCTACCACTATACAACAGAAGTATTTAATGACTTTTTCTTTACCATGATTTAGATAGAATTATTGCTTTATCCGATTTTTAGCTGGATGTAGTATATGACAGAATTCCATGATTTTATAATAACTACTCTCAAATGTTTTAGTGGCTGAATGTAAATGTTTAGACATTTTATTTGAGTATGAAATATTATGTACCTTAGGGTGTGAGTGGGATGTCATAAAGTTGGAGTATATTTATATGGACAAATTGCATACTATTCTACTATCTCCATTTTATTTTCAGAACTTGCCAACAATGGTTGGTGATTATGGAAGTCAGAGTCTCATGCCTGGTTTTTCAGGTAGTAGCAACCCTGGTCCAAGAAGCCCTGTCCAGGATGATGTACAGGCTAAAAGGGTAAGTTGGTCTTCACTTTTATATTTGTATCTTAGCAATAATCTATTGATGGGTCACTGTATGCTGTTCATACATAAGAAAGCTTATTCACCTGTCTAGGAATTTTTTTCTTCTTTTCATGCCAGCTCATTTAAATTCTACATTATAATGCCCTTATCTCCAACAACATGCCTTTTCTCTTTTGCAGAATGTCTATTTCCATTTTTCATGAATAGATTATCTTTCCATAGATGATTATTGCCTCTGTTGTCAGTTTTTTCTTTATTCATATGACATGCTAATGTCATTCATCTGAGTTGTTGACCGCTTGGTATTGTCTGTTTTCTTGAATCCAAAAGGCATGATAAATATTGTCATTTATTCCAGTTTCTGACACTTTGATATTGCCTGGGTTTTTTTTAATGGCATTTGTTTCTTCTTTAGAGTAGCTGACATCTTGGTATTTTCAGTTTTCTTCACGATAAAGGGCTTGCTAATTATTGTCATTCACCAACAAAACTTGAACTAACTCGACATAGCAATGCATTCAATAAGAGCCATTTCGATAAGGGTTGTTACTTCCCTTGAATTATTAAGTCCCCTAATTTACCCCTGATGCAATGCTCTTCCGGCGAGCAAATGTATATGCTGCGATGGAAGCCAACAAAGATGTCAACAAAACCGGTGACCTTGAAAACCTTAGTGTAAAGTGCCTAAAGAAATATTTATGGGATAGAGGTACCCACCTTTCAGGAAATAAAGCCGAGCTACTGAAAAGGGCTAAAGGAGTTTCAGATTTTAGATATGAAGACGTTGAGAAAAATAAATGTACAAGACCGAATGAATGAGGAGTTTCGAACATTGAAAAATTCAAGACACTGTTTGGGGAGATATTATTTGATCCGAACCAGCTTCGTGATAATTGGACATGTAATGTTGAAGACATACCATATGTTAGTGAAAATGACTTGTATAATTATCTGGTGCTTAACAGTAGGCGTACATTTGACATCGAAAGTATGAAGGCCAAAAGACAGCTGAAGGCTAGAGTCTTTTATGAAGACCGCCATGTACAAAGTACTAAATTCCATCCCCTATTAGAAGACTGCACAGATATATTTGTTAAGTGCAAAGTTGTTCCTTCCCTACCGACAGAAAATGAGAAACCTAACTATGATGTTTGGATTTGTTTATCCAAGGAAACCTGGAGCGTTTATTCTGATGGTTGTACATGTAGTGCTGGGTAAGAGTGTTTCCTTTTTTTTTTAAACAAAAATAATAAATATTAATACGTAAAAAACTATTCTTTATTGTGCACACTCTCTGCAGCATCCATTCAAATTAAAGCTGCTTTTATATTAACATTCTTTTACTCCATCGGATTTTAAGTCTAATGTTTCCGTACCGTTGCAGTTTGTATATATTTAATGCTTATTTTGGGGCTTTGAGTCCATTTTCAAGTGAATGAATGTTAAATTAAAGTGAACCGGCCATGAAGGGTCATTATTCACTGTTTTATCTTTCAAAAGAAAGTTATTTAAATTTTCCCGTGGGGTAAGGAATGGTGCCACATCGCGTGTATGCACACATAGTGTGCTATTTAATTTGATCGTCATGTCACGCCCCTATTGAGGGACTGTCGACATGAATGTAGCACCTGGGTAAGTGGAATGGATCAAACAAGCATTCAACCCTATCAACCAGTCTGAAGGGATGTACTATAGGTGCAATGGCACCAAATAATGACTGGTGAAAAATGGCACTAGCAGCACTATTGTATGCCTTGGTTGACATATCTTCCAGAAAGAAAGACGGCTTTAATTCACCAACTTATGATGCTTGAAAGTGGAAGACGCCAAGAGCAAGGAAACTGAGCCCAAAGAAATCCCAGGACCTTACTTTTAAGAAATTAAAGTTTTCAACAGAATGCACATTATAATGAAAGTCACAAGCGAAGTCCAGCGTTAATGTCAGTCCTGGAATGCCTATTGAGCCAGTGGATGTGATGGAATTTAGTAACAGGCTCAAATTGATTAACCCTTATGCAGCCTTTTTACATAGTACAGGTGACTATGTTAAAGCACCCATCCCAGAAAATGAAATACCCAAATTACACCACATTGATCTTATTTATTATGACAAGGCCAATATGCAGAGTGATGAATGCAAGAATTATTGTAAGGACTACTTTGCATCACTTCATTGTGAAAAGGAAGAATGTGGAAGAATTCAAGACATTACTAAAGGACAGGTAAACAACAAAAACTGGTTGGTAGCACGTATTGGCAGAATAACAGGCTCAAAATTTGGACGTGTTTGTAAATTGAAAAATAGTACTTCGCTTAATTATACTGTAAGGAAAGTCATGGAATATATTTGTTTGACAGTGACAGTATAAGATAGGGTAGAAGACGTGAGCTAGCAGCAAAACTCCTATACCAGATTAAATCGAAGATCAACCACATTGACATTATTGTAATAGAAAGTGGATTATGGGTGAATGAGGAATTTCCCCATCTAGGTAGTAGATGGTTTGGTGACCTGCAAACACTGTGAGGAATCATTAGGGTTGATAGAAGTGAAATGTCCATATAAATTTAGAGACATGACACCAATGGAAGCAGCAAAAGACCCATCTTTTTGCTGCGAGGTGATTGGTGCTGAACTTAAGTTTAAACAATGTCATGATTATTATTATCAAATTCAAGATCAGATGGGAGTTTGTGATCAAAAATGGTGTGATACCCTTAGGGTATATCATGTGGAAAGAATTTTCTCTGATGAAAGATTTTGGATCCTAATGCTTGAAAAACTGAATTCAATTTATTTAAAGGCAATTATACCAGAGCTCTTCTCTGAACGTATCAAGCGTGGCATGTCATTATATAATCAATATGTATAATGCGCATTAGTCCACTTTTACACCAAATTACATTATCAAGGACTGTATAATTCCTTTTTAACCAGTATATACGTGCATCACTCAGCTGTATCTGTCAAATGAACTATGACTATTTACAAGGTCCATTGACATGTAGACATTCAAACATTGTGTCCAAAAATATGCCATGTTCAGGTCATTCTGAATACAAACTTTTCGTGTGTGTCAGTGTTGTTAATATAGTTTTATTATACTTCTGTACATAGTTGAGGAGTTGGGGTTAGAATTAATGTTTTAGAGAAAGCACTTGTCAAATACAATTTTTAGGAAATATTGGGCCAAGTTCATGTGTGTTTGTGTTTGAGAGAGAGAGAGAGAGAGAGAGAGAGAGAGAGAGAGAGAGAGAGAGAGAGAGAGAGATTATTTATTAACATGTGACATTAGATTTAACATTCTTAATTCAAGCATGCATTTGACATACAAGATGCACAATCTTACTACATATTGGACAAAACTGACAATTTGCTGGGGTTTTTAAAATATATCATTATCTCTCCAAATTAAATGTAACAGATACCTTTCTTTTTAATAAGCACAAGAAAGCTTTTAAATTTATAAAAGCAGTTTTCCAATGGAATTATTCTTTAAAAAATTCAGATTCAATTACCTCAGAAAATTCAAATATCTTTCTTTTCGACTTCTTGTTGAAATCGATGGAATGTTGTGTTCTTGGGTAAATTTTCTATCTAAGAAATGGGATGAACACAGGTAGTCATGTCTGTTGTAAGCAAATTGTGGCATCAAAAATTTAATACGCCTTATTCATGCTTTTCCCAACCTTTTGTCTGCAGGAAACTTTTGAAGAATTATAGCTTTGTTGCCAACAGATTTTCCCCGATAATTGGAACAGACACTGCAATAATGTTTCTTCCTAGTCGCTTTTGCACGCTAGTTGATACATCCTTAACGGGAGTATTGCTCGCCAGAAATTTGAATTGTAAATTCACAAACACGGTTTTCAATGTACCAAAGAGCTCTGCAAGTGAGCCTTTTTCAGGGGTGGTTACAACCCTTGTCGAACTGGCCCATTAACAATTCGATAGTGTTTGATACATTTTGGTAGTAGTAAATTCATAAATTAAGTAGTTATTGGTGGTAATAAAGAGATAATTTAAATAGTTATTAATAGTAGTAAATTTTTAATTTACGAAGTTATTGGTGGTAGTAAATTGATAATTTAAGTAATTATTGGTAGTAGTAAATTGATAATTTAAGTAGTTATTGGTAGTAGTAAATTGATAATGTAAGGAGTTATTTGTAGTAGTAAATTGATAATTTAAGTAGTTATTGTTAGTAGTAAATTGATAATTTAATAATTATTAGTGGTAGTACATTGATAATTTAAGGAGTTATTGGTAATAGTAAATTGATAATTTAAGTAGTTATTGGTAGTAGTAAATTGATAAATTAAGTTGTTATTGGTAGTAGTAAATTGATAATTTAAGTAGTTATTGGTAATAGTAAATTGATAAATTAAGTTGTTATTGATAGTAGTACATTGACAATTTAAGTAGTTATTGGTAATAGTAAATTGATAAATTAAGTAGTTATTGATAGTAGTACATTGATAATTTAAGTAGTTATTGATAGTAGTAAATTGATAATTTTAGTAGTTATTGGTAGTAGTAAATTGATAAATTAAGTTGTTATTGGTAGTAGTAAATTGATAATTTAAGTAGTTATTGGTAATACTAAATTGATAAATTAAGTTGTTATTGATAGTAGTACATTGATAATTTAAGTAGTTATTGGTAATAGTAAATTGATAATTTAAGTATTTATTGGTAGTAGTAAATTGATAATTTAAGTAGTTATTGGTAGTAGTAAATTAATAATTTAAGTAGTTATTGGTAGTAGTAAATTGATAATTTAAGTAGTTATTGGTAGTAGTACATTGATAATTTAAGTAGTTATTGGTAATAGTAAATTGATAAATTAAGTAGTTATTGATAGTAGTACATTGATAATTTAAGTAGTTATTGATAGTAGTAAATTGATAATTTTAGTAGTTAGTGGTAGTTCTACATTGATTATTTAAATAGTTAGTTATGTTAGTAAATTGATAATTTAAGTGGTTATTGCATTGATTATTTAAATAGTTAGTAATGTTAGTAAATTGATAATTTAAGTGGTTATTGGTAGTAGTATTTTAACATTTGTACCTTGTGTATGTAACCAATAATATAATCCTCCATTTCCTTTCAAAATAGTAGTGCAACTTGTGTCTTGTCAAAGAAAAGACAGAAAGCATAGGTCCTATCAACATTAATGACTTTATTAACTAAGAAACATAGGCATTTCCAGACTTTACAAATCAACTTACATTCTTAATGATTAAACAAAAATCACAGTAGTAAAAATGGAATAATTTATGTAATAGCACGGTAATAATAATAATAATAGTTATAATTAATTAATTAATAATTAAAATAATATTAAATATAGTAATAAGATTAATAATAATAATAAAAGTTACAACTTAAGGAACAGCAGTTATAACAATTAACTTGTTTGATTAGTTTATACATGTTGCATAGTGCTGTTCTTTTTTAATAAAAATACCAAGCCTTTTTTTCACGTCTTTTGGCAAAGACAAAGGTACTTTTCTCCTGATAAGTATACAAGACAACTTTGGTTTAATCCAAATTTGTGTACATAATTTTGACCTTTTCTTATAATATTGAATGAAATAGATTCAGTGTGTTTTATCAGATATCAATATTTAATTTACATAATTATCAATTATCAATAATCATGGTGCAAACCACCAACTTGCAGATTAACTCAGGATACAAACATTTGATTTTAGCTCACAATTCCATTTTTTGTATTGCCTTAGAATCCATAAATGACATTGCTTATTTAAATCTTAAATTTTACTAGAATGTGATTAAAGGCCTCCTCCTTTTACTTTACTTTTATCAATTTCTGTTTTTTTTCTTTAAATGCTCAAAATATCTGACTGTGTACTTACTTGCAACATCTTAGTCTTACACACAAAACTTATAGTTATTACACAATTATGCTTTTAATTCATTTTGTAATATATGAGGAAAAAGAAAACAGTGTTAACATATCATGTTATTTGTATGGAATCCAGATGTCATGACGATTTTTGCTGACCAATACTGTGCTAGTTAAAAGTTGACTTTTATCATCTTGATAATTGTAAAAGATTATAATAACCAGTAATATTTGTTATTGTTTTGGGAGTATAATGATATTTATAAGGATAGGTATATATTATGGTCATGATATAAAGATACACAAACATATATTATCTTTTTCTGCCATGATTTTGGTAGTTAATGTTTTATCTGATTTGTAATTGTATATAGTATACAGCAGAATTTTGGGGATGCATGATAACCACTCAGTGACTTATGTTTGTCTTGATGGATGTTAAAGCTGGCACATTATAAAGTCATCTTCAGAATGTTTGGCTGTTGTACAATTGTTGTATTATCATTATATTCAAAAAGAGTGATACACACATTTGACTATCGAATCTTATGTATCTTATGGTATGAGGGGGGAGTTATATTTTGTTGCATACCATTCCACAAGCTTGTTTTTGTGTCCATAACATGCAATATGGAAGCATGCATAAAAAAGACGAAGTAAAAATTTGAATGAAATTGAGAAATTACTTTATGTTATGTGTAAACAATAACTAGTGAATGTTTATTTATCAATAATAATAATAATAATAATAATAATAATGACATTGAATAGAGCATAAATTTAAAAAGCTCAAAGTGCTTTTCAACATATATAATGATATGACTACCAAAAAAACACCATCAAATTAGAAAACATCAAAATATACTGAATATATTTAAGATTGGAAACATTATTGGAAAGATGGGTATATTTTATATGAACAGTTGCTTACCATATCAGTAGCTCATTTTTATTTTCAGAAAAGGCAGAGCATGTTTCTCATGATTGTTTCTTCTGATGGTGACAACCCTGATCCAAGTAAACGCCTCAAGTATGATGTACAGGCTCAACAAGTAAGTTGACTTTTGTTACCTGTGCTATGTTTAGCAAAATGTTTCTGACAAATTTTGATATGTGTCAATTGGTATTTTAATGACATTCATGTAGTTTGGTGCTGGACTATAAAGCTGAAAATTGAAAAGGAGATCTGTGTCATTTTTAGTGCAGTGAGACCCACTTATCTAAACCTTGGTTATCTTAAGAACCTGTATATGTAGAGCATTTTGATCTGGTAAAAAAAACAACTTTATTATGATATTTGTTCCCTATTATTTCGATCCCAGTTAAGTCGATACCCTCAATATGACTGCAAGTATTGCAGTCTGATGTAAGATGTGAACCCGGTCAATTCAGTGAAGTGCATCTTTCATGTTCATTTCTTAGAAATGTTACAAAACATGATCAGCATTCCCTTTAGTACAGGTAACTTGTACCGGCAAGGATGGAATAAGTTGGTACAAGAACAAATTGTACCATTGCTCATGATTAAAATTGAAGAGCAAATCAATTTTAGTAATACTATTAGATTATCGAAAGGGCAAACTTATAGGATACACATAATACTGTTGACTGGCAACTGCCTTTGTGTTTAAAACACACACACACAAGAAATAGGAAAACAGTTTCTGCCCTTCAAAATTTCCATCATGCAATGAATTTAAAGGCTGCTTAAAAAGAAGTTGAATTACAAGTTTGAAATAAATTAGGGAATGTAACATCCACTGTGCTCACGCTAACAACTGATGATTGTTTTTGTGTCAAAACACTTAGAGCTTGTATAACAGAGAACAAGATGAAATTTTATCTGACAAACGTTCTGTCAAGGATCTGACATCTTAAATATCTTTCTGGCAAAGTATTCTATTATATGTTATGCATGATATCAATACAGGTACATGAAAGTTGAGGCAACCAGACTACATGTCCTTGCCTAAGGACACACCATGATTGTTGTTGTTGTTGTTGCTTTGGGATTTATTGTCATTTCTCGGTGCTGGAGGATGAACATATCAAACTCCTGTAAAGACCCACAGCCTCATGGGAAGCAACAGGCAGTTATATATCCACATCGACCAAGCCTCAGACGTGGACCCACACAGGCAGTGGTGAAAGAGCTGTATGTGGTATAGTTGAGGGCTTTAAACCACTCGTTCATTTGGGGCTACCTGACCATGGTAACTGATCTTGACTTGTCTCATCAACAGTGCCACATCAACTCATATCAACATTGATTGGTTGATTATACAAGCAGCATGGCCTGTATCGTATTTTCAACTTCTCAGTGTAATATTGTTTCTTGCATCTACTAAAATTAGTTGAATAACCAAACTCTAATTTCGGGATCCTCAGTTTATTTTAGAAATAATTTAGTCATACTCAACAATAACACATGTAAATATGTAACTAAATAATATTGTTAAAAACTAAAATAATTTTGGCTGTTATCTCTTTTGATTATACTTGCATAGTATTTAAGATAACAGTGAAAGAACCAAAACAAACATTAGTTGATACTTAAACTCTCAATTACACCAGTTCAAAGAAATTGAACGATGGAATTAAAATGACAAATTCTGGCCACTAAACCTCTATATGGGCAATTCTACTTAATTTCTACCTGAACTATTTGAAAATTATAAGTGGGTTGTTGATAAACGTAAGGAAATAATTTATATACAGTGATTTAATATATTAAATTACATAGTCAGTAATTGTATGATGAGATTTAACTCTTTGCAAAAACAACTGCCTCCTTTATTTGAAATTTGTTATGATTTTATTCACTAAAAGTTGAAATACTGATGAATTGTAATGCCATCTTTGCCATCTGGTTTATATATTGTATAAAATCAGATAAGGTGATTGGACTTCTGTATAATTACTACATAATTCTCTTGAAAATTATTCAAGACAATAGCAATATTTGATGAAGAACTACCTTATTTTTACAGTAACTTAGCAAATGTTCATGAAATAATAATTGCCTCATGCAGAACACAATTTCAGAGTTGAGAAATTAACAGAACAAAAGTTTCTAAAAACTTCTGAAACATGATTGCGGAAGTTGAGATGACCTGTAAGTGAATTATATTGATCCACTCCGATGGTCTAGTGGTTAGAGCGTCCATCGTTGGAGCAGCAGGTCATGGGTTCTATCCCTGGCAGTGTCATACCAAAGACTTACAAATATGGTACTAACAGCTGTCTTGTTTGGCACCTTGCATTTGGATGTTAGTGTTAGGACTGGTGTCAGGATAATGTAAATGGGTGGGACATAATAATACATGTGTGAGGCATGATGCCCCAGTGCTAGGCATCACTATAAACTGCCTCAATGATGAAATCATATGACTGAAAAATGGTTAAAGCTACGTTTAAAACTCCTAATTAAATAAAAAAAGAAAGAATTGTGTTGAAGTCACTGCAATGAAGTCAAACACTTGATTAGATGGAATAGTAACTGTCATGAATACAGTTGCTGATCACTGGCTGAAAACAATATAACATAGGAATCATGTGCTAATTAGGAGACACACAGAATATTTCTTTCTTTAATAATATTGCTCAATCATAATATCTTAGAAGAACTAATACTAGATCACAAATATAGTATTTCCAGGTTGAAACATTTTAACTAAAAGTCTATAAGTTATCTGCCCACATAGGAGAAGTTAGAATGACTTCCTCTTGGTTCAGGCCTGATGCCAAATCCTGTGGATGCTTCAGTCACTACTTAAGCTTTTGCAAAGCCAAAAGCTCTTTTAAGACAGAGTTATCTCACATGCCAATATCAGTATTCTGTAAGTTTTCTACTTTAAAGCAAGTTGGAAGAGATTTTTGTTAAAATGGAATTATTTTTCTTCTTAATATCATGGCTTTGCCTATTCATACACATATGCATCCTTGAACACGTCATTTGTCATCCCCTCACACTGCAATAGGTGTATTTAAATATATCCAGCTTTGGTGTGATACGAAAAATTCATTCACTATTGCTGACAATTTTCCACTATCATTGGATACATGCATGTAGATTTTCTGTACTAATCTTATTGTCAGTTAATAGCTGTTGTACTGATTGAAAATGCTGAAATATCCTTTGAGGGATGATGATACCCATGCAACTATGATTTCAGTACAAGCATCATGAGCCATCATGTTCAGAGACAGATCCAGCTCCTCCTTCACACCCACAGTTAAATAAACATTTATTGGCCATAACAAAAGCTTGTTTATCAATGCGTTGGACACCAAATCACTTGGTGGGTAGTGAGATAGTTACCATCTCAAATATCAGATTTACAAACCATCTGTTGGTTTCCAATATCCCATACCTTATGATCTTGACATTCTCATGCCAGCCTTTATCGTCTAATCTCCTCTTTAATGGTCAGGTTGAGGAAATATTAATACAAGCCACAAAGTAGACCAAGACCATTGCACCCTCCCCATCTCATATACAGTGGGGGGAATGTCAGGAAAATTAACAAAATTTGACATGGAACCTCAAGACACAATCCTCAAGGAAGCAGCCCTACTGAATCTACAACTGATGAAAAGTTCTTTTCTCCCAAACAAATGTAATCAGAAAGCATAAAACTGGTGATCATTTGTGTCAGCAATATATACTCTGATCTAAATAATGACATTGTTTTCATGGCATCTTATCACTGATCCAGATACTATGAAGGCTCCATTTCTTCTATGTCAAGTGGTGACATGATTTGTGATAATGACCTATAGATCCTCATCACACTTCCTCCTTTTTCTAGCTTTTGCTATGGTATAAAGTCCAAGGATTCAGAATCATCACTCTTCAGTGCAAAAAAAAAAAAAAAAAAACCTCTAGTAAATGGTGGTATAATTTGTCCACAATTAAAATTCACAAGACATATATTTGAAGCTGTTCCTGGTTCTATGGGCTAATGGCATTATTCATCCCATCATCAACCTAAGAAAACAGTTTTCTGTACCCCTTGCTTTAGGATGGAAACACAACAACAGGTTCTAAATTAAATCCAGGAGGGAGACTACACAGTGTGAATTACAAGATATATCCTAATTTCAGTGTCTTCTAGGACGTTTCTGTGATTCTCCTACAATAGCACTGTTTACCACTTCAAAGCATTCTTATTTCGACTCGTCATTAGTCCTAAATTGGCTTACATTGATGAATCAGGTAAAGGTGACTTTCTGTGCTACTTCCAATGCAGCAATATTGGACTACCTGAATGAAATTCAACATAAACATACACTTGTATCTGGGTTTGACCCCTGGTATATTCATATCAAAGAATTATAAAAATGTTACTAACAGCTGCCTCGCTTGGCACTCAACATTAAAAGGTTAGTTCTAGGACTTGTCAGCCTTTGTGTCAGGATAATGTGACTGGGTGGGACACAATGATACATTCTGTTTCATGATGCCTCAATGCAAGATATCACTATAAACTGCCACACTGCATATTTCATAGTGATATGACTGAAACATTGTTAAAACTATGTTACAAGATCCAAATCACACACACACACACACACACACACACACACACACACACACACTTATATCTGGTTATTATATCCCTTGTTAATCTCTTTCTCAGTCATTGCTTTCTTGTTAACATGAAAACATGTCACCTAATACCATCACCACATTTAGATCACCTATTGAATGAGTTCAACATTTTTGTAACCAGTGTATGACTCCCTCAGGAATGATTGTTGAAAATCACTATAACGGTGGTTTCCTTGCATATATAGGACAGTCTCTCTAGCTAAGAATTTCTTCATCTGCTGTGTTTGCTGAATGTGGCAGCAGACCTCTTTGTTCTAGATCTCTGGTTTATGCATCCAATACAAATGATCGTGTTGTCCCAGTAGAAGCTGATACTTTGCACCTTGGACCATCTTCTCATAATTTTAACAAGTACAATGTTCCATTTCAGCATATAGGCAACCTCACATGGCATATACCGGGTATATCTTTGCATAGTACAACAAACACATCATGGTCATGAATGTCAGCACATACGCCAATTGATTGTGCCTCTCAAGGTCATCATTTATCTATAAACATTATTGAGATAAGAGTCATTTTGAGTACATTTCATTGGTTGCTAGATGAGCTATACTGGAAGTACGTTCTTTTTCTTTCTGACAATGCCACATAGGTGATATATCTCAATGTCAAGGTAGAACCAAGTCTTGTTTGGGATTGTCTAAATTGCATTCTTCATTGACAAACCCGCATTCAGGGTTGTCATAATCCTGGCTAATCAGCAAGCAGAATGGTCTCTTTAGTCTCTAGAGTTTTTGGAATGTCAAACTCACCCAACTTTTGTATCACACCAGTCACATGCGTTATTAGCCCAGTGAAGTAGTGAACAGTGTAACAAGATGGCCCTCCATTTGAAAAGTGCACGAAGGCGGAAGATATTCACACTGCTGTGCACACAATAACAATTTGCACTACTGCAGGCCTCAATACCTCAAATACTGGTAACTGCTGCATTATCATTGTGAATCTGTAATCAAGGATGTATGCAAACAGATTATTATATGTTTGATCCATGAGCACTCATATATTTTTTGGTTATTCAGATGTTTGTATCATGGTATTTGCATGTGTTTACTATAGGAACTGAATGAGTACAATGAATCCTTCTGTTGCATTAGTAACTGATGCATTCATAGACTTAATGCATATCCTTATCACGGGGAGATCACTCTAACCGAATTATTGGATGGCAGACAAGTTGTAGCTTTTTAGTCAAGGGACCAGGTGCCAGTATTTGTGTACAAATTTAATACTGTAATCAATGACCTAGTATAAAACAAATCATAAAAATGAAATACACAAGTGAGGTCAAAAAGGTCCGATTGTTTTAGATACCTATATTAAAACAAAGCATAAGAAGAGTATCCGCAATACGAGAGAAGTCGATGGTAATTTATAGCAGAAGACTTTGTATCATTTCTGAAGGTCATTTATGTCACCATGTGATGCTCACAGTGGAAACACAAGACCTATTCCTAGACGACAATACTGTAAAAATGTGTTTTAAACGGGCTGATGCAATTGAAAATATTTGTCAACCAAGCCTTTTTTTAAAAAGATATTCTACTTGCTTCAGTCCCATGTGTGTACTGCTATCGGAGGCTAGCTCTTCTTACTAATCCACTATTGATATTTCACTATCAACATACTGCACAGTAACTATGGAAGATGTACATGCCCGACATCAATATCAAGAACAACACAAACCTGGAACATATAGTTCACAAAAGAGTCACACCATAGTCAAAAGTTGTATACATATCACCTATTTAGACATTATCTAATAAAAAGGTATAAAGGAAAATCTTTTTTGCAAAATGCTAAAAATGGTATTATGCTTTCAGAAAGTGTCTACTTGGCAACAAAAAGCAATGCATTATTTACATTGCGAGTTGTGACTGACTGCATTTATTGAAAAATTTCAAATTGTTTGCAACCTATAATCCTTTTGAACTTTGTTTACCACCATAATGTCAAGACGAGGTTTGAAAATTATACATTTTAGTAAGGAATAACTAATGCTATGTTAGTTGTCAGTGACAGAAGTAAAAAGTTTCTATAAATTCTTCTAGTAAACTTAAAGAAATCTAACATTAACGTCAATAATGTGCTTTATAAGTATATGTACTATTAGACTTATATAAAATAAGCAGTTCCTCAACTTTTCATTATCATTCTGTTGATGCTAATAGTAACTATAATAGAGATCTAAATATAATAGAAACAATTGACATTGATGTACTTTTAACACTGAGTGAAAACAATAATTTCAGATGAATGAAACTGTCACTTAATTTCAAAATTTTCCACCCTATTCAATTGAACTTAGAAATTTCAAGATATATGCATAACATTGAAACATTTCCTATTATCATCTAAGTATGGGATAAGAATATCTTATGTCAACTTCACAGTGACGTCATGAACGTAAAAACTATGTCAGTATGCTAAAACTTTCATTCTTCTCAATATACCATATGCATCACTATGTCAGTGTGCTAAAACTTTCATTCTTCTCAATATACCATATGCATCACTATGTCTAAGACCATTCCACTGGTATCATTCAACATTCACAACAGTATGTTTATATATGATTATTCTATCGGCCATCTACTCCTGTCGAGTTATATTACTTTTAAGAATGCATGTTGACATGCTATGCAATTGATTATGTGTCTGCATTGACATGTGGATAATATTCACTAAAATACGGGTGCAAAACCTTGACAGCTACATAAAAAACAAGACAATACATTATGGTGACCATTTTTTCTCATATTTAGTAAGTTAACCCCAAAATATACTACTGTGTCATGATATAAACAGTTCTCACATTTCTCACATGCAGTAAAAAGTACAGTTACCTCCCTCAGTAGCGGCGGGGAGGGGGGTGGCGAACCCTACAAAAGGTTGTGCATGTCTTATTTTGTTAAAATAACGGTTTCTAGAATTTTAACAATACAGCTGTTAATTTGTCAAAAAAACATTTATTCAGAAATGTGAAATGTCAAGGGGGTGAACCTTGTGTGCATATTTTATTTTGTTAAAATAACGGTTTAACGATGCAGCTGCTATTTTGTCAATCCCCGAATTAATATTATACGTATTAATAAATGGCAAATATCGAAGAAGCGCAAATTAACTGTATACGCGATCTAATCCTATTCGATATCGTGTTACAGGGTCTGATAAATTTATCGTTATAAATCCATGAGGGGTTGCCTGAGCACCACTAAAGAAATTTTTTAATTTGTTATAGTCGTAATCCCCACAGCACCATGTATGCCAGATATTTTGGAGTGTATGAGTGTCAACTCCGTTAAAAACCACTAGCACGTTACAGTTATCTCGGATCACTTTTGGAATTTGCGTGTATCGTTGAACGACATAGATCACGTCGATGTTCTTATGTCTGCCGCGGAAAATATCCTCACGGGATTTTTCGGTTTGTCCAACATGCTATTGTCGTACATGACAAGATTGTTAATATCCCCAGAAATATCCTCCACGTGCTTCGTCGATATCTGTGATAAACTTGATGATATTTTCTCCAGTGATCTCCGAGGCTTTTTTGCTATAATATTTTAACACCTGATAGCAATGCTGATCGTCAACGCTCGGTGCCACCAAATATAATTTACCCCAAGCCATCCATTTCATAATCAAACTGAGTAATAGCTGTGTTTTATCGCTTCCTTATGGTCCAATAATTATCATTTTGACGGAGTTAAGTAGCATCGGATGATGTTTGACTCGTTGTTTCTTTAGCGCAGAAAGATCTGTAATATCCATTAGATATAACTAACTAATATTAAGAATTTATATTGTGTGAAATGTAAGGCTAACACTCCAACGGTTAACCCAATGCCTATCACAACGAAACGTAACAGAACAGCAATCACCATAAAATGTGAGCGGTGTGGTATAAAAAATTCAGATTTATTAAAAAAAGAGGCTGTGATGTCACCTCTGTGTTAACAAAACTCCCAGGGATGCCATGGCAAAGTATCCAGGAGAAAATCACCTTCCCGGATATAATTATTGTGGTCCCAGGAAACGATTCGATATCAATTTGGATGATCAGGATAATCCTCGTCCGGGTGAATATCCGGTAAATGCCATCGATGAGTCCTGTCGTGTTCATGATATCGCGTATAAAGATTTCACGTCATCTCACGGATTTAAAATTGATCCACGCGTTGAATTCTATTCCTGATATAACCTTCAAGGAAAAATTAGTGTCCAGGATAATAAAAGCTGCCATGAAGGGTAGCAGCAGAGAGGGTGAATCGGACAACATTTTTAGACAAGTTTTCACTGAAATCACACTTAAAATCAATGAAACCAATGACATCAGACCCAAAAGTCAATGACATCAGGTCCCAAATGTGTGTGTGAATCATGGATTAGGTCCAAAAAAAAATTATGAAAAAATCAATGAAATTAATGAAATCAAAAACTTTTCAACTATTACATTTTTTGGGAAAAAGGGACTACAACATCGTTGTCACTCACCCTCTCTGCTGCTATGGGTTAACCGAATATTTGATCCAGTCCGATACGATATCGTGTTCGAGGGTCATGTAAATCACTACGACGAAAATCCCCTTAGGATTTCACAAACAGACTAATTTGTAAAACCTCCTCTTGTAAATCAATCAGATTATTAGACTGGTCAGTGAGTTTGAAATTAATTCTGGTTAATGAATTATTATGACATCGCATATAGACTGGATTCACCGGGGACTCAATTATTAAAAACCCTGGAGGAGCTGTTGGTGCAAATGAATAAAGAATATATCCCTGCTGAGCTTGATTTGATCGTTCTAAATTTATTTGATAGCTTCCTTCGATCACATCACATACTAAATTGAGCGCAATCACCGTTGAAATATTCACATTGAACGGAGCAATATGCCTGCCACCACCATCTGGGTCATTATTATGGGTCAGGATTTTTATTTCCGGTGATGTTGCTTTTTTCCACGCATCATGAATTATTTTAAAACCAATATCGATGGCATCACTGAGAGATTTTTGTAGTTCTAAGATATTATATCCTTGTAGTTTGACTGTTGGTATATCCTTGACGGGGATGCCCTTGCCTCCTGCAAAAATTGTTCTTGTTGTAGGATTACTGTCATCTAATATCTCTTGAATAATTTGTGAATTAAATGTTTCCATGTCATTGATGATTTTGTTACATGTTTCTACGACACTGATAAATTCATCTCGGGTAAGAGAGCCGGATTTAAGGGGTATTAACAACAGTGAAAAATCATTATTCATTGCTGTGAAATTTTCAGCGATTTTAAGTTCGTTAACAAAAAGATATTTCCCTCCCTTATCTATAGTGCCAAGAGCAAAAAAGATTCTAGCAATACTGTAATCTCTATAACTCTTTACTGGATTATCAGATTTTATCCTGTCTGTGATATAATCGGTTTTTTGAGGTTCTGGTAAATCAACGGTTTCCCCCTTTGGTGGTAATTCAGGCCATCCTAGTACTGTTCTTATTGAGCTTTGATAGATATCTACGACGTATTCTTCTGAGTTTATTTCAATGGCAGATGATAGTGTTGGTTCATGAACTGTTATAGCGATTTTTGACTCTACTCCAGTAATCGATTTTATTCTACGCGCGAATTCATTATTGATTTGTTCAATTTGATATGATCCGGTTGGTATGGAAACAACATTCCAGTCTGGGGTACCGTCGGGTTTATTCTTATTTGCAAATACCAGGGAATTATTGGGTTGTTGACCACCAAATGATTTTGACCTAATATTTGGCCAACTGTGGTATACTCGTAATTTTGCTAGCGCTATCTCCTTCACTGGGACTGGAGAGGGGAAATTGACACTGAATTCTGGATTCGTTGAGGTTATTGAGATCATGCTTGTTTGTACTGGGCTTGTGTTCTCCACTATTTGTTGAAGTAATTCCATCTGTGTTGTCATTGTTATTATATTCATGATGTATTTCTAATTTTGACATCGCAGAATCATATATATCTACCATCGCTGAAAACTCACTCTCTGATATAATTGTATCATCGAGCGATGACGATATCAATGAGGATAATTGCGAGTATGCAGTGGACACAACATGAAATTGAATTATGTAGTCTTGTAGTTTCCGTTGGCTGCATGAGGATATTTTTTTTGTGATTATTGAAATAATTCCAGCGATTGTTGTTGCCGCAGAAATGCAAATTGGAACAGCTATCGGGGCCATCATTGTCACTGAAGACAGTATAATACCGGCTCCGGTGATTACACCACTCACAGCGTACACAGTAACATCAATTGCGGTAATTCTCCTGCGATATTTTTTAATTTTCAATTCATACTCCTCAGACAAGGTTTTGAGTCTAGTTTGATACTCTCTGACCTGATCATAGCGATATTGCGATGATGAAATCATTTTTATTTTAAATATGCTATCGTTTTCAATTACGATTTACTTAAATTCGCTACGAATTCCACATACCACGTTGTTGAGACCCTAACCAAATGTTTATCAGTAGATGTGATTGTGAACTTTTCAGTTGTATTCTTGTCGATGATCGTTGAAATCGTATTATTGACCCCAGATGAACTGGACGATGAAATATTAAATTGAGACGATGGTGTTACTAGTGTTAATCGATAAATACCCTTAACGGTTGCAGTGATATCTAATGTGTTGTTTGTAGGTGTCCACTCAAATGATCCGTGTTGGATTGTGTATACTACGTTGTTGGTTTTCTCATGAGGAATTTTTGTTTTTTCAATGGCTGTTATCATCCTCGAAAGATCACCTTTGATGCCTTCGATGGAAGTTTTCGTCTCATCGATGGATTTTTTAATATCAGGGAGTTTTAGTTCAATTTTATCGAATGTAGTTCCAATAAATTTATCAATGATATTTCTACGAAATGCGGTAAACTGTTTTATATGTTCTTCGGTTTTAGATTGAAGTGTTGCTAGTTCTAACGCAGAATCGTTGAGAGTTTTAAATCGATCTGTAATCGTCGAAAAAAGTACGCCTGGTTTGAGTTTACCCTGATCGGAAAATAACGCGATAGTATCCTCGATTGCGTTTTGTTGTTTAACCAAAATATCATCCAGAGAAATATTACTGGTTTTCAATTTACCCTGATCGGAAAATAGCGCAACGGTGTTCCCGATTGCGTTTTGTTGTTTAACTAAAATATCATCCAGAGAAATATTACTGGTTTTCAATTTACCCTGATCGGAAAATAGCGCAACGGTGTTCCCGATTGCGTTTTGTTGTTTAACTAAAATATCATCCAGAGAAATATTACTAGATTTCAATTTACCCTGTTTGTCTTGAAATACAACTATTTCATTCGGGTCAACACTTGTTAAGTTCAACGTCTCAGCGATTTCATCTTTAATTTTTTTTGTTATATCCTTGATAGAATCAGGGGTTGCAGTGTCATCGGGTTTGGGTTTCAGAGGTCTTCCCCAAATATCAATCATGTTATTGTAAAACTCTTTCTCTCTCTAAAAAGCGATTGCTGGTGTAGTCATTTACGACAATATGAGGTGGTTTTCCCCTTGGGTTACCCAAGGAGTTAGAAATAGCGTCAAGGACATTTAATACTTCACTGCCGCATATTGGTGGGTCATTGATTTGTTGTGTTGGTAGCGTAGAATACCAAGTCTTCATTGGAAGGGTTTTTATATACCGCATAAACTCTTTTGGTGGGGCTAATCCATATGAATCGAAATAAACAATCCCACGTGGATCAATAGCGTATGCAACCCAGTGAGTACCAGGTCCGGTGCTGTTATCGAGATTAATAATACCTGTTTCAGTTTTGTTTGGTTGATGTGGTAATTGATCTTTCATAAAAACACCTCTGAAATTTTTAATCACTAGTTTTTTAGCCGCATCCATTAAATCAAAATTGGACATTGGAACCATCGAAGATTTCTGAATTAATAAACCGTTCCTGGTAGTCTCAGGCCTGATCCGTGAACGGATCTCCCGCTGTACCATGAATACGGGGTTCCTGGTAGTCTTAGACCTTTTCCGCTGTACCAAGAATACGGGGTTCCTGGTAGTCTTAGACCCAATCCTTGAACGGATCGTCTCTTTTTTTTATATCCTTGTCCAGCTGCCTTCTTAAGTGCCATTCCTGCTGCAGTACCAACGGCTCCTAACGCTGCTGCTTTAGCCACCGCTGGGGCTGCTGCTGCAATCAATGCTGGTATTGCAGCTAACAATGGAAATATACCGCCTGTTTTCATCATATTTTTAATAGCAGCCGCAGAGAGAGTAATCTGAACTCCCTTTTTATCCTTGAAAGCATCATTGAAATGTTTCACCTGACGAGTTGTCAGCGATAATTTATTTTCACCACCAGTCATTTGGCTGGGTTTCAACGTGATTGTGGTTCCACATTTTTTAGCCGATTCTGATTGCAATTTTTTGATTTGACCAGGAGTTAACGTAACACTAATAACACTATATGACATTATATATAATTGATTGATTCTAATTCAATGAAAAATCGAGAAAAATCGTTCAAAGATTTTCTACTGGGGCATCTACCACTCTCATTCTTCCACCAACACCTTCGAGTAGCATTGATTTATCACTGAGAATGACAGCAACCGCTCTATAATCAGCAATAGCACCAGCACCAACAACAAGACGATTCACATTAGCTCTAAAGTGTATATCAACAACTGACTGTCTTGTCAAATCGAGATGTTCCAGTGAGAAGTAGTAGATCGGATACAGATTTTTAAAATCAAATTGTGATGTTTGCAAACCAGTATCCACATTTTGATCGCGTGCCATAAATGACAACAGACGATGATAAACTCGTGCAATATGATTTTCTGTGTAATTAAGTTGTATATCCTCAGATGGTTCCTGCTGGCCGTTTATTCTCAGTGAGACGTCTTTCACACCTAATTGATCAAATATCATATGACTGAAGAGTTGATTGCCAACTCGTGCGTTATCCTGTAACGCAATAAATATATGACGTGGCGCAGAAACACCTTGTTTTGATGCTAGGTTCCAAGTGAATAACCCGTTGATATTTGATTGCTTCACATCTGTACTCACGGTTAGCCAACTCAACAACGACTTTCCTCCTTGGTCCATAAATGATAGTAGTCGTTGTTCTGCGGTGATTGCTGGAGTCAACACTGGCATCCACAATGATATTTTTGTTAAATTGACTTTACCGGCATCATCATTTATATGTGCTGCAGCTGGGTTTGCTGGAATCCTCCAAATTGCGTCGTTATCATCACTCTTTCGTACAAGCGATACTGTATGCTTCGCCCCGTAGATAACTTTTCTGACGTTTCTACAGAATCCAAAAATATGATGCAGTGGAATCGCACATGAAAATGATTTACGCCCTACTCCCAACATTGCGTTTCGTGTTGCGGCTCCTAGATTGAAATTAGGATCGTTGTTTATAATCATATCCTCGATACCAGCAGGAGCAGGAGGAGCAGCACGATCATTTGGTCGTCTTATAATAAATGGATTTCCTCCAGCGGTATTCTTACCATCTTTTGCAAACATCATAGATGGACCCGCTGATCTTGTATAATCATCAGAATATCTCGCTAACCCGATTATTGTTGTAGCCACATCAACATCACGATCTATGGACTCAATTTCTTTTCCATCAATGAGATATCTAGCACTCTCAAATAGCGCCATAATACCATTATTGACAAAACCGACTTGAGTACCAGCTGGATACGGTGCTGGTACAGCAGGAGTATCAGCAGCTGTTACAATTTCTCCTTCTACTTCAATAAATGCTTCACAGGGCAAAAAGTATTTACTGGTATCATGGACTTGAAGATCAATTCTTGCTCGACTATTTGAGTCTATGGCATGATAGGCGTAATATTGATAATCGCGTACAGAATCATCCTTGCCAACTGGGGCGTCTATATCAAACGCTGGATCATGTGACTTTTTGAACATTTTATTCTATTTATCAGAGTCTAAATAGTGAAATCGTAAACGATTTTTCCATTTTCATCGACGTAGTTTTTTAAGACCACTTCCCGCTATCATGTTTGCAATATTGCTTTGGTCTCCTTGATTTACCATCGACGCTAATTTTTCATCTACTGCGTTATTTATTATTTTACTAACACTTGCAGGCATTTCTTCTGTAGACGGTAACGGTTTCTTTTTTCGTCCCACTAATGATGTTATTTTATCCTTCGCAGTTGAAAACGCTTTCCCGGCAAGATTTCCAACAGTACTAATACCCTTATCACGAATAACATCAATGGCTTTCATTGATAATTGTTTAGCTAACGGCATCACTTTTGGGGCCATTCTTGAAAAGAATCCTAAAATGGTATTGCCGAGGCCATCTCCGTAGTATGCTCTATAAACTGGAAACCGTGAATTAACTACATAGACGAGGGTTGGTTTATCATGATTGTAGTGTACGATCATTATTATAAAAACAATAGTGTTTTCAATTGTTATTTAATCACTATGATACCCATTTGCTAACTCGTCAATGAAATCTCGATAGGTTTTGATATCCATGATACCGCCGGCAAATAACCGTCTACAGATATCAGCTGCTTCATTAATTATTTCTGGAGAGTTATTTCCAGCTCGTTTTCCTCCGATGAGAACATCTAATCGTGATATATCATTGATAACACTATCAGGACAAATGTTTCCAATCCTTGGATTTCCTAATCCACTTCCGCTATAGCCAGCTGCTTCATCTAGTTTGTCTGTATCCGTGGTTTGTAAATAATCAAGAGTATCATCATCATCATCAGGTGGTAGTTGTTGTTTTTTTTGTCTCCGTGTTGGTGTTTGACGTCGTTCTTCTAAATCATCATCATCATCAAGTGGTAGTTGTTGTTTTTTTTGTCTCCGTGTTGGTGTTTGACGTCGTTCTTCTAAATCATCATCATCATCAGGTGGTAGTTGTTGTTTTTTTTGTCTTCTTGTTTGTCTACGTGTTGGTGTTTGACGTCGTTCTTCTATTTCTCGTTGTCGCTCTTCTATTTGTTCTCTTTTATAATTACTAATCCCCCTTTGAAATTCCTTGTATCCTATCTCATCCTTATTCAAACGACCAATCCCTTTATTTAGTTTATACAAATAATCGAACCAATCATTACTTGATATTCTATCATTTTTATACTCGTCCTTTAAAAAATCTTTTTTTGAATTATAGCTTTGAGCAGCAAAATTACCAAAGGCTTGATAATCCTTTGATTTCAATAAACTAGGTTTTATTATTAATATTTTAGCATGATCAGTAAATTTATTCAACTGAGAAACAGTCGTTTTTTTCGGATCAGTTTTTTCAGTTTGTTCAGTTTTCGCTGCTATTTTTTCGAGTACAGAAATAAGACCCTCTTCCTTTCTCTTACCGTCAGGATCATCTCCCAGTATAGCACGCTCTACCCCCTTCGTTGCTGTGGTTACTGGTTTAAACAATTCTTCAGACCCCAGAGCAAAATCAGTTTGTAAACTCTGTCGTTGTTGCAGTTTATTTCTTACAGAGTCACGAATTGGTATAAATTTCTTAATTGCATCTAGTCGCTCACGAGCCAATCGGGTTGTTAATGCTTCATTGACCATTATTTGAAATCGCAAACTATTTTTCAATTGCAAAACACTTGACATGTCGGATGATTTTTTAACACAGTCATGGAAGTGTTATTTCATCGTGAGACACCTTCTATCATTGATGGAGCAAGTCACATAATTGTATATAAAATTAATAATACTGTGAGTTGCTCCACTTTTGTTACATGTCGGATGATTTTTAATACCACCATGGAAGTGTTATTTCATCTTATAACAGCTTCTATCATTGATGAGGAAAGTGTGGAAATTGTATATAAAATAATTAATACCACAGTTTCCTCATTCTATTTTTGACCAATCTGACACATCGTCCATCGATTTTTGACATCTCCTTTGAGGGTCGGCTAAAAAAAATGAGAGTCGGAATGATAAATGGTCGGAATGATAAAATGGTCGGGCAATCAATGGTCGGGCAATCAATGGTCGGGCAATCAAAATTGTTCATTTTCTTGAATTAATGCTCGTAGGTTTCTAATTTTAGAGTTGACTCCTTTTTTCAATTCGTATTCGTTACCTAATTCTTTTCGTATTCCCTCTACGATAGCATACAACGGGACGAACACACTGATGTCACTGGAAAATGAAAGAGAGTCTTTAATAGAATTCTGAATTTTTTTGATGAGTGCATATTTCTTGGGTAGCATATACTTGTTAGTGCTAACTCCGTATTCAATATCCTGAAAATCAGACACAATTTGGTCAGGATTTAATCCATCTGATAGTTTGATATCCTGATTTTTCAATTTTGCTATTTCAACTATGATGCTATTCATGTTTTCAGAATTCATTATTCTATAAGTATGACATATCTCTAATTGGAAATTATGACGCATTAGACATAACTAAATTGAACTTTTTGCCCCGTCTTTTTTGAAATAGCCGATCGATAAATCCCCTCTGCAACTTTTCGTACTGACGGTCCACAAATATCGAAAAATTTACCGGCTTCATATAATGATTGAAATATTTTTTCTTCATTAGTTGTTGTATTCAAAGATGTCACAGGTCTCTTCCAAACCGTTTTGCAAGTGCAAGCTCTTCCTCGTTTGGAATTCTCACTCAGTGTGATAGCCTGCAGATTTGATACAGAATTATTCTTTGGATTAGAATCCTTGTGATAAATAACAAAACCATCTTTGATCAATCCATTAAAACATTCAAATACGAAACGATGAATGAGATAATTTTTCTTTCCAACAGTAAACTTCAAATACCCTTGATTATTCACAACACCGACCGGTTTCTTTAGTCTACGGTTTCTGACAGTACCATCACTGGATGCTTCATAATTTGTAATCACTGGATGTGGTCTGAATTCTTGGTCCATATATACTATTCTATTGTTTGTCTAATTCAGTGTTTGGTTCAATAATTACATCACTGGAAAATCTTTCGATATAGTCTTGCGGGGTTCTTATGATTTTATCCTTGATGTTGTCAGGGTCAAGGGCCTTTTCAGGGTCATAATTTCTGATAGATTGTCCATTTTTTATTCTTTTATCATAATAACGCTTCAATTCCCTATATCGCTTACCACCACAATCACTACACAATTGTGATCTTCCCTTAACCCCAACCCCACATCGAATACAGGGTAACGGACCAAGACTTCCACGTCGAAAACTTTGCATATGATACCTACAGTACTCATTTTTTCTGCATGATTTGTTACACGGGGTTACATTTCCCATCATGAGCCATTTGCAGTGATTCATTATACATAAAACTTTCATTTAAATGTTTGTTTTTTATATAGCATGAAGGAGTTCAAGAGATTGACTTCGAAAAATGCTAAATTCAATGCCGATAGAGAGTTCAAGAGATTATTGAAAATCAATCCTAGATTTAATCTCGATAGACCAAAAAAACGTCAAAAACGTCCAAGAGACGGAAACATGAAAGAGTTTAAGAGATTATTAAAAATCAATCCTAGATTTAATCTCGATAAACCCAAAAAACGTCCAATAGACGGAAACAAACGTAACAAACGTCCAAGAGACGGAAACATGAAAGAGTTTAAGAGATTATTGAAAATCAATCCTAGATTAAATCTCGATAGACCAAAAAAACGTCAAAAACGCCCAATAGACGGAAACATGAAAGAGTTTAAGAGATTATTAAAAATCAATCCTAGATTTAATCGCGATAGACCCAAAAAACGTAACAAACGTCCAAGAGACGGAAACATGAGATCATCATGGAAGGATGCTCAATTCAATCTTGATATAGTTTCTAATACACCCAAGAATAAAATTCTTGATAAACCCATCAGAGACTGTTTTAATGAATTCAAGCGTGATGGAGCATCCTATTGTTGGTCAACATTTCGAATTGATGGTGTTGTTGACGCTACCATGAATGATGAAAAGGCAGCAGTGATCATTTCACGTGTTGGGGAAAAAAGTCATTTTTTCCGAATCAAATTCATTATCTGTGAGAATGGCAAATGGATTATTAAGGATAAATTTGAACCCATTCTCAAGGGTAAAAAAACTGTCACCGTGAATCAGGATTCCAAACCGGGAATTTTGACTGGAATTGATAAACCCTACTACGAAAGATCTTATCCTGTCACAGCAGTTGTTTACGGGATATATCCGCTCAATGAAAAACCTAAAATTTCAAAACTAGCACCCATGAAATATTCGACAGGGCTCAATTGTGTAGCAGAACGAATAATAGAACACTTCACAAATGCATCCCGGGGGAATAAACTCACTGATCTAAGACGAAAAAAAAATAACCGAGTGGGAGTTCACGGTAAAAGAGCATGGATCAACAATTCAGGATATAGCCAAATTAGAAACATCATTAAGATTTCCAATATCGGTAAGAACAATCACCGGTGAAGTATTATACGAATCGAAATATCAATCAAAAGGAACCCCCATTGAAATTATTGATCATAACGCGCACGCGTGGTCATCTGCAGTAACAATATTTCCACGGGATAGAACCGTAAAATATCTATCCCCAGCAGGGTTGGGACCTGAAGAATGTTTTACCGAGCAGAAATTATTTGATGCTATTTACCATTTGAGTAAAAACGATCCTGTGTCAGCGTGGCTATTTCATAGTAATTCAGACGAAGAATGCAGATTTGATCAGTTTGTAAGGCCTAACGGAGAATTATACCGTACTGAAGAGCTGCAGAATCAAATGAAACAACTAGCTAGTGAGTTTTCTGGGGACGGAGAAGAAGACGATCAATTATTAGCAAACTGTTTTACAGTACCATCCATTGCAGCACATTTTGCTAGAAATAAAAACGCGTGGAAACCAACACGAAGTGAGTTTTTATCAGATGTCAAATTGTCCTGTCTTGAATACAGCCACGGCGGATTATGGAACACAAAATACACCGCTGATACCGTTATTTCCGTTAATATGATTGCGTGTTATCCAGGAAGTTTTCTTGGGTATGGAGAATGCGAGAAATATTTCAAACGATTTGGACACCCTACACACGAAATGACCCGTGTTGCTATTAATGGACCACTTCCTGATTTTGATTTAACCGGATTCGCTTGTGTGGTATCATTTGAAATGGCTGAAGGACTTCATCCGTGTAGTTATCTTTGGATTGGTAAACACATGTCTGAAAAACACTGGATGCCAATAGTGTTGTTACGGTATATGCTTGATTGTAAGATGTTAAAATCATTAATTGTCAGTGAAGCAATTATATCCTATCGAGCACAGAAATCAGTCTGGTTACCACAACCTGATCTAGAAAAAATAATTAGCGAAGAGCGAAAACTGTTTCCTGATTTTAATGAACAACAAATCATGGATTGGTCCAGACAGTTATTTGAAATCAGAAACAATGAAGCAAAAAATCTTGGACGAAGAATAATCGGTAAATTTACCCAAGGTGGCAAAGATGATAATACGAAATATTCTTCACGATTGATTATAGACAACGCTGAATACGATTTTGTAATGGCGGATTTAACGAATAAGGGCCTATATGTCAATCGTAAGGACGCATTTATGTCCGATGGAACCAAATTGGGTACAATTGTTACTTACACTGATGGATACCATCCGCAGTACACACATTTGAGAGCTTCTATGCTTGGTTATGCTTCTATTAATTTATTTTCAATGATCAATAGATTTCCTACCACCGCAGTTAGAGTTGCTACTGACTCATTTTACATAAATAGCAAAATGGCTGATTTTAAGGCTACTGGCAACGAGAAATGGGGATCATGGAGAATTAAGAAAGAAATGATTCATGATTATATTCCATCAGCAGATGTTACCATTGAAAATAATTACTTAGAAAGCAATCAGTGTTCAGAATTTTCTAGTGCACCACCGATTTCTGATCCAATCTGTAGATATAAAACAGTTTATTTAAACGGTTGTGGCGGGTCAGGAAAAACAACCCGGGCAATTGAGTTATATCGTGGGAAATCAAACATGATTGTGCTAACACCAACTCATAGACTTGCAAGAGAAATGATACAGAGAGGGGTAAATGCTTGCACTTATCACAGCTTTTTCCGATGGAAGGGAGATAAATGGACTCCTGAGCGCATGGGAGAGAAATTTATTCCCGAAATTATCATGTGGGATGAAATAGACACAGTGTCAGAAGATGTCTTAAAAATATTTCTTGAGTGGTTGTTATTGAAGAATACAAAAGTCGTCATGTGCGGTGATCACGGGCAACCACCACCATTTGTCGGTGCATCCCCCCATGAATGGCTAAAGGGTTTTGTAGACTATTATGAAGAAATTGATACCGATCACAGATCACTTGATAATGAATTAAAAGAATTGAAGAAACTAATTAGATTACAACCGGATAGAATCCAGTGTGAAATAACCCGTGAAATAATTTCGGAAACTCCCATGAATGAGTTTTGGGAAATGTGGAGACCAAATGATTTAATCATTGCAAGTAGAAAAATAGTCAGAGACACACTTCAGATGAAGTTATTTGAATTGCATAAACAAAAATTTGCAACACTTCCAGTGCCTCTTTGTTATAGGCCATCGGATACGCGAAAACAGAACATCGAAGTTGATATTCCAGGACAAAGTGAAAAGCAGAATTTAGTATTAAATGATATTGTGCTGGTTGATATCAATGTTGTTGAAGATGCATTGCGTGCTAATAAATCCCCGTGGACGCTAGGTTATGCAGCGACGATACATTCTTCACAGGGATTGACTATATCGGATACAATTGTTTGGATGGTAGATAATCGCATAGAATGGTCGAATTTAGTCTATCTCGCAGTGTCTAGAGTACGAAAAATAAATCAACTTCGAAGAATTGTCCTGACAGAGTCAGGCGATGATGAAATCATTGGTGGCGATGATGAAATCATTGGCGATGATAATGATATTATTGATAAAAAACTATCCGGTTACAAACAACAGGACAAAAAAAAACAACGAGAATTTGATATTGATGCTGAATTAATAATCACTTTGAAGAAACAACAGAATAATCACTGCGCGAGTTGCAATTGTATAATGCGTTGGCAGTATTCGGATAAGGATCCTCGCCAATTCACCGTAGACAGAAAAAATAACAATCTCGGTCATGTCAGAAATAATGTGATGTTGACTTGTCTTGAGTGCAATAGACGCAAGGGTGCTAGTTAAGCCCATGGGGTGGCAATTGAGTATCCTCGGGTATCACTTGTAATTGTTGTCTAGTAAAACCCCGTTGAGGGGCAGTTGAATCCAGTTTATAGATTGGAGGTCTACCCGTAGATCGTGTTATACTAGATATCTTATGCGTAGTGACGCTCCAGATAGGATCAGTAGCCCTTTTTCTATCCCCTTCTAGCTCTCCTGGTTCGTATAAGTACCTCACAATGACATTACTACCAAGAATTGGTTCTTTGAAATCTTTTTGTGGTTTTTCAGGTATCGACTTCTTTTTAATCGCGTTGATAGGTTTCATGTTGATGGTTCTAGTAATCTCGTTATTCAGTGCGGTAACTACACCTGGTAATCTCTTCACCCATTCACGGGATCTTTTTTCTTGGATGAATTCTTTTGCATATTGATATCCAAATAACCGCTCAGCAAGGGTTTTATTAAACCGTTCTACAATGGCCTGATCACGATGCAGTGCAGTATGCCCTCGTCTGATAGCGACATTGTGATATTTCATTGTAGATAACACTGCACCCTGAAATTCCTTGCCCCGGTCAACTTGTAACAGATTTGGCCAGTGCAGAGAACCTCGTCGATAAATCCTTTCAAATGCAGAAGCGACTTCAGTGGCCGATTTTGTTTTTAACGGTTCTGCTTCTTTGTATCGACTTGCAATATCAACTACAGTTAACGCATATTTGTAACCACGATCATGTGGCAGAAATAATAGATCAGCCTGATGAACTTCATTGGGTCCGGTTACATCAAAATGCGAGAATTGAATTTGTTTAGGCGGTGGTAGATAAATTTGCCATAGTGCCTGTTTGGATAACCAATGAGCCGCAGTGGTTTTTTTCACTTTTGCAGCACTAGCGAGTTTATGGATTGCTGATTTACCCCTCCAGTATCCTCTTGGGGAATAATAAATAGATTCCATGTTGTTATTAATTACCAGCCCCTAACATCAATTTACTTTTCATAGCCGATTTTATAAAAAATGAAGCCAATTTTTCTTTGAAGGATTTATCAGTGATAGAATTCAACGCATGAATTAATTTCACATCTGCTAGATGCCTGTGTTGCAAATTGCTGCTTTTATAAGCAACATCATGAAGGTGACAGGCCTTATCAATAGCGTTTATTGGTTCCTCACCGGGTCGGGGCTGATTTTGATCATTGAGTCTGATATCAAGTCTTGTTCCCGGTCCACAATAACTATACCCTGGAAGGTGTTTTTCTCCGGGGTATTTTGCCCATGGAGTTCCAGGAAGTTTTGCTAATTTGGCAGCGATATCACCTCCTCGTTTTTTTTTAAAGGTTCCTTGGGTTCCTTGGGTTTAGAAACAAATCTAAATTTCTTTGTACTACACTGTACGCATTTACCAGAAAGCGCTGATCGGTTATTTTTAGTTGTAATCGTCGTCAAGTCATCTGTGCCAGTACGCGCCTTACACTTCACGCAATATAGATCCATAATTTATGTATAGAGATATGAATATAATTGATTTTTCAGCGACTAAAACAAGAGAACCAGTGAAGCATCATGCAGCGCTACCAAACTCTATCCGCGCAATTATAATCGGGCCATCTGGATCCGGTAAAACGCAATTGTTGCTCAATTTAATAATGAGATGGATGAAGTGGGATAAGTTGTATTTAATTGCCTCTAGCGTAGATGATCAACGATGCTATGAAGTGCTAAAAGATTTTAATGAAAACGCTTCAGAGATTGCCGGCGAGGATGTTATTGAATTTATAACCGATATTGACGAGGCGCCATCCGTGAATGACCTCGATGGAAGTATCAACAATTTAGTTGTATACGACGATGTCATGTTAGATAATCAAAAAAATCCTGCTAGAATATTTTCCCGAGGCAGGCATAAAAACACGGATGTGATCTATGTCACTCAACGCTACACTCAGATTCCAAAAGTGATTAGAGATAACTGTAATATGCTTGCTGTATTCAACGGCGTTGATACACATACGCTACGAAATATTTGGCAGACATGGTGCTCCGATATGGACTTCAATCAATTTAGAAATTTCTTTAGTCATGCTCAGTCTGCCCCACACGGATTTGTAACAATAAATTTACATGACCCTCGAACACGATTTCGTATCGGACTGGATCAAATATTCGGTTAACCCATAGCAGCAGAGAGGGTAAGTGACAACGACGTTGTAGTCCCTTCCCCAAAAAATGTAATAGTTGAAAAGTTTTTGATTTCATTAATTTCATTGATTTTTTCATAATTTTTTTTTGGACCTAATCCATGATTCACACACATATTTGGGACCTGATGTCATTGACTTTTGGGTCTGATGTCATTGGTTTCATTGATTTTAAGCGTGATTTCAGTGAAAACTTGTCTAAAAATGTTGTCCGATTCACCCTCTCTGCTGCTAGGGTAAATTAGTCGCGGGTTTAGGTATTTGATATGGAAGGGATTTATTATTCTCCGACCGGATACTATATGGGAAAATCCGCCATTGATAAACTTGCCAGCGCTGCAAAAGTAAAACGTGAAACAGCAGCTGATTGGCTAGTCAAACAAGCTATATGGCAAATTTATCTACCGCGTCCAAAGAAAATTCAATACGTGTCATTCGATGTTAAGATTCCAAGTGAGGCTCATCAGGCTGATATATTATTTCTGCCGCATGATACAGTTAAAAAACGTGTTTACAAATACGCGTTAATGGTCGTTGATGTGTCGAGTAGATACAAAAAGGCCGAGCCGTTATCAAGAAAGAATCTTCGGAATTTGCCTCCGCGTTTAAAAAGATTTTTCATTGAGGTTCTCTACGATGGCCAAATCTTCTTCAGGTTGATCCTGGTAAGGAATTTCAAGGTGAATTATCATCAACGATGAAACAACAACACACTAAGATACTACGAGGACATACCGCGATCCATCGTGATCAATCAATCGTTGAACGGTTTAACAGACCTCTCTGTGATAAATTATGTCACTATTAGTTCGTGAAAGAATTCATCGATAAACGATCTTGTGAATGGGTAAAACAATTATTGGAAGTAATCGCATCGATCAACAATGAAGTCACTAACACGTTAAATATGAAATCGGCTATCGCGATAACAAAAAAATATATAAAAGTATCAAAAAAAGAATCTTCATCGCAAATCCAGCCAAGCAATTTCACGGTGAGATATTTATACGAACCTGGTGAACTTGAATGTGGTGCTACAGGATCAACTGATCCGGTATGGAGTGTCAACACGCATACAATATTTTCCACGTAAACATTTAAAAATAAAGCAACGTGTTACAAACTCAATCCAACCGTGCCACAACGGAATTTTAATTGTGAACAGTTACAAGTAATCCCGGATGATACTCAATTACCACTGACTAATCTCCGATGATAGCAATTCTCCGAAGTTGATTTATTAATCGTACTCGTGACACCGTGAGGTATACCAGATTTGACCACTCGATGAAGTGATCAACGATCCACATAACTGTATCTTCGATGGTTAATCCATGCGATGAATGAATCGTCATCGCGTATCCTAACACCGACGGAGATTTATTAGCGCGTAACGCGTCTTCAACTACTCTAATATCAACGTGTACAATATTGTATAATATGAGTTCTTGTCGTTGTAATTTTCCTGGAATATCAACCTCTATATTTTGTTGTCGAGTATCTTTAGACCGGTAACATAACGGAACCGGTTACATCGGAAATGTTTCTTTGTGAGTTTTAAATAATTCTTCCTGAAGATGATCTCGTGTTTTTTTTCTGCTGGCGATAACTATATCTGCTGGTTTCCATGTGTCCAAAAAGTCGTCAATGGAGATTTCAGGAATTATTTTACGTGTTATTTCACATTGTATATAATCCGGTTGTAGTCTTATCGCGAAATTCAACGATGTCAATTCATCATCACGTGTACGATGATCCGTGTTGATCTCTTTTACTAATAATCTACGTTACTTTTTAGCCATTGGTGAGGTGATTCTCCGATAAATGGCGGTGGTTGACCATGATCTCCGCACATGATCACCGCAGTATTTTTCCTTAGCAACCATATTAAAAACGTGTTTAGGAACTCCGACGATACGGTATCAATTTCATCCTAAATAATTATCCGATGAATAAATTTCGTTCCCATGCAGTCGGGAGTCCAATCAGTTCCGTTATATCTAAAGAAGCTATGATATGTACACGCGTTAAATCCTCGGTATTTCATCTCGTAGGGCAAGACGATGAGTTGGAGTCAACACGATCATATCAGAGTTCTTTCCAAATAAATCGATTACCATTGTCTTTCCACATCCTCCTGGACCGTTTAGATAGACGGTTTTAAGTCTGGTTATGGTATTGTACACAGAAGGCGACGACAATAGATTATCATTGGTATCCTTGCGATAATTATCTTCGATTCAAGTTCTTTATTGTAATAGTATCTTTGCTTGCGCTTTATTCTCCAAGTACCCCAATGTTCCTCAGCGTTAGTGTAGTCGTCAACGCGTTCTCGTTGTTTCACATCGAAATAAAACGAGTCCACGGTAACTCTAACCGCGATATCAGAGACTTTATTTAACATCGAGAACACGTGTTTCAAAGCGCAACCGAGAATCGAAGATCGCATAATGGGTAAACTGCGGTGATTCTCCTTCGTAATATTCGACAATGATTCAGAGTTTTTCCTTGTTGGATAAATAAGTTGTTGATCTCTATATAAACGTTCCCTTGGTTGTCGTATCCGGGATGATAAAATCTAATTCGGCGTCGTCAATTATAACCAGGAAGTTCTTCTTTTATAATATCTTTTGTTTGATCCTCTAAACATTTTTATTTTTCTCAGATCATCATGTTCTTCCGGAGTCGGTAACCAAATATCTTTCTGTGCCCAGTATGAAATTATCACCTTGGATATAGTTAACAACGTTAATATCTTTTTTTCTCATGAAAACCTTAATGGTAGTATCGGGGACCAATTTTTTACTTACGTGAAGACGCTTCCACATCCAGAGATAAAATACCGGGTAAAGATCATTCGCGAGTTTAAACGATGTCACCTGGGCGAATCCGGTTAAATCAAATATAGTTAAACTCCCGTTAATCGCTGCTTTCGTCATTTCATGTGTAGTATGACCAAATCGCGTAAAATATTCATTACATTCTCCCCGTCCAAGAAAACTCGCTGGGTAACATGATATAAAAAACAGCGCATATAATATTTTGTAGCTCGTATTTTGTGTTCCATAATCCACTGTGAGAGGTTTCTACGCAACTAACTTTAACATCTCGAAAAGATCAACGCGGAGCGGTTTCCAAGAGTTTTTCTTTCTGGTGAAATAAGCTGCAACGGCTGGTATCGTAAAACAATTTTTGGTAATTTCATCTGGATTTCCATCGATGTATCTCAGCGCGAGATTATTCATCTGTGTTTGAAGAGCTTCTTTTCGGTATAAATCCACATCACGTTTAATAAATTGATCATACATTCCCGTTTCATCCTTAAACAACCATATAACAACAGGATCGGTTTTACTCATTTCGTGGATAGTGTTGAATATATCTCTGTGATAGTATTTTACCGTTAGTGACATAAAACATATCGTCACGGAAATGCTACACGCGTGGCAATTATGATCGATGATTTCAATTGGAGCACTGTTATTTTTATATTTTTATATTTGCTTCGTGTAAAACATATCCGGTGCACGTTTTCACGGTATTTGGAAATCATAAGACGCGCTCCAGCGTAATAACGTCGTTTACGGACGCACCCGCGGATTGAACTGATTCCGCCCTCGTTAATATTTTTGATTTTTTCAACTCTGTTAAACTGTTTCCTCGTTTGAAATAAATAAAGTGTTTTATGACCCGTTCCGCAACGCAGTTTATTTTTAAAGTTCATCGGGAAAAGTTTTTTTTCTTCAAATCCGTATCGTTTATCGTGTATAATCTGTAAACTAGCGCTGTCAACGGGAACGCACGATTATAATATCTGTCAGCACGACCGGTTTTCCCGTCGAGGTTAATAAACGATAACGATGATTATACACCCACAAGGACTTTCCACCGGGAGTTTCTTTTATCGTAAATTTTACTATTTTTGACTTGAATCCAACATTTTGTGTTTTCAAAATGTATTTCTTATAGTATCTCTTTGGCACAAGAACATACATGCCAACCATTACGCTTTTGGCGTAATCATTACGCTTTTTCCCACTAAATTCCGCGTTACGCGTTAACGTTTATAGATTACGCTTTTTCGATATATCCATCTTGCAAAAAAAAATTTTTTTTTCGTTTTTATTAGCATTACTTTATTTTTTACATACTGTTTTATTTTTAATTAAAAAATACCCCGCTTCTACATAACTACGATATACGAGTATACTTGTCCGTGGACTTTCCTAATATTCATGTTCTATTTATAGCAACTATCATGTTACTAAGATACTTTCAAACTTTCGACCTCATATTCTATTTATAGCGGCTTAGTGAGGAGAGAACAGACTGGTTTCTATTTTGTTTAAATCATTATGCACATACTCTTTGTTCTAATTTTGTATAGTGCAGAACCAGTCTAAAAGTTTTTTTGCGCTAAAAAGTATTAAAAAATTCTCAATGCGTTTATGAGTGCAAAAAATATCTCTTAAATAATTTCACAGATGGGTTAGAAAAAGTCAGTAATAAACAAAGCAAAATGTAATCAATCCTCCAAACACGACGAGGGCATCATCACGTGACGTCTAATCGTTGGCGCTAAATGGCTTCAGATGTTAAGATGGATTCTAGTCTTTGTGTATGTTAGAGCACATTTTTTTCCCCAAAAATTTCGCAGATGGATCAGAAAAAAGCAAAACAACGAGTCCTCCAAAAATTCAAAGATGAATATATGAACGGCATAATACAGCGTTCCATTCTAGGACAGCATAATGCTCATTGCAGACTGCGGAAACGATTTTAGCATTGGTCATGGTGGTAAATTTGATGTGGAAAAACACATGAAAACAAGGAAACACATCGAATTAGCTCGCCTTACGAACTCTAATACTAAGGTAACTTCTTATTTACCGAGGTTTTAATAGAACACGGACTACCATTAGCGGTAGCAGACGACGTTGGTCCCTTGTTGAAGCGGATGTTTCCTGATTCGAAAATTGCGGGAAAATATGCTTGTGCAAGAACAAAATCATCTCATATTGTTCGGTGCCTAGCAGAAGATACTTCACTTAAAATTGCAGAAGCAATGAAAATTGGGCCGTTTAGTATTGCCACAGACGGGAGTTGTGATTATGATGTTAAAAAGTTGTACCCAGTATGTGTTAGATACTTTGACAGTGAAAAAGGCAAAGTCATGAGTGTTCTTCTTTCTTTACCAGAATTAACAGTAGATTCCACTGGACAAAACATTTTTGATTTGCTTGACAATGTTTTGAAGAAACATGACATAAGTTGGCAGAACTGTATGGGGTTTGCAGCTGATAATGCATCAGTGATGACTGGAATTCATAAAGGAGTTGCATCCTATATTTTGAAAATGTCTCCATCAGTGTTCATAACAGGTTGCCCCTGTCATTTGATGCACCTTGCTGCTGGTAAGGCTGCTGATAAATTAGAAGTAGATATTGGCCATTTATTAATAGATATCTACTATTATTTGGAGAAAAATAGTAAAAGGAAACAGGCTCTAAAGTTGTTACAAGATCAGTTTGATCTTGAAGACTATAAAGTTATAAAGCATGTGTGTACAAGATGGTTATCCCTTGGCAAATGTGTTAGCCATTTACTTGAGCTTTGGGATGCATTACAAGCATTCTTTCAAACTGAAAGTGAATCTGCACAGAGAAAACATGGTGGAAAAGTGAAGAAGAGTGGTACAAAAGCAGAATCTGTTATTGCAAGTCAGAAGAGAACAAGAGATGAAAGTATAGACAGACATACTAACAATAAAGAGATTGGTGTAGCAGAAAGAAAGAAATTTAAATCCATGGAATTTTTATTTGAGAGGCCTCTATCTATCCAGCTAGAGGGCCTCCAGGCTCAGACCATGACTGTGAAAGATAAATCTTTTGACATAAAATTTCATCAGCCATCTGGATCAGGTTCTTCAGAGTATGAATCTGTTAAAAAGCATACTGGATCTTCTCATACTTCCAAGGGCAAAACTAGCATGTGAGATGGTTTACAAAAAGCTTAATGATCCAGTTACAAAACTGTACTGCTTGTTTATGAAGAGTGCCATTCCATTGTTTGATGCAGCAAATGTCTTGCAGAAAGAAGAACCATGCATTCATATTATGCACAAGATTCTGTCAAACCAGTTGTCAGATTTGCTAATAAGGTTTATTAAGCCAGAAATCATCGCATCAGCCAAACTTTTAACTGATATTGACTTTCATGACCATGCAAACCAGAAAGATAATGAAGATCTAGCTATTGGTGCAGAAGCAAGAGAATTCATAGAACACAATTCTACTCTTCCTGTGATTACATGCTCCATAAATTCCCATATGGAGATGAACTGCTTTTAAATGCTTCAGTTGCTTATGTAAATGAGAGACAGTCAAAAAGCTTCAAAAGTGTTAGATTCTTTGTCAAGAGATATCCCTTTCTATTGCCACCCTTGTCTAACTTGGATCATCTGGAAGAAGAATTCCTGAAGTATCAAGTTGGGATTCTACCTGACAATATACTTAATGCAGATAGAGTTGATGTGCAATGGCACCTTATTTCCCAGCTAAAAGACTCTATCACTGGAAGAAATAAATTTCCTCTTCTTTGTCAGGTTATGAAAGGAATATTGGTTCTTTACCATTCTAATGCTGACTGTGAGAGATTGTTCAGTGTTGTTAACAAAAATAAAACTGAATTCAGGTCCAGGCTAAGTAACCCAGTAATGAGTGCTCTACTGGTATGCAAAACATTCATGGCCTCAGCTGGTACAAAATGTTTTGAAATGCAACATGACAATCTGTTGCTTTCTAAAGCTAAAGTGCTACATATGAACACTTGAACCATTAATGAATGATAAAAGACGAGAAAAGCAAATAAATCATTGTTAATTGTAATTGTAGTATGTTATATGTGGATTACTCTTTTTCTGCTTGGATTCCTCTTTTTGACCACTTGGATTACACTTTTTCCTCGTCAGGGGTTGGCATGTATGCAAGAATCAATCATTCTATATTCCATATTAGGAGTTAGAAACGTCGAAAATACGTATTTGGCACCGTCAATTTTAAATTCATACTTGGAACGTCAAATAGTATTTCGAATTGCTGACAACTTCACGGGAAATTTTATTTTGTCATCGAAGTTAAAATGCGTCTTCCGCTGAGTGTTTATCTTAATCTCGGTAAGCATAAACATAGTGTTGCTCTCTCTCACTCTCTCTCTCTCTCTCTCTCTCTCTCTCTCTCTCTCTCTCTCTCTCTCTCTCTCTCAATCTCTCTGTGTGTATATATATATATATATATATATATATATATATATATATATATATATATATATATATATATATATATATATATAATCAGTCCTGCGGGGATCATATGCGAAATATCCGACGAGGAAGCTCTGGCCCACAACCTTGTGTCAACTGCGGTATTGGAGTACAAGAAAAAACAAAATTATGTGTTCGTTGTGGATTCAAAAATTTTTACGTCGCTGAAATGGTACTACGATCGTTATAATAAACCATCATTGTTACAGTCTCCGGTTGATTATCTTAATAGAAAAATACCTTACAATTTAGATAAATAAAAACTCTTATAAGATAATAATGAATCGTAACGAATACGTCGCTCATTCGAGTTACGTTAATTACGAGACGTCACGAGATGGAATCGTCCGACATGGACTACAACAGTTTCCACTTGGATATATTAGTAATACCGGGTATTTAAGAATTACCATGTATGATCAAAATAAAAAATTATCATAAACATAGATTTCTCATCGAATGCTTCATCGGGGAAATCGGTAACGGTTTCGTCATTGATCATATTAATCGAGATAAACTCGATAACCGCGTAGAAAATTTACGAGTTGTTACTCAAGATGAAAATTGTCTTAACAAAGCAACGAAAATAAAATCTCAACAACGAAGACACGTAATAGCGTTCATGGATAGCTCCATTAAAATTTTTCCGTCGATATCATCCGCAGCTAAATATTACGATATTCACAGAAAAGATTCGATAACAGGGTTTCATTTACCTTCGCGTGATTTTTTAAAATTCTGAAGATTGCAATATATATATATCGATGATTGACAAATTTATCGCGTTGTTTTCCCATGACAATAACGACGACGAAGAATATTGGAGTTGTCTTTACAATAAAATATAGTTCCGGAGGTTTTCGACGAAGGAGAAATTTATGATTATTACCCCGCTGATGACGAATTTGACTCGGGCAATGATTATTTCTACGGTACACAATCCAACGCAGCTTTCAGATATTTCTTTTACGGGAACATTCATAACATTTACTCTCCTGAACATTTTATAAACCTCCAACGAGCTGAAGCAATTAAGTATCAACGACGTAAAAAATTGAATGGAAAATCACCGATTTTCAACGATGAAATCGCCAGCGATGAAAAATCGAAAATTCTAAAGAAATTAAAGAAGTAAGAAAATATATATGAACAACGCATCTATCGCCGAATTGAAAAACGAACTCGATCGTATACGACAGTATCATCACAGTAATATATTTACCATGATTACGTCAACGCGGAATATTGAAAGATAATTTCAGGGCGACGACTAAACTTTCCCACGTATAAGTCAGAGTATCGCGTAGTAAAATTTCTTCTCCGGGAACGAAATCGTATCATTTATGAAAATATCCACACGGAGGATTTTCCCGAGCAAGAATTTATTGCCGTGTCAGCGATGTTAACAAAGATATTAAGGGCCGTCGGTGAAGTGTTCAACGAGGAGCTTCTAATATAGTCCACCGTGAAAGAATTCGAAAAAAAATAGTTGAAATCACAGATTTCCTCCGAAGGACTTTCATCGTAGAAAATTTATCGGCGTTTTGTTTTTTAATTGATATATCTATATCATCGAATTTAACATCATGGAACGCTATATCTAATTCCGCGCTATCCTACATTTTTTTTGTCTTTGCGCAGAGATTTTTATTATATTCAGTGATGTCATTATAATATTTCATTATCCGTTCATCAATTTCTAGTTGCATTCCAATTTTAACTTCGTAAACATCGCCATTTTTTTAGCTCGGTGAGTTCCATATTTTTTTTCTATGAGTTTTTTCCTCGTATTTCTTCTAGAGGTCTTCTACAACACCTCTAAGTTGACTCCGTTCCGCTTTTAACTTCGCGATCTTCTCTCACAGTTTAGAATTTCCTCGTGAAGTTCTCGTTGTTGTTCTCTCTGATGTTTTGTCGCGGTGCGATACTCCTCAGCGGATCCATTAGTTGTAGCGGACATCTGCTCCTTTGACCATATTTTATGCAACCGCAAGAATCCGATTTTATATCCGTGAGACACTTAACGAGGACGTTTAACTCCTCGCAATAGATAATATTTTTACAGTCGTCTGTGGTAAGGTAAGTCTCATAAATAAAAATTGAAGATTTTCACGCAGAAAAAATTTTAATCGAAAATTATACTCGGAAATTATAATCGGAAATCACGGGAATAAAACATCATACTCGGAAATTATACTCGGAATCCATACACAGATAGGATGTTTGCTGGATTTTTCTATTTTTGAAATCTTCGATTTTATATTTCTGATCAACGGTCATACATGAGTGGACATAGTTAATGATCTGATCGCGACTACAACTAATCATCGCTATAGGATCACGCTGAAGCTGTCTCAATTGATGATCCGTCAGTAGAACATCCTCGTCACCGAATCTGTCTACGTAGAATTCGAAGTTACCTTCGATGGTTTCCGAGAACGATTTTCTAATATCGTCCTCGAGTTTATCCTTGTCGTAGTCGAATACCTGTGCATGAGTATTCATATTATAAATGTTATAATTCGATTTGAAAAAAAATCGTTGAAAGTCTCTGACGAAAATCCAGAGGATTGTACGACGTCACATTGAGAGTAATTTGTAATTGTTCCCCTGATAAATCAATCAAGTTAAAATCGTGATCAACTAATCTAAAGCTCATTCTTGATATCGAAGAATTAATTTCTGTCAAATGTACTAAATTAGTTGGGATTTCTACGATTAAACTTCCCCTGGAAACACTCAGAAAACGTGTATAGGATGTAATCTTGATCTGCTTCACTCGTCGATGATATATCAACGCTATAACTACCTAACACTGCATCGCAAATAAGATGTAATGCGATGATTCCTTTTATATCGACGTTATTTTTTGATACATGTCTACATGTTAAATCAGGAGCATTATCCCATTATAGAATATCTACGATCGGTTTTGATATTTCCCGAGAGTGATGTATCCACGGAAAGAATTCGTTCATGAGATCATCGATCGATTTTTTCAGCGCTGGATATCTGGGAAATTTATAATTGGATTATTGATCCTCGGTGATTGATCGTTTTTTTCCAAAAAATCTATTTTTGTCTAGTTTTATTATATCAAGTAAAGCATCATTGAGAAAATCTGTATCAGATGTGATATGGTTTAACTCTTTAATCCGTCGAATTACTTCATCGCAGTCAGGTGTCGCGTTTCTCAACGTAGATGTTTGAAAATATTATCGTAGTTGTTGTAATTTCGTTTTAGATAATTTATCAGCATTGTTAAAAATATCTTGGATGGTGTGTTGTGTAAGAAATCAACCACCTTCCGCGGGAGATTGCCAGATTATAAAACCAGCTATGTTATAATGACAATCTTCTGGGTCATAGACGATATACTCGTTTGGAATATTATTAAGATGAGTTATTAAAAAATTAACAGTGTGATGATCATAATCTAAATTAATTTCCGGTTCAGGAGTTTTATATGTAATCCAAGAATTTTTTTGGGGGTTCATCGATGATCGGGGTTGCCTGCTTTCATGTATCCGTGAAAAATATTTGTCAATGAGAACATTGAGAGATTTTTTTCAATTCGGGAAAATTATATTCGGGAAATTTATAATTAGGTAATGTGTGCTCGGTCAATGATAACATCGTTAAAAAATTTTGTTTGTTTGGACTGGTATCATCAACGATTATTTTAAGTAATATCGCATTGATATAATCCATATCGAATATAATTTGATTTAACACTTCAACACGTTGAATAATTTTATGGAGTGAAGATGTGTCACTGATATATACCTTAAAATATTCTCGTAGTTGTTGTAAATTTGTTTGAAATGTTTATTTGATCTTTTAAAAATAACACATAAATTATTCGCTCTGATATAAAACCCTCCTTGATCCGCAGGAAGATCAAAATAACATACTATGTTACCATATGTTTGTTCTTCATAGCTGTCTGGGTTATCATAAACGTTATACTAGTATGGTAATACCGGGTTAGTTTTTAAAAAACAAACCTCATTACTTGTATAATTTAAATCAACGCCATGAGCGGATCTAACATCTGTAATAAAATCAGATATTTTTGGTTCCCGTAAACGCGGATGACCACCCGTCGGTGATTTTTTGGGCCATCCTAATGTAGTTCTGATTGAGCTGTTAATTGTATCAATGGCGTAATCAGGTGAATTTATATTGATGGCGGATGACAGCAAGTGTTCATGAGAAGTTATCTCGATGAGAGAAACATCATCCTTGTCTAATTTTGTTCTAGTGATTAATGTTATTCTATGTCGAATTTCATGGTTGATATCTTCGATTTCATAACCTCCCTTTCGAAGATATATTGTTCGACAATGAGGGGTTCCAACTGGTTTAGTTTTGTACGCAAATACATAAATATTGTTAAGTTGTTTATCCCCGAAATGTTCAGATATGATATTAGACTAGCTATTTTATACTTGAAGGTGAGTTAACGAGATTTCTTTTGCCGAGATCGGAGTTGGAAATTCAGTTGTAAATTTCGGTTTATTTGACAACATCGATATCAACATTGTTTTCATTGGAGTGGTATTTTCCACTATTAAATTACTTTGTCATTATCTGTTACGTGTTCTTATAATTTTGACACGTCGGAATCATAAATATTCAATAACACAGAGAACACACTATTGGATATCGTTGTGTCATCGAGTGACGATGATACCATCGCGGATAATTGCGAGTACTTAATGATGTAATCTTGGAGTTTACGCTGACTACACGATATTTTTTGTTATTATGGAAATCGTTCCTGCGATAGTTGTCGCCACCGCTATACAATTTGGAATAGCGACCGGAGCGATCATTACCACCGAATAAAGTATTATCCCGGTCCCAGTAACTACACCTGAAATTGAGTACACAGTTACATCAACGGCAGTAATTCTTCGTTGATACTATTTTATTTTCATCTGATATTCCTCGTAGAGTAACTAGAGTTTAGTTTGTAGTTGTAACACCTGGTTGTATCGGTATTGCTGAGTTGTTTCCATTATTAAACAACGACGATTTCAATTTAGTTATTTACTCAAATCTATTACAGTAGTCCCCCTCTTATACGGCCACCCCTGCTGCACCGGGAAAGTGGCCTTATAAGGCGGGTGGCCGTTCCAGAGGGGGGCTAAATTTATTATGAGAAGTACATGTATATGTAATGTACGTAGTAAGAAAGCTACATACTTCAAAACATTAACTATCTTCGTCTAAATGAAACATTAATCAATAAAAGTTTTTTTTGTTATAGTAACAAATTTATTTCAACTGAATATACGTTACTATTTTTGCTTTCTTGGCGTAAGTTTGATATGCGAGCGGGTATTATTCTCATGCAGATTGCAAATGGATTCAGAAACGTCATTTACATCTTGGTACATACATAATTATCTTTCCATTTGCTCCATTTTCCCACTGCTGCTGAATAACCTTCTAATCGGTTATTACTTTGTTTATTCAAATTATTTCAACATAAACTTGTTTTTACGAGTCTTTTACATACAATTGTTCGGCACCATCCCCCCCCCCCCCCGATGTCGTCGAGTAGAATAACCGACTTTCTTCGAAAATAATATATCCGTTAACGTGATGACATTTTAATGTTTGGTAATGATTTATTCGGTTATTGCTGACTGTATACGATTTAATTATGCAGACAAAACTTGTGTCGAGTCTACGAAAGGAAGCCATTTTGTGTGGTCACGTGATTTTTCCGGTTTTTGTCTGGTACCCTATTGTCTTTTTTAAGGTTGTCTGTGTGTGCAAATGTACAAATCTATTTTTAGCCTATGCTGACCTTGTTATGATTATAACAATTACGTTTCGTTATAATCATCTACGAGAAGAACTCAACATAGGTGTTAAACCCCAAACTCTATCATAACATTATTGAGCCCATTTCCTGTAAACATAGACTTTCATAGATAACGATATACCATAAATCTTTAGTCGACACTTTTAACGGCGACTTGACACTCGGAGACGTGTATCTACGATGGAGATAATCAAAATTGCTTACCTTACGTCAAGATTTGAGTTAATTATTGGTTCTGAATACATTTAAAAATAAAATGAGGCCGCTCGTGAGGGGTAAATTTTATATTATTGCACAAAAATGCTGGCCGCTGGTCGCGTTAGCCGGGTGGCCTTTCGTGAGGGGTACTTTTGAACAGAAATTCGTCGGTGCCAACGAATTCTGGCCGTTAGGAGCGGGTGGCCGCTGGTCAGGGGGGCCGTACAAGAGGGGGACTACTGTATGAGTTATACGTACCAGGTTATTGACGTCCGAGCAACTAATGGATGATTTTCATCAGGGATATGTGTGATCGTGAATCGTGTAGATATATCCTTAGCGAAGACCCTTGATATGATATTTACACCGTATGCTCCTCCCATCCCTGCTCCCGATAAGATATTAAATTTGTATGGAGATATTAATGTTAGTCTATAAATTCCATCGATAGTTATTGTGATATCTAGCGTGTTATTCTCTGGTGTCCAAACGAGCATTCCAATTAGTATCTTATATACCAACATTTTCTCACTCGTTAGGAATATTTATTTTATTGAGTTTATTATTCACTGTTTGAAATTCACCTTCGATAGCATCTTGAATTATCTTGATATCATCGATGGATAATATTATATCAGGAAGTTTTATTTCGATGGGACCACCAAAGAACCTATTAACGATGTTTCTACGAAAATTTAGAAATTGTTTTACACGATCCTCATGCATTGATTGAAGTGTTGTTAGTTCATTGATGGCGGTTTTTATCTGTGAGAGCTTCGGTATGGTAGCTGGTGGAATCCCAAAGAAATTGTAAACAGGAAGTTGAATATCTGTAACGAATTTCTGTAAACCCGCAAATTGATTTACATGTATATGAGTCGTGTTCATCATTGGAACCGGTTTAAACCGGATTTTCCTAATGGAAACTATATAAATAAGGCCCTTTTTCATCAAATGTATTAGCCCCAAACCAATTCTAACCGGTTTTGAAGTAGTAACAAGTAGTACCAAGTGCTTGGAACCGGTTGGAACCAGTTTGAACCGGTTGGAACCGGTTTAAACCGGTTTTTCCTAACCGAAACTATATAAAAAAGGCCCTTTTTCATCAAATGTATTAGCCCCAAACCGGTTCTAACCGGTTTTGAAGTAGTAACAAGTAGTACCAAGTGCTTGGAACCGGTTGGAACCAGTTTGAACCGGTTGGAACCGGCTTAAACTGGTTCAAACCGGTTTTCCTAACCGAAACTATATACAAATGCCCTTTTTCATCAAATGTATTAGCCTCAAACCGGTTCTAACCGGTTTTGAAGTAGTAACAAGTAGTACCAAGTGCTTGGAACCGATTGGAACCAGTTTGAACCGGTATAAACCGGTTTAAACCGGTTTTTCCTAACTGAAACTATATAAAAAAGGCCCTTTTTCATCAAATGTATTAGCCCCAAACCGGTTCTAACCGGTTTTGAAGAAGTAACAAGTAGTACCAAGTGCTTGGAACCGGTTGGAACCAGTTTGAACTGGTTTAAACCGGTTTAAACCGGTTTTTCCTAACCGAAACTATATAAAAAAGGCCCTTTTTCATCAAATTTTTCTGTCTGACCAGGAGTTAAAGTGACATTAGCATGATTATACGACATTTATATGAAATTAGATAACAGATCATCTAATTGTTACATGCTTGGAAAATATTACAAATTTTCTACCGGTGCATCAATTATTCTCATTTTTCCATTAACACCTTCGAGTGTCATCGTCTTATTACTAAGAATAACCGCGATTACTCCGTATGATCCACGATCAAGAGGAAGAGCTCCTATACAAGCCTGAAATTTAATGTCAACAATGGAATGCTTAGATAAATCGAGATGTTGTCATGATAAATAATAGATCGGATACAAATTTGGAAAATCCCATTGCGATATTTTTTTAATCCGGTATCAATATTTTTATAGAGTCCCATATAAGTCCATATACGATGATATGCATGACCTATTTGATTGCTATCATAATCAGTATGACAATTTTCAGCGGTTTCCTGCTGATTACTTATTCGCAATGATACCTCGCTGATATTTAGTTTATCAAATATCATATGACTCCGCTGTTGTTTATTATCCCCGTCTATTCTGATTTTACTTTGTAACGCAATACAAATATTTCTTGACGCGGAGATATTTTTTGTTAATGCGACCTGCCAAATAAACGTCCCAATAATATTACACGTATGAGTAGCCGTTGTAGCTTCCAACCATGACAATAATGATTTTCCTCCGCGATCGAAAAAAGATAATAAATGAGTTTCTATATGAAGCGATGGAGTCATTATTGGCATCCATAACGCCAATTTGGATAAATCTATTTTACCATCTGGAACAGCAACACAGTGTCAGAGTGCATCATCATCATTTGATTTTCTCATAAGAACCAAGGTATGACTAGCACTGAAGATAACTTTTATAACATCTCTACCAAATCCAAAAATATGAAAAAGAGGAATTGCTCATGAAAATCTTCCATCATTGTTTAACATTAATTTTCGATTATGAAATTCCAAATTAAAATTATTAGTAACACTTTTGATTATATCAAAAGCATCAGCCAGTCTAGCTGGATATCCATCTGGTTGAGGATCAGATGCAGTAGCTCGTGGTGTTCTCAGCATATTAAATTGATTATTATCGGGATAATCAGTGAGATCCTTCGCGAACATCATTGAATGATCGGCAGATTTGATAAAATCATCAGAGTATCTCGCGAATCCTAGTATCATTGCGACATCAATGTAATTATTGATAGATTCTATTCTGGTAGAATTGATTAGATACTGAACACTACCAAATAAAGCCATTATACCATTTTTGACAAAACAGATCGGGGTTGTTGAGAGATTAGGATAAGGTGTGCTAACATTATGTTTTTGAACTAATCCTCTTTCCAACTCGATAAAGGCTTCACACGGTAAGAAGTATTTAGAGGTATCACCAAATCAAAGTTTAATTCGTGATCTAGCATTGGCATATATGAGAAAAATTGAAAATCACATACGGAATCGTATCGCGGTACGGGTGCATCCATGTCAAAAGCATCATCGGAAATCGATTGGAACATTTTATTATATAAGTGCTGATCTAAATCATACTCGTCTGAGACTGGAACCAGCAACCAAATTAGCAACAACATTTTTTGTAAATTATCATTCAATTAATTTTCCAACGGAGCCAATTTATGAGCTACTTTGAAATATTTACTTCTTTACTCACCTTAGTTGGCATTAATTCCATAGATGGTAATTTTTTTGTTGTCCACGAAATAACGATATAAGCTTATTTTTAATGGTATTAAACACGCTACCAGCTAGATCACCAACTGCACCAACAACCTTACTACCAATAGCACCAATAGCTTTTGACGCTAGTTTTTTTCCAACAGGAATAATCTTTGGAGCAATTCTAGTGAATAATCCTGAGACGTCATTACCTAATCCGCCTCTGTGATATACTTTGTATACTGGTAATCTCGAGTTCATGACGTAAACTCTAGTTGGTTTGTTACGATACATTTTATTTAGATGTTATCTGTCTAATCGTTGTGATAACCGTTGATTATTTCATTGATGAAACCGCGATATAATACAATATCCATAAAACCTCCTTGAAGTAATCGCTGACAGATATCAGCAGCTTCATTAATTATTTCGGGATAATTATTTCCAGCTCGTTTTCCACCGATGAGAACCTCCAATCATGATATATCATCGAGGATACTTCGCAAACAAAGATCACCAGCGTGAACCTTTGGTTGAGAATATCCAGATTTACCCATTGCACCCTTTGCATCATCATTTTCTACATCAGAAGGATAATGTAATTGAGTTGGTTGAAGCGATTGAGGTAGCTGAGGCAGTTGATGTTTTTTTTGTTTTTATAGTGATTTTCGTTGTTTTCATTGTTGTTTTTCTTGTTGTTCTCCTTTCCGTTGTTCTTGTTTTCTTAACTGTTCCTTTACAGCTTCATGTTTTTCATATAATAGCTCCGCTGTATCAATATGCGCTATATACTTTGGATCATTTTTGTTAATTTGTTTTATTTGATTTTTAACTTTAGAGATCACATCAACCCAATGATGCATATTTGTGATAAAATTTGTATGTTCCGGTTTCAAATATTTATTTTTATTATAATATTAAACAACAGCAAAATTAATACAATCATTTATATCACTGTTATCGATGTGAGCTAAAGCTTCCTCTGTAAACCTATTTCGTAGTTTATCAACTCGCTCCTCGTCTGTTTTTTTTGGATCAAATCGAAAAGTTTCCGGTTTAGACTGTGCTACTATATTTTAGAGTGTAGGTATTACACCTTTTTCAGTAACGGTAACAACCTTTTGAGTAACCGTAGCAATGATAGGCTTAAATAATTGTTTAGTATCAACGGCAAAATCAAGTCGATGTTGTTGTTTTGCGTGGAGATTATCTGCAAAAGAATCTCTCACCGGAAGCAATTTCTTAATGGCGGCTAACCGCTCTCTGTTCAATCTAGTAATCTGTGCTTCTCCGATATTTGCCATATATTAACACGTATGATGTCAATTCGAGGATTGACAAAATAGCAGCTGCATCGTTAAACCGTTATTTTAACAAAATAAAACCTGCACAACCTTTTATAAGGTTTACCCCCTTGACATTTCACATTTCTGAATAAATGTTATTTTGACAAATTAACAGCTGTATCGTTAAAATTCTAGAAACCGTTATTTTAACAAATTAAGACCTGCACAACCTTTTGTAGGGTTTGCCCCGACACCCCACCCACTGCTGGTCACTCACCAAAGTGCATCCCATACAACACTAAGTGATGTATGGAAAAGGAGAGAAAATATGTTGAAGCTAAGGCATACAAATTATTTAAAAATACACAGAGAAGCAGATAGCTAAAATAGATTTTGCTGACTGCACTATAATTTTGTTTTATATTTTTCTTCAGAGGGCAGGGGCCAGTTTTCATGTGCAAATTTAATGCTGCAATCTGCGACTTAGTATAAAAAATGATAAAACTTAATACGTATGTTGAAAAGTTCCATATTTTTAAATACCTATATTAAAATGAAGCATAAGAATAATATCCACTTGAATGTAAACGTCAATGGCAGTTCATAGCAGAATAAGTTTATGCACCCTAATCCCAAATTTATACCTGCAACTTTCATGTCTGCAGGTCATTTTTGACACCATGTGATGCTCATAGTGTAAACACAAGCTCTTTTCCTAGATGACAATTCTGCAAAACAGTGTGTTTTAATTAAAAAGGCTGACGCAGTTGAAAATATTTGTCATCCAAGCCATTTATGATATATTCTACTTGCACCAAACCCATGTGTTTACTACTATGGGAGACTAGCTCATCTTCCTTGTCCACTATTGGTATTTCACTATCAACATACAGCAGAGTAACTATGGAAGGTGCATATGCCTGACATCAATTTCAAGAACAACACAATCCTAAAACACCTAGTTCACAAATATATCCATATCGTTAAATACTAATCAGTAATAGCTGAAAAAGTCACATCATAGCCTTAACTTATGAAACTTGCCAGGGGTGTATTTATAAAAATGGACCCTGCCACCTGCCACGGTTGTAGTAGTTAAGTTTTACAAAAATAGATTTTTAGGAATGAACGGCTCTATTCTGAATTGCATTATATAGCGGTACAAATCTTTAACCGTTTACATATCCTTTGGATTCTTAAGTATCATATCCTTTATATTGTTCAATCGCCATACATTGAAGAAATGAAATACCTTATAAATATACATGCTGATCAATTGTAATTAAATGCAAGCAATTTCTTGAATTTTTTTTATTCCTGTTGGATTGCAGACAGTAAATTATTATTGAATATTTTCTTTTTCATATGATGAAAGTTATTATTTTCAAATACTTGCTGCAATTTTATTTAAAATTTTGTGCTGAAAGGTATTGAAAACTGGCAAACAAACACTCATCCAAGTTGTAGTTCCTTTCCAGTTTTTCAACATGAACAAGAATTGTTAGACTAATTCTGAATGAAACATTGATCTTATATTTATTTGACATATTGAATGAATTCCCATTGTTTAATGCTTTGTATGAGGTGTTGACTCAGATTGCACATTCACCTAGTATTGGTATTAGCAGCAAGGATTAATGGATTGTAGTGATGGGGATTGGATTTAATTTCACAACTGGTCATTTTCGCTTGATTCATGATCAGTTTATATTTTGTTTATCCACATTGTGTCATTGTGTGTTTTGTTTGTGAAAAAAGAAATGTAGATTTAAGTCTGAAACAGATGGAATGATGCAAAATCTGAATTTCACCATGATTAATCTCATCATTTAAAATAATTTTCAAGTTTAGCAAAATAGACAGATGACAATACATGTACATTTATCAGAAACTTGTTTTTTTTTTGGGGGGGGGTTAAATAAATTTGTTGCTGCTTTATATTGATCAGACCTTGAAAACTTTTTTCTTCAAATAACACAATATTGTTTGAAAGAGTTATGGTTGATTATATCCAGTTATGATATTAATATTCTGCACGATTTAAAATAAATATACAATTGGTTGTTTGCCATGAAGACACTAAACGAGTTTGATTTCTTACAAACAGATTTTAGTTCTGCTAGAAACCTTTACCAAGGTTTGTTTGGTGTGAGCTAAATGTAGTACATGTATGCCTCAGATAAAATCCATCTTTCTACATCCTGTTAGAAAGGTATAAGCTCTTAATGTGCAAATTTCCTAATGTTTACTTAGCTCCAGAGAAAATTAATACAAGAAAATTCCTTTGTTTACTTACCTCCAGAGAAAATTAATACAAGAAAATTCCTTTGTTTACTTACCTCCAGAGAAAATTAATGCAAGAAAATTCCTTTGTTTACTTACCTCCAGAGAAAATTAATGCAAGAAAATTCCTTTGTTTACTTACCTCCAGAGAAAATTAATGCAAGAAAATTCCTTTGTTTACTTACCTCCAGAGAAACTTAATACAAGAAAATTCCTTTGTTTACTTACCTCCAGAGAAAATTAATACAAGAAAATTCCTTTGTTTAATTACCTCCAGAGAAAATTAATACAAGAAAATTCCTTTGTTTAATTACCTCCAGAGAAAATTAATACAAGAAAATTCCTTTGTTTAATTACCTCCAGAGAAAATTAATGCAAGAAAATTCCTTTGTTTACTTACCTCCAGAGAAAATTAATACAAGAAAATTCCTTTGTTTAATTACCTCCAGAGAAAATTAATGCAAGAAAATTCCTTTGTTTAATTACCTCCAGAGAAAATTAATGCAAGAAAATTCCTTTGTTTACTTACCTCCAGAGAAACTTAATACAAGAAAATTCCTTTGTTTACTTACCTCCAGAGAAACTTAATACAAGAAAATTCCTTTGTTTACTTACCTCCAGAGAAAATTAATACAAGAAAATTCCTTTGTTTAATTACCTCCAGAGAAAATTAATACAAGAAAATTCCTTTGTTTAATTACCTCCAGAGAAAATTAATGCAAGAAAATTCCTTTGTTTAATTACCTCCAGAGAAAATTAATACAAGAAAATTCCTTTGTTTACTTACCTCCAGAGAAAATTAATACAAGAAAATTCCTTTGTTTAATTACCTCCAGAGAAAATTAATGCAAGAAAATTCCTTTGTTTACTTACCTCCAGAGAAACTTAATACAAGAAAATTCCTTTGTTTACTTACCTCCAGAGAAAATTAATACAAGACAATTCCTTTGTTTACTTACCTCCAGAGAAAATTATTACAAGAAGTCTTTTGTTTAATTATCTCCAGAAAAAAGTATCACAAGCAGAATATTTTGTTTAATTATCTCCAGATAAATTTTCACAAGCAGAGTCCTATGTTTAATTACCTCCAGAGAAAAGTATCACAAGCAGAATTGTACTTCTTTGCTTTACTTCATTCCCTTGTAATCTTTGACCTTTTATCTGAGATTGATGTTCATAGATTTGGTTACATAAAAGATTCTTTGAACTGATTCAATGTAACTATATTATCAGTATGTGGAAACTAACTTCAATGAATTGAATTGGAAAATCAACAAATATTCGTAACTTTTATATCTGCAAACACTTATATGTGGACTCTCATGAGGGCTGAATTTGATAATGTTTGCATTAGCTTATAGGCATATGAGTGGTGATTGTCCTATACATTTGAACACAAACTCATTAATGCCATGGAATTCTGTCTGTACATAGGTGGTCACCAATGCCATTCAAGAGGTGAGTCACTAGTGAGATAGGATTAAAACCATTGTACTGAGTGTTTCATAAGATTATATTCTAGTAATTTATATAGTATAGCCTTATTTGTATCAAATACTTTAGTTAAATCTAAGATTAAAACTTTATTTAATGTCCCATTATCAGTATTCTTTAAGTCATCAAGTCAATGTGCACTGTCTCTTTTTCAAGAAATTATTGAAATTATATGTAATTGTATCATTATTGACTTCATTCAAATTATATGTAATTGTATCATTAATGACTTCATTCAAATTATATGTAATTGTATCATTAATGACTTCATTCAAATTATATGTACTTGTATCATTAATGACTTCATTCAAATTATATGTAATTGTATCATTAATGACTTCATTCAAATTATATGTAATTGTATCATTAATGACTTCATTCAAATTATATGTAATTGTATCATTAATGACTTCATTCAAATTATATGTAATTGTATCATTAATGACTTCATTCAAATTCTATGTAATTGTATCATTAATGATTTCATTCAAATTCTATGTAATTGTATCATTAATGACTTCATTCAAATTCTATGTAATTGTATCATTAATGACTTCATTCAAATTATATGTAATTGTATCATTAATGACTTCATTCAAATTATATGTAATTGTATCATTAATGACTTCATTCAAATCATATGTAATTGTATCATTAATGACTTCATTCAAATCATATGTAATTGTATCATTAATGACTTCATTCAAATCATATGTAATTGTATCATTAATGACTTCATTCAAATCATATGTAATTGTATCATTAATGACTTCATTGAAATCATATGTAATTGTATCATTAATGACTTCATTGAAATCATATGTAATTGTATCATTAATGACTTCATTGAAATCATATGTAATTGTATCATTAATGACTTCATTGAAATCATATGTAATTGTATCATTAATGACTTCATTGAAATCATATGTAATTGTATCATCAATGACTTCATTGAAATTATATGTAATTGTATCATCAATGACTTCATTGAAATTATATGTAATTGTATCATCAATGACTTCATTGAAATTATATGTAATTGTATCATCAATGACTTCATTGAAATTATATGTACTTGTTTCATCAATGACTTCATTGAAATTATATGTACTTGTATCATCAATGACTTCATTGAAATTATATGTAATTGTATCATCAATGACTTCATTGAAATTATATGTAATTGTATCATCAATGACTTCATTGAAATTATATGTAATTGTATCCTGAATGACTTCATTGAAATTATATGTAATTGTATCATTAATGACTTCATTGAAATTATATGTAATTGTATCATTAATGACTTCATTGAAATTATATGTAATTGTATCATCAATGACTTCATTGAAATTATATGTAATTGTATCCTTAATGACTTCAGAGACAAAAATAAGAAGGTTAGTTTGACTATTGAACAGCTTCGTCAAAATGATCACCATGAATGACCTTATTATTTATGATGCAGCAAGTTTGTAATTTAATAATTTATTTTACCTTTTAGCTATATTTTACCTTTAATATATTTAATCTATTTTACCTATTTTACCTTTTTCCCAGTTAGATTTCCAATGTGACCACCATGTTACTCATCTGATAAATCTTGTTATGGCTGTTTGTCTTTTTGGAGTATGACTTAGTATGATATAGTATCAGTCATATATGAATTAATGACAGCAATCTGACATCTAGTATGGTTACCATTGTAGCTTCCTTAAAGAATTGTTTATTTGCATGTATGTATGTATGTATGTATGTATGTATGTATGTATGTATGTATGTATGTATGTATGTATGTATGTATGTATGTATGTATGTCCATATAGTTTTACCAAATTTGGTATGACTGAGTTTTTCTAATGAAAAGAAAAGACTGTTTTAATACTCAGCAGTTCAAAGGAAGCTATGAACATAATAAATGATCTCGTCTTAGATGCCAGGAAATTGGTTTGTACCCAAATGAACATCTTGTAGTATCTATTGAGTGTCATTAATTCAACATATATAACAGGAATATATACCAAATTATTATTGCCTAATGCTTTCCTGTTTGTGCTGCCATGGAGGAAAATAAATATGTGTATGTCTAGACAGTACATGTATTACAAATTACTGAAACTTCAGCATGGGCGAGAATCTGTCTGTTTTCTTAGCACTCTCATCCTAAACACATTTAGGTGTGATACAACTGTATGAAACAATGATGAGACTAAATCAATCTAATTAAGATGAATAATTAAAGCGTGTAAGTACAAAAACAGTTTAATATGGTGATATATTAGTGTTTAACATGTTTAAAAAATGATTGATACATATAAGGTAGTATCTAAGGGAGACAACCAAATGGTCCGAAAGTAATGATTATGTTTATCATTAGATAATACATGCAAAAAAATAATAAAACGGCATTACACCAATCAAGAGTTTTTCATTGAAATGTGCAGTATATAAATAATGCTACCCTTCATTTTTATTAAAGAGACTGGTTGTCCCTTACTTAATTTAAATTGTCTTTACTTTTCTAGGATTATCGCCGTGAATGTGGGCAGATATACTTAAAGAAAATCCGCTCTTCCTTAAGAAACAAACCTACTAGAGTTCACTTGGTTGATGAGGACTTTGCCATTGACAACACAATTCTTGACAGCAAATTGGAGGAGTTGAAGAAGAAAATTGTTGAGGTGGCTTCACAGCAGCCTTACTGGGGAGAGCAGATACCTACTCGGTGGTTTCTTCTGGAGCAGCAGCTGATGAGGCTCAGGGATTCTGGTGTGAAGGTAGTCATTTAAATGCATGCTTAACATCAATATGTGCCGTTTTTATAAAACCTTTCCTTTACACAGCACTTCGGATTTGACCTTATTTTGATTTGCATTAATGCTCATGACAAGTGAATTTTGATAATTTGTATCCCATGAAATGTATGTGGCAAACTGCTTTAAAGGTTTAGCTCTCTGTCAATTTAATAAATTTAATAAACACAAAGTTTGAATGTTGAAAAGTGAATTTTGTTAGAGAGAACGCATGTAGCATCAACTTTACCAGAACTGATCAACTTTGTTGTAACCAACAAGAACAAAACAAATTGCAAGTTTCATTCGACAAATGACAACAATTCTTTCCACTATACATGAATCGAAAAGTGTTTTGAAAGGTCAGAGACCGCCCTTGTACACTGATACATTAAAATGTCCAGCAATAGTTTTGAGTGCACATTATCACTATGAAAAATTGCAATTGTTTTAAGATTTAGAGAATTAAAAGTATTTTCCAAGTACACTTGCCAGAAGTTACTTTTCATAGGCTTTTAAATACTAAGAAATTGTCAGATAACAGATCTCATAATGTTCCAATCCCATTAATCATTCACTGTTTGTGTGTGTGTGTGTGTGTGATTCCTGACATTATTCAAATGCATAACTTGAAAATATAACTTTGCATTCATTTTATATTTCCATTTTAATTTCTTGGTTATTATAGACTATTTCCTGTCGCCTAACATACAATTATATTATTAATCAATTAAAAAAAATTAATTAAATTATTTCTACACATTGTAAATGTCCAGATGAACATGACCTTGTTCCAATATCAGTATTAACATATGATTCAATCTCATCTCTATTTGCATGGGTTTGACTCTCAGGGCCTCTGCATGATTTCTAGTCTCATGTTCAGCCAATGTCGGTATGTGGGAAAGGTTGCCAGTAGCTTCTCGTGGGTCGGAATTTCTTTCCAGAGTTTTCCCGGGTTCTTCTTCCACCATTTATACTGCTACCATGTATAGCCTATCTTGTGCTGAAAAATGGCTTTAAACCCTAAAACAGCAACATCATCGTCATCGATTATCTCCCTTAGCATAGTAAGATCATTTTGTGTATGGGACAAATTGGGTTGGGAATAAACATGTAACTTAATAAATGTGCAAAAGATGTATTGTGGTACCCTGTTTGCATGTCATGTATTATAGTACCTGATTTGCATGTCAGTCTTCAGTCATGACATTGTCACTTTACTGTATTATTTCAATGTCACATATTTGTATACTGTCGTTCACATGTCTCTTTCCTGTTTCTGTCATTAACCTGTCAGTTTTTTGTCTTGTGTCATTTACAGTTAGAAAAATATTTAATTAGTACGAGCATATACATGATTGGTTTGAGGCATCCTATGATTTGTAACTGTTCATAAACAATAATTATTAGATGTGGACTGTCTCTAAAGTTATTCAGTCATAGCTCAAATGGCATCATTCGACCTTATACGGTCCTTTAATATTCAACTCAGTTGTGCTTCTTATAATATAGACCAGTATATCATGTTTTACATTTTCATCAGTGTAGTCTGTAGTGTGCAGAAGCAGTTATTCATGTATGCAGGATACAATTACCTGTTAGTGAGATGATAAAACAAAGCCATAAGCTCACATGCATATTGGGAAGGTCGTCATTGTAATACTTAACACACGCTTTTGTTGATGGATACCGGACTCTAGCATACATATGATGTTTCTGACCAATGCCTCACAGTGTAGACGATAGTATACATGTGCTTTTGTTTGTAGATGCCTGACGCTAGTCTGTAGTATACACATGCTGTTTGTGATCTATGCCTGACAGTGTAGACAGTAGTATAATCATGTTGTTTGTGATCTGTGCCTGACAGTGTTGACAGTAGTATACACATGCTGTTTGTGATCTATGCCTGACAGTGTAGACGGTAGTATACACATGCTGTTTCTGATCTATGCCTGACAGTGTAGACAGTAGTATACACATGCTGTTTCTGATCTATGCCTGACAGTGTAAACAGTAGCATACACATGCTGTTTCTGATCTATGCCTGACAGTGTAGACTATGACTAAGGTGATCTACACAAGCCACTTGGATGCAAGATGTATGATGCATGACCAATGTGATCTAGACAAGCCACTTGGATATTGGCAAGAAAATTAGTATAAATTACGTCATATATATGCAAATGTTAATGAATGCAGGATTTATGACACATGACTGAAGTGATCAAACCAAACCATAAGGTAACTTTAATATTAGCAAGGTCAAGTTATGGTATTTATATCTTCTTGAATGATTTTGTCAAATTAAAATATCTAGACCTACTTAAAAATATTGACTGCTCTGGTGGCTTAGTGGTTAGAGTGTCCACCCCAGATGAAGAGTGTTGTGGGTTGAAACCCTGGTTGAGTCATACGGTCTCATACCAAAGACCTTTTTAAAAAAAACTGTACTAACAGCTGCCTCACTTTTCACTCAGCATTAAGAAATTAGTGTTATTACTTCTTTAGATATCGACTGCTCTTGTGGCTTAGTGGTTAGTGTCCGCCCCAAATGTGGGATGTTGTGGGTTCAAACACTGGCTGAGTCATACCAAGGACTTATAAAATAAACTGTACTTACAGCTGCCTCACTTTGCACACATCATTAAGATACTGGTGTTATTACTGGTCGGTCTGGTGTCAAGATAATTTGAATGGGTGAGACATCATGCTACATGTCTGCTGCATTATGTCCAGTGCTAGACATTACTTTACACTGCAGACATTATAGTAATATGACTGGAAAATTGTTAAAGCTATGTTAAAAATCTAGATCATTCACACACTTAAATATTATCCATATGAAATCTGAACACAAATATCTTGCTTTATAAAAAATGACAGTTTAAAACATATTTTGTTTATAAAGTAATGAGATTAATGTCTTTGTTACCTTGTAATTGCAGGTGGTTTCCCACTCTACAGTGGAAATGTTAAACAAGGAAGGAACTGTTCGAATAGAAGAAACTGAAGAACTTGATGTGTTTCTTAGATATCTTCATGAAACCGGAACAGTCATCTACTTCAGGTAATACTATAGGGCAGGGGTAAGTGTATTGTGTGCTCTTATCTACTTCATCAAATCACAGAAGGAATTGGATTCAACAATCGAAATTTGGTAGCATGTTTTCAGCGACAAACTTAGCTACAGCAGCAGTAAATTTTTCTTGATGACTATCAGGACAGTTTCTTTGTGTTCCAATAAATGTTGTTAATCGCGGCTGAACATTTGAAGGAGCCGCAATTCCGGGATGTATGCTACGCAAATGTGCATGCAATCCGGTAGTAGTACCACCGCTCCGACTTATTTGTTGTGAATATAGTTTACAGTGAGCCATGCTTGATGAAATTTTTTCAAAGTTTTCCTATACATCAGATTTATTTATACGACCAGCCATATTTGTAAACTTGAAAAGACACAACAAGCAGAGACCAATCCTCAACAACAGAGACTGTAGCTATTAACAGTCTACTGTTGTCAATTTCGGACATCAAAATACTTAGCGACCGGTCGGTCGACTAACTATTGACATCCTTCAACAATAAATGGATTCATTTACAAACACGCTGCATGGAGCGCTCACAAATTTTAAACAAACACACCTTTTATCTGCTGGCCATATTATATTAAAATGTAAACACTAAACAAATGCATGAATTAATTTTTTCTGGCATTTTTTAAAATTTTAACTACAAAAATGGTTAAAAAAATACTGAATTCGATTATCGTTTTGTAAAAACAAACACCGATAATCGTTTTCAAAACCGATAATCGGATTTCCGATTTTCGTTTAACAACCCTAATATATATATAACTGTGTGTGCGTCTGTAAGTTTTCCTTATTGTTTAATTTCTTAAGAACATAAAACAAACTAAATTGTAAATAAAATTAGCTCTATTAACTTTGCGTCGGCTTAAACCAAGAATCTTAATTTAAATAATACAGGAGTCATTATTTACATACAAGGCTTTTGAAATATTGTTTTTTTTTCAGCATTGAAGTATTGAGGGATAATATTCTGTTAGACCCAAATTGGATGATTGATGCCTTGAAGCTCCTCATCAATGCTCAGCCTAATCTACCCAATAACCCAGCTGACAATGACACTGAATCAAATAACCCTGCTGCCAGTGCTGCTCACAGTGATATCACACAAAAATGGTCCGACTTCAAGGAGAAAGGAATCCTTACTGTAGAACTTGTTGGTCTGTAAAAAAATTCTGTTACCATTTCATAAAATACATATCATTTTGAAGTAATTGAGAGATACGTTAAGCATTTTGCAAGATTAGTAATTGTTTTCATTGTTTTCTTTATTACACCCTGAATATCTCAGATGTACACTAAGGGAAATTGGAAACATTTTAACAAAAGTAACACAACCATATTTAAATGTGAGTATTGTTACCTACTTCACATTCATGAGTGACATGTATTTTATGATATATTGAACCATATTTCACCAACACAATGCAGGTAGATGTCAACAACATGACAAAAGTGACTAATGTATTTACTTTTGTTTCCCATGCCTTATTGTATTGAACCCGTCATCACCCACATTAAAGCTATTTGATATATGGATACATCTCAATGAAAGCAACTCATTCACCCCACATTAAAGCTATTTGATATATGGATACATCTCAATGAAAGCAACTCATTCACCCCACATTAAAGCTATTTGATATATGGATACATCTCAATGAAAGCAACTCATTCACCCCACATTAAAGCTATTGGATATATGGATACATCTCAATGAAAGCAACTCATTCACCCCACATTAAAGCTATTGGATATATGGATACATCTCAATGAAAGCAACTCATTCACCCCACATTAAAGCTATTTGATATATGGATACATCTCGATGAAAGCAACCCATTCACCCCACATTAAAGCTATTTGATATATGGATACATCTCGATGAAAGCAACTCATTCACCCCACAGATCTTGGGTTTTGTGACATAAAAGCAAAGTTGGATGATTTTTGTAATTTAGCTCGATGTTAATTACATCCACATCCACTATTTGATATCAGTAAATAAACAGGGTATATGTATGCATTTCATAAATACCTCCCAATAAAAGCAAATTTGACTCATAAATATTACATCACTGTGACCCAAATTTTATGATTGAAAATGTATCAGCCATGTTTTGTACAGAAGTTAAGGATGAATCAAGGAAGGTTCAGTAACATTTACCATACCAGTAAACCTGAATTTGGATCAGATGATGCAACAGTCCACGCTGAAAGACAAAGGACCACATGATGAAAACTGTCCACAGTATGATTTATTGGCAGTCCTTGGATACCATGATGAATCTGTCCAGAAAACGATTTGGGTCTAGCAGTATCAGCTAGTAATCGTTTGACCCCATTCAATATGGCTGTTGGACCAGGTTTATCCAACTCTAGATGTAAAAGAAAAATCACAGATGGGTAATTTTCTACAGAAACATAAGCTGGTGAGCTTTTTATTGTAAGCTATATATCAGCACAGGTTAATGCATAATAAAGGACAATACCCAATATCCAAATGGGCAGTAAGTTAGGTAAGAATGCTGTTTTCTTGACAATGTAGTCATAACATAAAGGAGGAGTAAGTCTTAAAAACATCATAGCTGGAATGTATGATGTATGGGGTAAAGAAAAGGAAAGGGAAACATTTTCTCTTGTATCAGTGATATGAAGTTGACCTGTTTATATGTATGCCTGAAATGTGACTAGTAATATAAAATTATATAATGCTGAAAGCCAGAATATGAGATAATCATTGCATTATAGTTTTATCTTGAGAGGTACGTTCACTGCTGGAACACTAGAGAGGTGTTTTATGACAATAGTTTGCAATGATTTTGTGATAAATGGTATCATTCATTCCTACTACTAAACTGCTTTTTTCCCATTCATTGACCAGTTACAAGTTACAAGAAATACTCGTGTTCCAGTTGGTGCAGAACCAGTTGTTATCCTGATGTGAATCTTCAGACACATGTCAATTGAGGCAATGAATTGTGAAAGACTTGCTTTTAAACATTGACAAAATTCAGCAATCATTTACATTTCAAAAGGCAGAAATAACTCTGCAGAGGAATAGTTTAACATCCAATAATTACAACTGTTGATCACCTTTTTTGACCTGCAAATAATTCCAACCTCTTCTTTAGCAATGCCAACATAACTGTATAAGTTAAATACATGGGCAATGATTAGATTCCCATGTTAATGAAATTAAACTGAGAAAAAAAATTGGATCTAACAATTTTTTGCAGCGGATTTAAAAGGCAAGATTCTGCAAAAATTATTACGAAGTGTTAAGTTCTGTTTTATATCTTCATTTGACGTTTTACATTTTGTATTAAGTCAACTACTTAGCTAAAAGTCTTTATCTTTTTCTAGTGATTTTCAAAACTCTGCTTTAAATCATCTGACTGGGGCCTTTCTTAAAAGGAAGTGGGGTTGGTCTTTCTGTGACAAATATGGGCATTATATCCAATTTCTGGATTTTGATAGGAGAAGGGGCATTTTTGTACATTATATTGTTATGCTCGTTAGCTAGCTAGGATAGTGAAACAATCTGATTAGAAGCTTGAATCAAAAAGGTTTTGTTATCCAATGGCAGTTTGTTTGTTGCTAGGTCTTCTGTGCAATAGAATTGGATTATAATTGCCACACTGTTATTGACTCATCTGATGTTTTTTGTCCATGCTTCATGAGCTGCCAGATACTCCCTCACTATGTGGAATACAGCGTTTCTTCTTCAAACATCATTAACTTTTGCAATTCCATTGAATTAAATAGTGTTTACACGCACTATTAGTACAGGACATATTTCATTCTTCTGTTTTTGAAATATATATCGTCACTATATGCAATGTGGTCCACGATTTAAAGCAATAATGTTTTATTTCTATTTCTACAACAACCGCGTTGAATGTCTTTCTAGCATGAATGAATAGGATTATCATGTAGTGGACATTTTCCTATATTGCTTTATGATTATGCAAATATTATCAAAGAAACATTTTAAGTCATATTTTCATTTCTATTAGTTACGGATGTAATCAATTTTAAAATTCTAAAAATGGTGGGTTTTAGTCAGTTGAATGGATTGGTAATTACTATGGACTCAAACAATACTCTTGAATTTTGCTACGGTCATACTACAGCAACATGTGTAGCATACACATCATCATAAAAGGTATAACTTGTGACATGTTTATATGTACAAATCTATCGGACAGGATTAAAATCTAATCTCAATAATGAATTACACCAAAATTACCAGTCTTTTTTATCAAGACACCATCACTTACTAAAATGAAGATAAGCATCTTTAGTGACATTGATATTAATTATTGATATTAATTATTGATATTAATTATTGATATTAATTATTGATATTAATTATTGATATTAATTATTGAAAATGAAACTTATTCGGAGAGTTTCATCTGTTCAAGTCTGGTAATCTGATTTTGTTTGCAGATAATAATGCAATGATTAAATTTGACACACATACACACACAGACATATATATTGGTATTTTATGCATTTTTGATTTTAATGGTATGTTGAATATATATCTATTGTCAATGAAATTAAATACAATAGTCCCCCTCTTATACGGTCACCACTGCTGCACCGGGAAAGTGGCCGTTCCAGAGTGGGGCTAAAATTATTATGAGAAGTACATGTATATGTAATGTACGTAGTAAGAAAGCTACATACTTCAAAACATTAAATATCTTCGTCTAAATGAAACATTAATCAATAAAAGTTTTTTTTATATAATAAGAAATTTATTTCAACTGAATATACGTTACTATTTTTGCTTTCTTGGCGTAAGTGTAAAATGCGAGCGGGTAGTGTTGTCATGCACATTGCAAATGGATTCAGAAACGTCATTTACATCTTGGTACATGCATAATTATCTTTCCATTTGCTCCAATTTCCCATTGCTGCTGAATAGCCTTCTTATCGGTTATTACTTTGTTTATTCAAAATTTTTTCAACATAAACTTGTTTTTACGAATCTTTAATACATAAAATTGTTTGGCATCCCCCCCCCCCCCCGCCTGATGTCGTCGAGTAAAATAACCGACTTTCTTCGAAAATAATGTATCCGTTAACGTGATGACATTTTAATGTTGGTAATGATTTATTTGGTTATTGCTGACTGTATGCGATTTAATTATGGAGACAAAACTTGTGTCGAGTGTACGAAATACAGCCTTCGTAAAGGAAGCCATAATGTGTGGTCACGTGAATTTTCCGGTCTATGTCTGGTACCCTGTTGTTTTTTTAAGGTGTTCTGTGTGTGCCAATGTACAAAATCTATTTTTAGCCTATGCTGACCTTGTTATGATTATAATAATTACGTCTGGTTATAATCATCAACGAGAAGAACTCGACATAGGTGTTAAACCCCAAACTCCATCATAACATTATTGAGCCCATTTCCCCATTTTCTGTAAACATCGACTTTCATAGATAATGATATACTATAAATCTGTAGTCGACACTTTTAACGGCGACTTGACACTCGGAGACGTGTATCTACGATAGAGATAATCAAAATTGCTTACCTTATGTCAAGATTTGAATTAATTATTGGTTCTGGATACATTTAAAGAAACGAAAGTGGCCGTTCATGAGGGGGACATTTTTCATTTTTTGTACTAAAATGCTGGTCGCGTTAGAGGGGTGGTTGATCTTGAGGGAAGCTTTTGAATACAAACTCGTCGGTGCCAAGGGATTCTGGCCGTAAGAAGCGGGTGGCCGCTGGTCGGGGGGGGGGGGGATAGGGGGGCATTCAAGAGGGGTACTACTGTAATTAAATATAACATTTACACTTCCTAATCTTTGGGAATAACTCGGGCTCTGATGTTTTGAAGTAAATATTTTAAAATGAATTCAATTATTAAAAATTTTCCATTGAATCTAAAGTATGTTTTTTTTATCCACAGATGCTATTTGGACAAAGGAGAATCATCCACAACTACATGAACACAAAGAACACATCTTGATGATAATGGAACAGCTAAACATTCTTGCCAAACCCCGATCATTTAATGAGATGGGAGAGAAGGTCAGTTAATATGATGGTTCCATGTTTTATTCTCCTTTTGCATGAGTTGCAGATTTCAGATTTTATCTTTACCTTGTATTATTACATATTACTTTAATGTCACATCAGCAAAATAACACACTACATTTAGATAATGTCTTCAACTTTAAATTAAATGATTTCTGACAACTTAAGGAGCGTAAACCTGTGCAAGTAATACTACATATTTACTTTTATGGTATTATTTAGTTTGGATTTTTCTGATGTGATATTTAACCCAGTCATACATACATACATGCATACATACATACATACCTACATACATACATACATACATACATACATACATACATACATACATACATACATACATGAATGCATGCACGCACGCACGCACGCACGCACACACACACACACACACACACACACACATAAATAGCTTGCCAGTAGCTTCTTTTGAGTCGGTATTGGAAAATGAACTACATTAAAACATGTCTTTAAAGACTTTGAAACACCACATTTTCAGTGCACAAATTTTATTGATTATATAGTGTGACTTGTTATGAGAGACCACCTGCCTTGAGAGACCATACATTGTTGGCAAAAGAGGTGGTTTTTCAAGATGAGTTCTGCTGTATTACCAATTCAAAACATGCTACTTTGATGTATTCCTGTATTTCATTGGTTGTTGTATTATTTAGCATGTAGGGATTTCATGCTTCAAAGCCTTTTATATCATCTCTACTGCCTGTAACAAGGATAGATTTGTATTCCTAACACTTTTTGATGGTAAACACTTCTGGTCTTTTGCGCTGTGAAAGACCAGGAAAGATAAATAAATGGGCATAACTCAAATTCTGATCAGAGTAGTAAGTATTTGGAGTGACTTCATCTGTTTCTATCACTTCATTATATATAGTATCATTTAAAATGAAAATGCTGATCAAATGTTTTTCTCTATTTTTTTTCAAAATATTAAGTATTATGTTTATGAATAGAGGAACCTGATTATAAACACCTCACACTTTTTATTTCATTTCTTTGATCCAGTATACAGTGGATATTTTATTTTCTTAGCTTAATGCTAGATAAATTTAATTTTTTACGAGTGGCAATGTAACAAGTGAACATAGTAACATTTTTTGGTACAAAACGTTCTCCAGAATTGAAGTTTAGAAAAGTAAACCCACTCTTAGGCACATTTCACTAACCCCCACCTTCTTAATGTAAATCTGTTGCACTTTCACAGCCTACATTTAAAATATACATGAGTTAAGATAATGGTAGATTGGAACGACCTCAACCAATAATCAAAGGTTAATTTCCATATCTGAATTTTAGGGCAGTTTCTATTCATTTGTTTTGGCTCATAATATTTTTGGATATATGTTCCGAAATAAGCGACTTACCTAATAAAGATTGATTCTTAACTTGAATACGACATGAGATCAAAGGGAAAACAATAAATGTATGTGCAGGGCATTCAATTAGAGCATAAATTAAGCGACAAGAAAAAAATGAAATAAGTCTGCTTACACCGTCCGTTTCCGGAGATTACATTCTTTCTGGAAGGATCAGTTCTTATCATACTAACAAACTTCCGGAATGATCAACCTATCCAAAAAAGTACGACCAGTTGACGTGTGCATAACTAGGAAAAGTAAATAATTTTTATAAAAATTTAATAAATTATATTTTATTTTGCTTTATATTATTATTATTATACAAATTAAAACAAAAATAATGTCTGAGTGGAAACTGATATATAAAGAGAGAACATATAAATGCATTTGTAATTCGGTGTATTTCGTTTTTTTTTTCTCAGTGTATTTCGGTTTTTCTAGTAACCCTATCAGGATATATTTTTCACATGTAAAAATATATCAATAAAATAATACACAAATTATTTTTCCAAAAAGTCTTCATACTTCAGGCTTAGAGCCCTGAACACTAAGTAACATTCGACTTGTAAGGCAGAATGACCTGAGCACTTTGAAAAAATATAACTTTGACACTCTTAAAGATATCTGGCTGTATTTGGTATCAAAACAAAGGATAGAAGTCACCTTGTATGAATAATTCAACAAAATGTGCATAGATATTTTAGCTTTTAAAATACAGGTGCAAACAGGTAACACAACATGTAGCACAAGCAATTATTTATTTTAACCACATTACATTAATGATAATTTCAAAGATTACGTCTCAATCAACGATTTCAAAGTATTCCAAAGCTTTTATGGAGCCATATAACACTTCAGTGGGTCCAACTCTCTCAAAAAACTGAAATAAATCACTTTGGTTCATCGAGAACAAAAATACATTGAGTTCACACTTTGTCTGGTTTAAAACTTCAAAGTCCTCTTCATCGTCATCACTGTCGCCCACAAGCATATTCAAATGCATCTCCAGATGTTTTCTCTCATTTTCAATCAACTGTGTTAGGTCACAACAGCTAAATATTTCGATAATTCATAATTTGATACTTCATTCTCATCTTGATGCGAACTCCGCCATTTCGAAAAGAAATTCACCATTAGGAAAACAGGCTTAGAATGTGCCTGCTTACCTCGAGATTTCTATCTGATTTCAAGCTTAACTCGTGAGAAAATCCAATTATAATATCTACATTACAATAAGGAACTTCTTAGAGATATCCAGAAACGTATGTAGTCTGGTAGTATGACTTAAAAAAGCACACTGCCCCAGATCGGTAAAGCGGTCCACAAGGTGTACAGAGTTTATTCTGCTAGAACGGAAAACTGGTGAGCAGTGATGAAGGGGTTAAGTATGTATTAAAATATATAGCATTATTTCTAGACAATCTGTGTATTCAATAATTTGTTTCTATCTTACATAGCATTACCTGAACCTTCTTGATAATATGTGCACTCAATATTTTCATTCTGAATATACAGTATTACATGAAACCTAGACATTCTGTGTAATGAGTAATTAACTTTGTATAACATAGCATTACATGAAACATCTAGACAATCTGTGTACTCAATAATTTATTATGTTTAATATAGCATTACATACAACCTCAAGACATTTCTGTACTGAATAATTTGTTCTGTATAATATAGCATTACATGAAACCTATAGAAATTTCTGTACTTAATCATTTGTTCTGTTTAATATAGCATTACAAGAAGCATCTTGACAATCTGTGTACTCAATAATTTGTTCTGTATAATATAGCATTACATACAACCTGTACTGAATCATTTGTTCTGTTTAATATAGCATTACATCAAACCTCTATAAATATTTGTAAAAGTGCCAAAATAAAGGACTTAAATCAGAAATGTTATAAGAAATGAATACATCAAAATGACTTAAATCAGTAATAGTATAAGAAAAGTGCCAAAATAAAGGACAGACAGTAACAAAATATCCAAGAAATCAGATTTGTGGAAACTGCTATCCAGGCACCAAATTTAACACAAATCCATATGTCATGAAATGTTTTCGAATTAAAATATGCTGATATATTGTAAAATGTGGTACGAGTTATAATATGTTTTGTTTTTTAAAAGACGTCTTAACAAAAACTAATTTAACCTAATGACATAATCAGTGATTTGGTATTATGAACTTCAAATTTTGTATCAATGATGCCAATCTGTCATTAATTTCATTACAATGAAGAAGAACTATTTTCAACAACGATATAAATATTTGACCCGAACATATCAGACGGAAAGGGCTTTCAAATTTGTGCTATTGATACATACTAACAATTAATATGGCTGTCTTGACTTTTATTAAACATGATAGAATTTTAGAAAGAACATGGCATAAAAGACTTTCATGTATGTACAGAAAGAAGCAATTCAGATGTCAAATCTAGCTGCCATTCTTAAAAATGTTAATATATTAAACCAGCATAAGGTCCACGAACTTTACTAAATTTGATAAACTGTTCCAAATTTGTCATACACAATGACTACAATTTCTAATGAGAGTAAAATCCTTCTGGTAACCTATTATCAGAATTTCTTAAAATATGCCAATCTGCTTTCAAATTCTGTCTTTTGATGTCATGGAAAGAAACAATTCCTGTTTGTAAAAGTAAAAGAACTTGAACAGCATATTCCAAATCATTACTGAATAGACTTTATTCAAATTTAACAAAACATGGCATGATGATAATTCTCATTTTTACAAATGATGCCAAACTGATCCTTGCATGATGATATTTAAGATTTTACAAATGATGCCTACTTGATCATGGCATGATGGTAATTCACATACTAAAAATGATGCCTACTTGATCATGGCATGATGGTAATTTACATACTAAAAATGATGCCTACTTGATCATGGCATGATGGTAATTCACATACTAAAAATGATGCCTACTTGATCATGGCATCATAGTAATTCCTTATTTTACAAATTATGCCAAACTGATCTTGGCATGAATATATTTCAGATTTTACAAATGATGCCAAACTGATCTTGGCATGACAATATTACAGATTTTACAAATGATGCCAAACTGATCTTGGCATGACAATATTTCAGCTTTTACAAATGACGCCAAACTGATCATGGCACGATGGTAATTCAGATTTTACAAATGATTCTAAACTGATCCTGGCATGACGATATTTCAGCTTTTACAAATGATGCCAAACTGACATTCGCAATGGCCACTTTTGCTAAATGTATACAAATATGTGCATTACTTATTACCAAACATAAGTCAACAGCACTTGATCACAATGGAAAAGTAAGAAGAACTTTAGAAATAACAAATTGCTTGGACTCAGTTTTAAACAGATATATTGATCGTTAGTGTATGTAGAGTATTAATTGGGGCATCATATAAAATTCTTTATATTTCTGATTACTGTTGCTACAAGTGAGAACTGTATCTGATCAGATGATTTATATTGTCTGATATTGGATATAACTTATGATGTGGTTTTTTAAAGTGGTTATATGTTTGGACCTCCTTTTTTGGATATCTCTGAGTTGTTTTTTTATTCTCCCTTGGAATTCTGTTTTAGTCTTACATACATAAATTGTTTACTGTATGCATTGCATGTGATTAGGTAAATAACATTTTGTCGAGTACAAAGATTTTTTAACTTGGAAGAATATTTGAGGATTATAAATGTGCTTCCAACTATTTTATTTTTATTCATTATCTTCCAATAGGTGCATTTAACAGTCTTATGATCTAGTACATTGTTTTAAAGTTATTTAACTGTAAAATCTGGCTGTTTTCTTGAAACCTTTTCTCTGTTAAACGATTGTGTGATTTAAAACCATATCTGACAGTCAGATTGACAAACAGCTGGAAAGATCGGATTGCACTTCAAGAAAAAGTAATTATTCTGTCATACGAAAAGAAATGGATTTCAAGTCTGAACAAATATACAAATGAAGCTCATCCAATGTTAAATTTGATTTTCATGATCAAAAAAGGAAAAAATATATAGGATTTATCCAAGGTTTCATTGCCTGAAAGTAGTTGACCACACTTTGTACAAATCATCATGAAGCTAAGGATCCTTCTCAATATGTATGTATATTTAATACTTTCAGGTGGAGAACTACTTCCTTACACCTTGCATGCTTCGTCAAGGATCTCCAAAAGCAGTTATCTCCCCTAAAAACGATCCCCGCATCGTGAGAACACCAGACATGCGCTGCATATTTACAGGGAAGTATTTGCCAACACCCATCTTTCACAGGCTTATTGCTGCCTGTGTAGCTTGCTGGCCAGTTGCCAAGAAGAAAGAGACATCAGAAAATCTAATTTTTTGTGGATGCGGTGTCTTTGACTTAGACCTTTTTCACAGATTAACAGTCTACATTAAAAACCATGTTGTATTTGCAAGAATAACAAGGATGGTGATTGATGAAGTCAAGACCCCTGATGCAAAGCTATGCAGCAGAGTTAGAAGGTTCATTACACTCAATCTCTCTAAGATTACCTCCTACCTGGGCCAGAACTTGCGTTATGAGTTGCAGGCAGAATTTCAGACATGGCTTGCAGATGAAGTGAGTTGCTTTTGGAGGGGGGAAAATATTTTAATTTTGCCTTCTCCATCGATATTGTTCTTCCTAACATTGTCTAGTTCAGTTCAGTATATAAGTTCCTTGATCAGGATATAAGGTCCCTATACCTATATATATATAATATAATGACATGTGACAATTGTGCACATAGTAATAGCATACATACCAGAGTATACAGGGATTGTGTACTGTCTAAAATATATTCCTGTAGTTATTCAGTTTGAATCTGATGATGTATCATGTTATATGCTAAAATATTTTTTAATTACCGTGCTTTGACGATCTATACACATTTATGCAGTTATTAGGTTGGAAAATTGTAAAAATATTTATTTGTGCTTACATACCATTACTATGAGGGAATAATCTGACAGTATCAAAACCTATTGCTTATATTTTATAGGAGCGAAAGAAACATTGAATAGTTTTTTTTAATTACAAATTTAGATGGAAGGAAGGAATACACACACAATATCAAATGACTGTCTATGTCAGGGGTGCGCAACCTTTGGGCTATTGCCGGCCGCATAAAAAAAATTACTTTTGCAACGGCCGCCAAAAAATTTTCCCTGAAAAACGAAACGGTCACTATCAAAATTTACCTCTCGTAATAGTCAACGCGAGATAATAATGACATAATCATAATGTATTGTAGGCAAACACAGTGCTTAATTACAAACAAAAACATTTCCATCGATATTCTCTTATATTTCTACTTTATTGAACATTGTCATGTAAACCTAACATCATGTCACACACGTACAGCATGAGTATATTTTTAAGTGGCATTAGTACACTGAGAACACAATAATTGAATAAGTGATAAGCTGCTTCACTAACACTGTCGATGTAACTTAGCAGTCCAGAGTCCAGAAATTAGTGGCTGCCTTGCTCTTGGATGTTTGCCGAGAGTCGCGCAAAGTCCGGGCACTCGCTGGAGATCATCAGTCGTATTCCTGACGCCAGATTGGTGTCCACTAGTCGGGTTCGATATTTGTTCTTGAGATATTTCATTCGTGAAAATGACGCTTCGCACATGTAAGTGCTTCCAAACAGCACTAGAGTGTTTCTTGCTATTTCGCGAAGCTTGGGATACTCCACAGCTACTTTCCATGTCTCCAGTAGATCGTTTTTGTCCTCGAATTTCTTCACAAGCTGCGCGTTATTTTTTAGTTCGATCAGTTCCATTTGGACATCCAACGGTGCACTCTCTGTCTCAACCAAATGTGGAGAAGCAACGAGTCTCATATTTTCTGAGATCTTGTCGAAATCCTGAAAACGTTCTGCGAATTCCAGCAACAGCGCTTCGAGGACGCCTGAAAAGGACGTAGCCGGAATTTCATCTTTTCTTATTTCATGGCTCTCGATTAGAGCGGTGAGTTGCGGGAAATGATAGAGATTGAGCTGTTGGATATGACTTTGTAGCAGACGACATTTGTCACAGAAATACTGTACTCTTCTGTGCATGAGGCAAACTGTTGTTCCTTTGCCTTGCAGAGACTCGTTAAGACAGTGATATAAATTAACAAATCTACAAGGAAGGCTAAAGATGTTAAGAAGGCCTGGTTCTGCAGTGGGCAGTCCTTGCTTTTCGTGGCATAAAATTCCAGTATTTCTTTTCGTAGCAGCAGAACACGGCGCGATGTTTCTCCCTGAGACAACCAACGAACGCTGGTGTGGTACAGAATATCTTCAGCCGACGAATCATTTGTGTGAAGAATTTGTATGAATTGGCGGTGGTGAAGAGCATTCGCGCGAATGAAAAGGAAAATGCGATTCACATCCTTCAGAATGTTATCCAAATCAACAGATTTAGAACACAGCGCCTCCTGGTGAATAATGCATTGCAGATTTATGAGCTGGTCATTACCGTGATCCTTCAACACATAATCGGAAAATATAGCCACTAAGCCATTTTGCTTACCAACCATGGCAGGCGCGCCGTCTGTACAGATGCCTCGCAGTTTCTTCAGATCAACGTGCGAGTTGATGCAAGCTTTTTTAACTGCCAAAAATATGTCTTCTCCTCGAGTTTGAGTAACGAGTGTCTCCATGGAGAGCAGATCCTCGCACAATTCAAATGTTGGGGATAGGGAGCGAATGAATATGATTAGCTGCGCTGAATCTGAAATGTCCGTAGATTCATCAACAGCCAGTGCAAACAGGCTGTCCTCCTTGTTAATCTTTGCCTGCATGGAGAGCTTCAGCTGCTCAGCAATATTACTTTGACGGCGTTGCACGGTATCGCGCGACAGAGGAATCAAAGAATAATCCGTTTCCTTACCCGGATGAATGCACTTAACAACATCCATGATACAACTTTTCACGAGTTCCCCATCGGAATAAGGCTTTCCAGCGACACCGAGACGATAGGCCACTCGATAGGAAGCTTCACTGCGCTTATTCGTAGTCTTAACAAAAGCAGACATGACCGAGGTCTGTTGTCGAACATTCCTCTTTAGATTTTCCACGCAGATCTTTCTTGAATCACCTTGTAACTGTGCATAGTTGTGTGATGCGTGTCGGCGAAAATATTGCTTGGCATTGTCCCCTTTGACAGTTTTCACAACATCGCCACAGATTAGACACTGCATGAAATGGTTCTCTGTCTCTGCCATAAAGAAATCTAACTCCCATTTTACATTAAAGCTCCGCTTCTCTTCTTCCGATGTTCTTTTCCTTTTTATCGACATGATGAGTACTAAGGCGGCACGGATAATATTATACGGTAACTAAGCGTACAAGCTGTATAACTATGATACAATTAATCGTTTTCATTAAACGCTTTTTCACTGTTATGTTTATTCACTGCTATGTCGAGAATCTGTCTGGATTTCTGGTGCAGCTGCCAGCTAAAAGTGATACTTGTACACAGGCCTCTGGGTATTTGCGTGTACTGTAGCAGCTACTTTAGTTGACCGACGGGTTACAGAGAGCAAGCACGATACAGCGAATGTGCGCATCACACGGTGTCGGCGCGCTTCAATATTAGGCTGCTAAACTTCATGGCCTGCCCTCATTAGCTACAACTGCAGCCTAACACCAGCGCGGCAAGAGCTATTTCAATGTCTATGAGCGCTAAACACTGCAGCTAACGCTACAGCTGCCGGAGTCGTAATTTCTTTTGCAATAACAAGTGCTTAAGAGTGTAAATGAATATTCGATATTTCGTTTACAACTTTACATAATATATTGCCAAATTGCAAATATTTGACGGCCGCAGGTTATTATAATTTAAACAGATTTCTACGGCCGCACATTTTCGTGCCCACGGCCGCATGCGGCCGTACGGCCGCAGGTTGCGCACCCCTGGTCTATGTTATGACTTTCAACATGGCCTGGGGACTGTCATAAAATAATAAGCTAGACAATCAAGGTCAATTTGAAAACATTTTACCATCAATGTCCTTAAATTCTGTCAAATACATTGAATAAAAATTTGCTTTGTAAAAATACATACTCATATGAGATTTAATATATGCACTATCACAATTAACAAATGGCATTTGCCTATGCTTCATTTGTGGAATTTGGAGTAAACGCCAGTACAGTTGATAATTATAATTGCCAGAAAGGTGTCAAATTTAGACCTATAGCAAGCAAAACAAACTATATAATATCACCTAACTGGTTTTCCAATCTGGAGAATTTTTCTTCAGACTTATCATTCATTATTGCTATCTGCGAAAATATTGTGCTCATTCTATCAGCATCGTCATCAGTTCTTTGTAAGGCGTTATCATTGACCGGAGCTTTCGGACTTTGTGATATCCTATCACTGCGAATGGAGTTTAAACACTGGGATGATCTTGTTTCATAATTATGTTTCAACGCCCATGCTTTCATGTCACTGTAATTATTTTCTCCTTCAATGAAATGGAATATAACATAAATATCTTCCGATAACTTATCCTCCACAAGAGCAAAATTTGTTAGAGGTAAACGTTCTACTAATCAATCATATCTCTTCCTTTTTGCTAGATCAAAGAGAGCTTGCCTAGAATCCCTGAGACCTTTAACATCAAGTGTTAATTTCAATGTTTTTTGAAGGCACTTATATTAAGAGTTCCAAATTTGGTTTTGATTTGCATGTATATGCGTTCATTAATTTCGTCTACATCTGAATCATGTTCTGCTTGCAAAACAAATAGAGCATCATCATTGGTATCATCTTTTGTATCAGCATCAGTGACACTTTCAATGTTTCTCACATTTCTCTTTGGTTTCCCCATATCATACATCTCTGATAAGTTTAATTCCGGCCTTGAATTGGTGTTGTCCTCATTTTCATTATCTAACATGTCTTGAGCAACATCAAAACTATTTTGAGAATTTCTCTCAAGGTCCACATCATCAATAATATCCTGCTCAGAGAACATTTTTGTTCTTTTCTAATGAAAATCTCCTAAAACATTAAAGTATTTATAAATGTATTTATTGTGTTTTTATTTATTGTAGGTAGTATATTTTCATTTCAGCCATATTGTCAATGATTATTTAGCTTTCTCGTGCAATATAGATTCTTAAGGAGCTCACACTCTTTAGATGAAGATGAGTTATCAGTTATCAAGAGAGCCTATACCAAGTTATGTGCTTAGCCCAGATTAGCTCTGACTTGCACTCACTAAACCCATTGCGCATTGAGGCTTAAACAAGCCAAACAAAATATGAAACTGACCTATAAGTGAGCAATAAGTGAGTTATAAGTGTCCATACTCCTGGTACAAATGGGTTAAATGAATATACGACTAAGAAATATTTAAAAACACAAAATTAATACTTGAAAGAAAACTTGCAAAATAGTAATTACACCACACCACAACTGATCACTTCATGAATATATCCACAACATGTGTCAATGAATACAATCACATTTTAGCATCCAATTTGATGAAAAACTGGGAGCTCCAAACACACATGATTGACCACCGCCATGCCCATGCCAGAAAGGTGCCAAATTTAGATCTATAGCTAGTGAAACAAACTATATATATATATTCGCCATGCGAATTGCCAGAAAGGTGCCAAATTTAGACCTATAGCTAGTGAAACAAACTATATATATATATTCGCCATGCGAATTGCCAGAAAGGTGCCAAATTTAGACCTATAGCTAGTGAAACAAACTATATATATATATTCGCCATGCGAATTGCCAGAAAGGTGCCAAATTTAGACCTATAGCTAGTGAAACAAACTATATATATATATATATAGAGAGAGAGAGAGAGAGAGAGAGAGAGAGAGAGAGAGAGAGAGAGAGAGAGTAGTTTGCGTGAATTCTGCTTCCATCATAACAGAGATAAACAAATTTTATTTGAAAAGTCGAAGTTGTATCACATAATAAGGAGCATTAGCTGTAAACAATCACATAACACAAATGTGCAAACATTAAATGGAATGTTTCGTTTAATACTGACATGACCCTTATAGACTGTCTTTTTATCTTGGATCAAGTTGTCTAATTTAAATCTCTGAAAAACAGATGATAACTCGTCTAGAATGCTGATTTTGGCTTTGTTCGTTATAGCACAGCAGAAAAAGTAGGTTATTTAGTGTCAAGGAAACACCATGTTAACCTACCTAGGCTGGTCTTATTACCTTGTTAGTCTACTTAGACTGGTCTGATTAGCATGTTAACCGACCTAGATGGTCTAATTGAAGGATTTAAAGCAGTAGTCCAATGCAAAATAAGTATTGACCATTTACACTAAAGTATATGGTACTGGCCGATTCAAAGATAGAAAAATAGTTATGTGGTGTGAAAAGATAAATAAGAGTCTCCAATGTATAAGCAAGGACATTTAAATTATACACAGGATTAAATGATGTAATGCACTGCCTAGGTTATTTTCCTAGTCCATGATTGCTAGGAAGTAATTTATGCTTCCTGCCACTCGACTTCAAATCTTGATTGGTATGGATTATAATGTTCTAACCTGATTGTTTATATTGGTATCTATCTTTTAAATTGATTTCACACAATCTTGTTTCTAAATATCTACTGTAGACTAATGGATCAGAGGCACTTATATAATAAATTCAAAAACATCAACACATAGAATGTGTGATGCATTTCACTTTATTGCTTCATCAGACAGAGAGAGAAATTAGAAATAATTCATATGCATCACCTGTGTTATTTTTACTATATGTTCCATCATTAATGACATATCAGTATATTTAGTCATAGATGGCATATTATCAGTATGTTTAGTCACCGATGACATAGGTCTTGTAATAATATTGACCTTTCTCTTTCTTTAGGGACATGATCCTGATGCACCCATCACACGTGAGCACATGAATCATGCCCGCCTCTGTGTTGTTCTGGTAACGGTTTGTGGAAATGCAATGAGGGACATCCTCAGTACCCAAGTTCCTTCTCCACACACAGACATCCACCAGGCAATCCTGGCCAATAAAGTCAAGCTGACCAGTAGACAGGGAAGACCCCTTCTAAACTCAGATCAAATACAGCTGGTTTTTCCGGATCCACAGGGGAAGACAACAAGAATGGTGGATCAGTTTGATCTATCCCTACTTTATATTCTGATCAGAAATATCAGCACAGTTCCTGCTCCAGTAACAGGTTGGGGATATGAGCCAAAAGATCAACCGAGGGACAACTCGCTAGGAGCTAGTGTGGAGCGAATTCGTTCCTATAGGAACCATATTATTGGTCATTCCATGGATGGAAAGATGAGCCAACAGGACTTTGATGATTATTGGAACAAAATTGATGCTGTGCTTGATGACATTGAACTTAAACTTGGTAAACAGGGATACAGGGCACAGTTAGAGAAACAAAAGACACAGGTGATCTCTATCTATCAAGCCTGCTAGCTACAAATGAAGATTATGAAGCATAATTAAGAGACACAAAAAAGAACAGTGCATACATAATTTGAGGGAATAGTATTCAATACAACGTATGGCATACACTTTTGAAAGGAAAGAACATGTAGCAACCATCTTTATCAAACTGAAGAAAGCTTATGACACCACATGGAAGTGCACCAGAACGAATGACCTTTTCTGCCAAGGCCAAAAGGACTACCTTCCTATCCTTATTGCCATGTTTTTGAAAGACAGTTTTTTCAGGGTTTCAATAGACAACACCCTTTGTTGAAGCTGTCCTCATGACAGATAGATGCACATCCATTGCCAGGAGCGACTACCAGATGTGTCCATATTTTGGGTACAGCATGAGGAGTAATCGATTCCCAAAAGTGACTACTGGATGTGACGAAAGTTTGGGTCCAGCATCGTGTGATGTGATGTGATCATAGTTTGAGTCAATCATCATGCATAATCTGTTGCCAAGAGTGAGTAGAGGATGTGATCACAGTTGGTGTTGAGCATCACGTGTAATCCTTTGCAGAGGGTGACTACTGGATGTGAGAATATTTAGGGTCAAGCATCATGACTAATCCATTACCAAGAGTGACTACTGGATGTGAAAATATATTGGGTCTAACATAAAGCGCAATCCGTTGTCAAGGGTGACTACTAGATGTGAACATAGTTTGGGTTCAGCATCAGGAATAATCTATTGCCAAGAGCGATTACTTAATGTGATCATGGTTTAGCATCATGCATAATCCATTGCCAAGAGCGACTACTGGATGTGATCATAGTTTGAGTCCAGCATCATGTGTAATATGTTGCCAAGAGTGACTACTGGATGCGATAATAGTTTGGGCCCAGCATCGTGCACAATCCATGGCCAAGAGGGACTACTAGATGTGATTGTAGTTTGGTTTCAGCATCATGAATAATCCATTGCTTAGAGTGACTGTTGGATGTGATCATAGTTAGGGATTAGCATCATGCACAATCCAAGAATAGAAGTGACTACTGGATGTTATTATAGTTTGGGTTCAGAATCAATAATCATCCATTGCCTAGAGCGGATATTGGATCTGAAGATCATCTTTTGGATCCATCATCATGCACAATCCATTGTCAGGAGTGACTACTCGATGACCAAAAATGACTGCTCGATGTGATCATAGTTTGGGTCTAGCATTATGAATAATCCATTGCCACATTTCCAAGAATGACTACTGGATGTGATCATAGTTTGGGTGCAGCATCATGCGTAATATATTGCAAAGATTCAACAGCTATTTTCTACTTAGTGATGGATGTACCCAAGAATATTCAATCAGTATTGAAACTTCTTAAACAGCTGCAGTTGCTAAATTTTCAGCCATGTCGTGAGAAGATCTATGTCACATGAGACTTTTGTACAGCAGGCTTTGTACAGAAGAAACCTAAGTGTTCAGCCGCGGAAAGATTTTATTCAACTAGACCCAGTTACCCTCCACTTTTAAAGTAATGATGGGGAAATGTCATGAGTTTATGACTACTCAGAGACCAATAATGTCACCCCACTCTTAAGCTCCATTTCACATCTGTTGACATCTTATGAAGTTATCTCTTCAAAGGTTGAAACTAGTAATTATAATTGTAAAGAATATCGCTTCATGCTTTCTGACATGTGCCAACACCATGGGCATCATCACTTTAGTCATAACAAACAGATCACAGACTTTGCTATCCTATTGTATTATTAACAGACCTCACTTATTGGCCTATTCCCAAAATGGAACCCATCATGGGTTATGACATGGTTCTGCTATGTTGTAACCTTCGTTCATTGTCTTACTGTAGCAACAATGATACATGATGCACTTCCTACTAGCCTCGGCTTTGGCATCTATAGTAAGCAAATTTTATGCCTAATCCATATTTCCAAACTAATACAGTTGTGTTCTTGCAGTTCTGTAGTTTTACTGGCTCTATCTGTTTTAATCTACCAGCAACTATACAATAATATTAAAACACATATCATAGATCAGTTCTTCGAGATAGGCAATGATATTGGATCCGGAACATGCTGACAAAATGTATCTGGAGCAAACGAAGTCCACGGAATCCAGATATCATCGAGGTTTCCTACGAATACAAGCGGGGAAACAGGAACAATCCCAGAGCCTTATCATCCTGGTCAAGAGGAGTTATCCAGTCAGCATACTCTGATCTCTCACAGGAAAATGTATGTTTGCTGATGTGTTCATCTTATGCAGTAAAATGTATTTGTTCGAGTTTTACCTTTAAATGCAATATAACATTAAATATGTGATGGAATGGGTGAGTTGTCATATCAAGTTCACTTTATCCTCATTTTATTTTATGGACATAGTTGAATCTAGTTGGTAATGTGGTTGATGCCCATACACCAGACCATGCAATCCTGATGCAATTGCTCTCTAAAGCAGACCATTTAGTTAATATTTTGCTGTATTTATGCAATAAAAGCCTTTTTTGTTAATAATTTATCAAGTGCAAGAATCCACTTTCATTGCACATAAATATACTTATATTCAGTTGTCTCAGCCATTTTCCTGTAAAGTAGGTGATATTTGAGAGTTGCCTCAGTCATCTAGTTGTAAAGGAGGTTATATTAGAGTTACCTCAGTCATCAGCTTGTAAAAGAGGTTATTTTTGAGTTATCTCAGACATTTGCCTGTAAAGGAGGTGATATTTGAGAGTTGTCTCAGCCATCTGCCTGGACAAGAGGTGATATTTGAATTATCTCCGCCATCTACCTGTAAAGGATGTGATATTTGAGAGTCGTCTCAGCCATCGGCATGTAAAGTAGCTGCTTTTGGTAATGCTTCGTAATATGATACCATTATATATATGTTTACTGTGGAGAATGTTTTGTGTCATGGCATCATTTTGTTATAGTTTCATAGTATAATGGTTTGAGTTTACGCCAGTGTTTCTTGTACATGTATATATTATTACATCACTGACTGGTATTTATGAGTTTATGTGGAAATATTTGCTTTTTTGCAATCGTGGACTTGTGTTATAACTATGTGGAATGATGGTTATTTTACATGATTGTAGACATGCATTATATATATGTGGAATGATGGCTATTTAATGTCATTGTAGATATGGGTTTTACATTATGTGAAATAATGATTACTTTATATTATTGTAGACATGCATTTTATATCTATGTGAAATAATGTTTTTTCATGTCATTGTAGACACGCAAATGGCTACAAAATATGGTAAAATAATACCTGTTAATTTGGTGAAATATTGGTAATGTAATGACATGTAAGATGCACATTATTCCAATGTGGTATGATGATTAACTTGTGAACACTGCAGCTTATGTTATATATTATTCATGATGGTTTCAATTGGGGACATTATTGCTTATTTATATATCCTGCATTGTTATCGTTGACATGACCTATTTCGAGTGTTGGTTTAAGTTTGGGACACTACTACTTATTCTATGTATCCTTCTTGCCATGTGTGTTCATTCTGTCAATTGCAGTTTACCCGTCAGATCTTTACCATTTGGTTTGACTGGTGCAGAATCTAAACGTTGATGATGTCTTGCTCATTAGATATCGAAACTATATGAATTATAAGACTATTATCTATTAATTGAGATGCTAGGAGGTAGAAATAATGATGTCATTGTGACTAAATTATAAACATTTTGTTTTTGAGTGTAATAAAATGCTTTTCATGATCCATGGTTAACCCTGGAAAACTTGTACTTGAGGTGTGAAAGAAACCAGTTTAGCTTAGTCAAAAAACGAAACATTGTGAGGTTCATGCAATTGTAAGAAGAAATATATATTTTTTTCTCATTAAGATCAGTTCTAAATCACATACTTTAATTTGAGTGGATGGCTTTCAGTTGAGTTAAGATTAAGGGTATCAATGTTGGAATTTAAATATCACTCTGTAAGTAATGTTGGTTGATACAAAACACAGTTATCATCATTTGTATTAAAATCACTATGGCAGTTTATTAGTTCTTGGTATATTATGATAGAAGATGAAATTTTATTTGGTACATTAATACTGACACTTATGTTTTGTCATCATCATCATTGTCTCAGTCGTTGTGACATATTATTAGTATTACTATTATTATTATTAGTATTATTTCTGAATATTAGCATAACAAAATTAAAGAAGTTTTCATAACGAGATGTTCTGACATTTTCTAATTACAGAAGGGTGTTTGATAAATTAAAGGTCATAGTTACAGTTACACCAGTTCGTTCAGCCCTAGAATTCATCCAATTATTTAAAATGTCTCTTGGTTGAGTATGGATACGTGATGACAAATATGATCAGTTAATCCAGCATGCGTTTACAATATAAAATAAACTAAACCAAAATAAATTATTCCACAGTTGAGATCGAATATTTGGTTCTGATATTAGCTTGCAATATGTTCAAGTGTATATTAGTACCGCTCCTTTTCCAATAATTATATTCCATCACCACAACCCCTTTATATTAATACCATCGATAGCAAAAATTATAGCTTGTTGAAACAGAGATTGGCGTCTACAAGAATATGATGTTGACGTAATGATAATATTTTAAACTTGTTGACAACTAAAGTGAGCATCCTTGTCCTTTCATGTCCTTTAGTCTTGTAATAATGCCGTACACCTCTTTCAGTTTTATGGAACCAATATTAGTTGCGATATGAATTTAGAGAAGTCATAATTTAAACCATTTTGTGCAATGACTAAAGTGCATATTAGATGGAAATACTATTTTGTGATTATCATGAATTCATTGAAAACCATTTTATATTACATGTATATCATTCTGCTACATCAGGACTATTGGTGATATTGGTAGATCAATATATTCAAGACTCTTTGATATGATATGGAATTACATATTCAAGACATTTTTTATTAGAAACTGAACCTTCATTTATTTTGGATATTTAGAAATATTGGGATTTCATTTACAATATTGTGTGTTCATCTTACAAATCCCACTATAAAACTGAGAATTAAATATCTTGAATAAAAAGGTTGGTTTTGTGTCTTTTTTTCTTGGTTTAAGACCATCCGTCCATCCATGCATATAATGTCTCCTCTGATACTAGAGGGGCTTTACATCAGTTTTATATTTTAATTTGGGTCCTATCTAAGTGACAAGGAGGATATCTTTGCTGATTAAACATAACGCAATTAGACTTTTATATCAGTGTAGCATAATGTCTCCTATGATAATTGATGACCGACGTAAGTTAAAGTGTTTGCTTTTTGTCATGTCGAAAAGTTCATAGTAGTGTTTAATTTCAACGGTATCGTAATGTGTAATATTTCATTTAGACAGCCGTTTGCATTTGTATATTGATGGGGAAATTATAATAATAGCTTAAAAAATTAATGCGCATATGACCGTTGGAATAAGACTATGTATCAACAGTGCTGGTTTTAGTAGGTAGGACTGTGGCTTGTTAGCAGAACGTAATTCTACCTTTACACCCACGGACAGTATTCTATGTTTGCTATAGTTCTGTTCAATAAGGGTTGCTATCTCCCCTGATTTATTACCTCCCTTTCCATGCTCTTCACAAATACAAGTAAATTGCATACATATAGTGGAATATATAAATAAATATATACACATATATATATATATATATATATATATATATATATATATATATATATATATATATATATATATATATAAAGCAGCAGAGGGAGCGAATCCAACAAACGTTTTAGGCAAATAATTGTTAAGCAAATGCCTCTAACAAAAACAAAAAAAAATTCTTACCAACATACGTGCAGATTTGTTGTCGCGCCCCCTCTGCTGCTATGGGTTAAAATAATAGTTTCTGCGATGCTGCCCATTATTTATCAATAACTATCAACGATATGATCAATCAGTTTCGCTGCATAAGATTCTAAAGTACATTTATCATTTTATGACATTTTCCAATGTGGTTTATAAAAATCCATGTAATCAAACAAGTTATATTTTTTATTATATACCAATCGTATTCAAAATAATCATGGATTACTGAACTTAATAATTCATTTATGAATTTTTTATTATTATCGGGGTTGGACATATAGTATTTACGAATCCAAGTATCTTTTCGATGATTTTTATCTAATAATAAATATATATCATTTCATGCTAGTTGGGAACTTGTGTGACATATATACATGAAAACATAATTTATCGTCATATGGTTTACAATAGATAAATCCCCAACGTACCACCATTATACATAATTCACTTAATTCAAGGAGAAAGGAATCCTTACTGTAGAACTTGTTGGTCTGTAAAAAAATTCTGTTACCATTTCATAAAATACATATCATTTTGAAGTAATTGAGAGATACGTTAAGCATTTTGCAAGATTAGTAATTGTTTTCATTGTTTTCTTTATTACACCCTGAATATCTCAGATGTACACTAAGGAAAATTGGAAACATTTTAACAAAAGTAACACAACCATATTTAAATGTGAGTATTGTTACCTACTTCACATTCATGAGTGACATGTATTTTATGATATATTGAACCATATTTCACCAACACAATGCAGGTAGATGTCAACAACATGACAAAAGTGACTAATGTATTTACTTTTGTTTCCCATGCCTTATTGTATTGAACCCGTCATCACCCACATTAAAGCTATTTGATATATGGATACATCTCAATGAAAGCAACTCATTCACCCCACATTAAAGCTATTTGATATATGGATACATCTCAATGAAAGCAACTCATTCACCCCACATTAAAGCTATTTGATATATGGATACATCTCAATGAAAGCAACTCATTCACCCCACATTAAAGCTATTGGATATATGGATACATCTCAATGAAAGCAACTCATTCACCCCACATTAAAGCTATTGGATATATGGATACATCTCAATGAAAGCAACTCATTCACCCCACATTAAAGCTATTTGATATATGGATACATCTCGATGAAAGCAACCCATTCACCCCACATTAAAGCTATTTGATATATGGATACATCTCGATGAAAGCAACTCATTCACCCCACAGATCTTGGGTTTTGTGACATAAAAGCAAAGTTGGATGATTTTTGTAATTTAGCTCGATGTTAATTACATCCACATCCACTATTTGATATCAGTAAATAAACAGGGTATATGTATGCATTTCATAAATACCTCCCAATAAAAGCAAATTTGACTCATAAATATTACATCACTGTGACCCAAATTTTATGATTGAAAATGTATCAGCCATGTTTTGTACAGAAGTTAAGGATGAATCAAGGAAGGTTCAGTAACATTTACCATACCAGTAAACCTGAATTTGGATCAGATGATGCAACAATCCACGCTGAAAGACAAAGGACCACATGATGAAAACTGTCCACAGTATGATTTATTGGCAGTCCTTGGATACCATGATGAATCTGTCCAGAAAACGATTTGGGTCTAGCAGTATCAGCTAGTAATCGTTTGACCCCATTCAATATGGCTGTTGGACCAGGTTTATCCAACTCTAGATGTAAAAGAAAAATCACAGATGGGTAATTTTCTACAGAAACATAAGCTGGTGAGCTTTTTATTGTAAGCTATATATCAGCACAGGTTAATGCATAATAAAGGACAATACCCAATATCCAAATGGGCAGTAAGTTAGGTAAGAATGCTGTTTTCTTGACAATGTAGTCATAACATAAAGGAGGAGTAAGTCTTAAAAACATCATAGCTGGAATGTATGATGTATGGGGTAAAGAAAAGGAAAGGGAAACATTTTCTCTTGTATCAGTGATATGAAGTTGACCTGTTTATATGTATGCCTGAAATGTGACTAGTAATATAAAATTATATAATGCTGAAAGCCAGAATATGAGATAATCATTGCATTATAGTTTTATCTTGAGAGGTACGTTCACTGCTGGAACACTAGAGAGGTGTTTTATGACAATAGTTTGCAATGATTTTGTGATAAATGGTATCATTCATTCCTACTACTAAACTGCTTTTTTCCCATTCATTGACCAGTTACAAGTTACAAGAAATACTCGTGTTCCAGTTGGTGCAGAACCAGTTGTTATCCTGATGTGAATCTTCAGACACATGTCAATTGAGGCAATGAATTGTGAAAGACTTGCTTTTAAACATTGACAAAATTCAGCAATCATTTACATTTCAAAAGGCAGAAATAACTCTGCAGAGGAATAGTTTAACATCCAATAATTACAACTGTTGATCACCTTTTTTGACCTGCAAATAATTCCAACCTCTTCTTTAGCAATGCCAACATAACTGTATAAGTTAAATACATGGGCAATGATTAGATTCCCATGTTAATGAAATTAAACTGAGAAAAAAAATTGGATCTAACAATTTTTTGCAGCGGATTTAAAAGGCAAGATTCTGCAAAAATTATTACGAAGTGTTAAGTTCTGTTTTATATCTTCATTTGACGTTTTACATTTTGTATTAAGTCAACTACTTAGCTAAAAGTCTTTATCTTTTTCTAGTGATTTTCAAAACTCTGCTTTAAATCATCTGACTGGGGCCTTTCTTAAAAGGAAGTGGGGTTGGTCTTTCTGTGACAAATATGGGCATTATATCCAATTTCTGGATTTTGATAGGAGAAGGGGCATTTTTGTACATTATATTGTTATGCTCGTTAGCTAGCTAGGATAGTGAAACAATCTGATTAAAAGCTTGAATCAAAAAGGTTTTGTTATCCAATGGCAGTTTGTTCGTTGCTAGGTCTTCTGTGCAATAGAATTGGATTATAATTGCCACACTGTTATTGACTCATCTGATGTTTTTTGTCCATGCTTCATGAGCTGCCAGATACTCCCTCACTATGTGGAATACAGCGTTTCTTCTTCAAACATCATTAACTTTTGCAATTCCATTGAATTAAATAGTGTTTACACGCACTATTAGTACAGGACATATTTCATTTTTCTGTTTTTGAAATATATATCGTCACTATATGCAATGTGGTCCACGATTTAAAGCAATAATGTTTTATTTCTATTTCTACAACAACCGCGTTGAATGTCTTTCTAGCATGAATGAATAGGATTATCATGTAGTGGACATTTTCCTATATTGCTTTATGATTATGCAAATATTATCAAAGAAACATTTTAAGTCATATTTTCATTTCTATTAGTTACGGATGTAATCAATTCTAAAATTCTAAAAATGGTGGGTTTTAGTCAGTTGAATGGATTGGTAATTACTATGGACTCAAACAATACTCCTGAATTTTGCTACTGTCATATTAGAGCAACATGACTAGCATACAAATCATTATAAAAGGTATAACTTGTGACATGTTTATATGTACAAATCTATCGGACAGGATTAAAATCTAATCTCAATAATGAATTACACCAAAATTACCAGTCTTTTTTATCAAGACATCATCACTTACTAAAATGAAGATAAGCATCTTTAGTGACATTGATATTAATTATTGATATTAATTATTGATATTAATTATTGATATTAATTATTGATATTAATTATTGAAAATGAAACTTATTCGGAGAGTTTCATCTGTTCAAGTCTGGTAATCTGATTTTGTTTGCAGATAATAATGCAATGATTAAATTTGACACACATACACACACAGACATATATATTGGTATTTTATGCATTTTTGATTTTAATGGTATGTTGAATATATATCTATTGTCAATGAAATTAAATACAATAGTCCCCCTCTTATACGGTCACCACTGCTGCACCGGGAAAGTGGCCGTTCCAGAGTGGGGCTAAAATTATTATGAGAAGTACATGTATATGTAATGTACGTAGTAAGAAAGCTACATACTTCAAAACATTAAATATCTTCGTCTAAATGAAACATTAATCAGTAAAAGTTTTTTTTATATAATAAGAAATTTATTTCAACTGAATATACGTTACTATTTTTGCTTTCTTGGCGTAAGTGTAAAATGCGAGCGGGTAGTGTTGTCATGCACATTGCAAATGGATTCAGAAACGTCATTTACATCTTGGTACATGCATAATTATCTTTCCATTTGCTCCAATTTCCCATTGCTGCTGAATAGCCTTCTTATCGGTTATTACTTTGTTTATTCAAAATTTTTTCAACATAAACTTGTTTTTACGAATCTTTAATACATAAAATTGTTTGGCATCCCCCCCCCCGCCTGATGTCGTCGAGTAAAATAACCGACTTTCTTCGAAAATAATGTATCCGTTAACGTGATGACATTTTAATGTTGGTAATGATTTATTTGGTTATTGCTGACTGTATGCGATTTAATTATGGAGACAAAACTTGTGTCGAGTGTACGAAATACAGCCTTCGTAAAGGAAGCCATAATGTGTGGTCACGTGAATTTTCCGGTCTATGTCTGGTACCCTGTTGTTTTTTTAAGGTGTTCTGTGTGTGCCAATGTACAAAATCTATTTTTAGCCTATGCTGACCTTGTTATGATTATAATAATTACGTCTGGTTATAATCATCAACGAGAAGAACTCGACATAGGTGTTAAACCCCAAACTCCATCATAACATTATTGAGCCCATTTCCCCATTTTCTGTAAACATCGACTTTCATAGATAATGATATACTATAAATCTGTAGTCGACACTTTTAACGGCGACTTGACACTCGGAGACGTGTATCTACGATAGAGATAATCAAAATTGCTTACCTTATGTCAAGATTTGAATTAATTATTGGTTCTGGATACATTTAAAGAAACGAAAGTGGCCGTTCATGAGGGGGACATTTTTCATTTTTTGTACTAAAATGCTGGTCGCGTTAGAGGGGTGGTTGATCTTGAGGGATGCTTTTGAATACAAACTCGTCGGTGCCAAGGGATTCTGGCCGTAAGAAGCGGGTGGCCGCTGGTCGGGGGGGGGGGATAGGGGGGCATTCAAGAGGGGTACTACTGTAATTAAATATAACATTTACACTTCCTAATCTTTGGGAATAACTCGGGCTCTGATGTTTTGAAGTAAATATTTTAAAATGAATTCAATTATTAAAAATTTTCCATTGAATCTAAAGTATGTTTTTTTTATCCACAGATGCTATTTGGACAAAGGAGAATCATTCACAACTACATGAACACAAAGAACACATCTTGATGATAATGGAACAGCTAAACATTCTTGCCAAACCCCGATCATTTAATGAGATGGGAGAGAAGGTCAGTTAATATGATGGTTCCATGTTTTATTCCCCTTTTGCATGAGTTGCAGATTTCAGATTTTATCTTTACCTTGTATTATTACATATTAATTTACTTTAATGTCACATCAGCAAAATAACACGCTACATAATACCATTTAATAGATAATGTCTTCAACTTAAAATTAAATGATTTCTGACAACTTAAGGAGCGTAAACCTGTGCAAGTAATACTACATATTTACTTTTATGGTATTATTTAGTTTGGATTTTTCTGATGTGATATCTAACCCAGTCATACATACATACATGCATACATACATACATACATACATACATACATACATACATACATACATACATACATACATGAATGCATGCACGCACGCACGCACGCACACACGCACGCACACACACACACACACACACATACATACATAGCTTGCCAGTAGCTTCTTTTGAGTCGGTATTGGAAAATGAACTACATTAAAACATGTCTTTAAAGACTTTGAAACACCACATTTTCAGTGCACAAATTTTATTGATTATATAGTGTGACTTGTTATGAGAGACCACCTGCCTTGAGAGACCATACATTGTTGGCAAAAGAGGTGGTTTTTCAAGATGAGTTCTGCTGTATTACCAATTCAAAACATGCTACTTTGATGTATTCCTGTATTTCATTGGTTGTTGTATTATTTAGCATGTAGGTATTTCATGCTTCAAAGCCTTTTATATCATCTCTACTGCCTGTAACAAGGATAGATTTGTATTCCTAACACTTTTTGATGGTAAACACTTCTGGTCTTTTGCGCTGTGAAAGACCAGGAAAGATAAATAAATGGGCATAACTCAAATTCTGATCAGAGTAGTAAGTATTTGGAGTGACTTCATCTGTTTCTATCACTTCATTATATATAGTATCATTTAAAATGAAAATGCTGATCAAATGTTTTTCTCTATTTTTTTCAAAATATTAAGTATTATGTTTATGAATAGAGGAACCTGATTATAAACACCTCACACTTTTTATTTCATTTCTTTGATCCAGTATACAGTGGATATTTTATTTTCTTAGCTTAATGCCAGATAAATTAAATTTTTTATGAGTGGCAATGTAACAAGTGAACATAGTAACATTTTTTGGTACAAAACTTTCTCCAGAATTGAAGTTTAGAAAAGTAAACCCACTCTTAGGCACATTTCACTAACCCCCACCTCCTTAATGTAAATCTGTTGCACTTTCACAGCCTACATTTCAAATATACATGAGTTAAGATAATGGTAGATTGGAACGACCTCAACCAATAATCAAAGGTTAATTTCCATATCTGAATTTTAGGGCAGTTTCTATTCATTTGTTTTGGCTCATAATATTTTTGGATATATGTTCCGAAATAAGCGACTTACCTAATAAAGATTGATTCTTAACTTGAATACGACATGAGATCAAAGGGAAAACAATAAATGTATGTGCAGTGCATTCAATTAGAGCATAAATTAAGCGACAAGAAAAAAATGAAATAAGTCTGCTTACACCGTCCGTTTCCGGAGATTACATTCTTTCTGGAAGGATCAGTTCTTATCATACTAACAAACTTCCGGAATGATCAACCTATCCAAAAAAAGTACGACCAGTTGACGTGTGCATAACTAGGAAAAGTAAATAATTTTTATAAAAATTTAATAAATTATATTTTATTTTGCTTTATATTATTATTATTATACAAATTAAAACAAAAATAATGTCTGAGTGGAAACTGATATATAAAGAGAGAACATATAAATGCATTTGTAATTCGGTGTATTTCGTTTTTTTTTTCTCAGTGTATTTCGGTTTTTCTAGTAACCCTATCAGGATATATTTTTCACATGTAAAAATATATCAATAAAATAATACACAAATTATTTTTCCAAAAAGTCTTCATACTTCAGGCTTAGAGCCCTGAACACTAAGTAACATTCGACTTGTAAGGCAGAATGACCTGAGCACTTTGAAAAAATATAACTTTGACACTCTTAAAGATATCTGGCTGTATTTGGTATCAAAACAAAGGATAGAAGTCACCTTGTATGAATAATTCAACAAAATGTGCATAGATAGTTTAGCTTTTAAAATACAGGTGCAAACAGGTAACACAACATGTAGCACAAGCAATTATTTATTTTAACCACATTACATTAATGATAATTTCAAAGATTACGTCTCAATCAACGATTTCAAAGTATTCCAAAGCTTTTATGGAGCCATATAACACTTCAGTGGGTCCAACTCTCTCAAAAAACTGAAATAAATCACTTTGGTTCATCGAGAACAAAAATACATTGAGTTCACACTTTGTCTGGTTTAAAACTTCAAAGTCCTCTTCATCGTCATCACTGTCGCCCACAAGCATATTCAAATGCATCTCCAGATGTTTTCTCTCATTTTCAATCAACTGTGTTAGGTCACAACAGCTAAATATTTCGATAATTCATAATTTGATACTTCATTCTCATCTTGATGCGAACTCCGCCATTTCGAAAAGAAATTCACCATTAGGAAAACAGGCTTAGAATGTGCCTGCTTACCTCGAGATTTCTATCTGATTTCAAGCTTAACTCGTGAGAAAATCCAATTATAATATCTACATTACAATAAGGAACTTCTTAGAGATATCCAGAAACGTATGTAGTCTGGTAGTATGACTTAAAAAAGCACACTGCCCCAGATCGGTAAAGCGGTCCACAAGGTGTACAGAGTTTATTCTGCTAGAACGGAAAACTGGTGAGCAGTGATGAAGGGGTTAAGTATGTATTAAAATATATAGCATTATTTCTAGACAATCTGTGTATTCAATAATTTGTTTCTATCTTACATAGCATTACCTGAACCTTCTTGATAATATGTGCACTCAATATTTTCATTCTGAATATACAGTATTACATGAAACCTAGACATTCTGTGTAATGAGTAATTAACTTTGTATAACATAGCATTACATGAAACATCTAGACAATCTGTGTACTCAATAATTTATTATGTTTAATATAGCATTACATACAACCTCAAGACATTTCTGTACTGAATAATTTGTTCTGTATAATATAGCATTACATGAAACCTATAGAAATTTCTGTACTTAATCATTTGTTCTGTTTAATATAGCATTACAAGAAGCATCTTGACAATCTGTGTACTCAATAATTTGTTCTGTATAATATAGCATTACATACAACCTGTACTGAATCATTTGTTCTGTTTAATATAGCATTACATCAAACCTCTATAAATATTTGTAAAAGTGCCAAAATAAAGGACTTAAATCAGAAATGTTATAAGAAATGAATACATCAAAATGACTTAAATCAGTAATGGTATAAGAAAAGTGCCAAAATAAAGGACAGACAGTAACAAAATATCCAAGAAATCAGATTTGTGGAAACTGCTATCCAGGCACCAAATTTAACACAAATCCATATGTCATGAAATGTTTTCGAATTAAAATATGCTGATATATTGTAAAATGTGGTACGAGTTATAATATGTTTTGTTTTTTAAAAGACGTCTTAACAAAAACTAATTTAACCTAATGACATAATCAGTGATTTGGTATTATGAACTTCAAATTTTGTATCAATGATGCCAATCTGTCATTAATTTCATTACAATGTAGAAGAACTATTTTCAACAACGATATAAATATTTGACCCGAACATATCAGACGGAAAGGGCTTTCAAATTTGTGCTATTGATACATACTAACAATTAATATGGCTGTCTTGACTTTTATTAAACATGATAGAATTTTAGAAAGAACATGGCATTAAAGACTTTCATGTATGTACAGAAAGAAGCAATTCAGATGTCAAATCTAGCTGCCATTCTTAAAAATGTTAATATATTAAACCAACATAAGGTCCACGAACTTTACTAAATTTGATAAACTGTTCCAAATTTGTCATACACAATGACTACAATTTCTAATGAGAGTAAAATCCTTCTGGTAACCTATTATCAGAATTTCTTAAAATATGCCAATCTGCTTTCAAATTCTGTCTTTTGATGTCATGTAAAGAAACAATCCCTGTTTGTAAAAGTAAAAGAACTTGAACAGCATATTCCAAATCATTACTGAATAGACTTTATTCAAATTTAACAAAACATGGCATGATGATAATTCTCATTTTTACAAATGATGCCAAACTGATCCTTGCATGATGATATTTAAGATTTTACAAATGATGCCTACTTGATCATGGCATGATGGTAATTCACATACTAAAAATGATGCCTACTTGATCATGGCATGATGGTAATTCACATACTAAAAATGATGCCTACTTGATCATGGCATGATGGTAATTCACATACTAAAAATGATGCCTACTTGATCATGGCATCATAGTAATTCCTTATTTTACAAATTATGCCAAACTGATCTTGGCATGAATATATTTCAGATTTTACAAATGATGCCAAACTGATCTTGGCATGACAATATTACAGATTTTACAAATGATGCCAAACTGATCTTGGCATGACAATATTTCAGCTTTTACAAATGACGCCAAACTGATCATGGCACGATGGTAATTCAGATTTTACAAATGATTCTAAACTGATCCTGGCATGACGATATTTCAGCTTTTACAAATGATGCCAAACTGACATTCGCAATGGCCACTTTTGCTAAATGTATACAAATATGTGCATTACTTATTACCAAACATAAGTCAACAGCACTTGATCACAATGGAAAAGTAAGAAGAACTTTAGAAATAACAAATTGCTTGGACTCAGTTTTAAACAGATATATTGATCGTTAGTGTATGTAGAGTATTAATTGGGGCATCATATAAAATTCTTTATATTTCTGATTACTGTTGCTACAAGTGAGAACTGTATCTGATCAGATGATTTATATTGTCTGATATTGGATATAACTTATGATGTGGTTTTTTAAAGTGGATATATGTTTGGACCTCCTTTTTTGGATATCTCTGAGTTGTTTTTTTATTCTCCCTTGGAATTCTGTTTTAGTCTTACATACATAAATTGTTTACTGTATGCATTGCATGTGATTAGGTAAATAACATTTTGTCGAGTACAAAGATTTTTTAACTTGGAAGAATATTTGAGGATTATAAATGTGCTTCCAACTATTTTATTTTTATTCATTATCTTCCAATAGGTGCATTTAACAGTCTTATGATCTAGTACATTGTTTTAAAGTTATTTAACTGTAAAATCTGGCTGTTTTCTTGAAACCTTTTCTCTGTTAAACGATTGTGTGATTTAAAACCATATCTGACAGTCAGATTGACAAACAGCTGGAAAGATCGGATTGCACTTCAAGAAAAAGTAATTATTCTGTCATACGAAAAGAAATGGATTTCAAGTCTGAACAAATATACAAATGAAGCTCATCCAATGTTAAATTTGATTTTCATGATCAAAAAAGGAAAAAATATATAGGATTTATCCAAGGTTTCATTGCCTGAAAGTAGTTGACCACACTTTGTACAAATCATCATGAAGCTAAGGATCCTTCTCAATATGTATGTATATTTAATACTTTCAGGTGGAGAACTACTTCCTTACACCTTGCATGCTTCGTCAAGGATCTCCAAAAGCAGTTATCTCCCCTAAAAACGATCCCCGCATCGTGAGAACACCAGACATGCGCTGCATATTTACAGGGAAGTATTTGCCAACACCCATCTTTCACAGGCTTATTGCTGCCTGTGTAGCTTGCTGGCCAGTTGCCAAGAAGAAAGAGACATCAGAAAATCTAATTTTTTGTGGATGCGGTGTCTTTGACTTAGACCTTTTTCACAGATTAACAGTCTACATTAAAAACCATGTTGTATTTGCAAGAATAACAAGGATGGTGATTGATGAAGTCAAGACCCCTGATGCAAAGCTATGCAGCAGAGTTAGAAGGTTCATTACACTCAATCTCTCTAAGATTACCTCCTACCTGGGCCAGAACTTGCGTTATGAGTTGCAGGCAGAATTTCAGACATGGCTTGCAGATGAAGTGAGTTGCTTTTGGAGGGGGGAAAATATTTTAATTTTGCCTTCTCCATCGATATTGTTCTTCCTAACATTGTCTAGTTCAGTTCAGTATATAAGTTCCTTGATCAGGATATAAGGTCCCTATACCTATATATATATAATATAATGACATGTGACAATTGTGCACATAGTAATAGCATACATACCAGAGTATACAGGGATTGTGTACTGTCTAAAATATATTCCTGTAGTTATTCAGTTTGAATCTGATAATGTATCATGTTATATGCTAAAATATTTTTTAATTACCGTGCTTTGACGATCTATACACACTTATGCAGTTATTAGGTTGGAAAATTGTAAAAATATTTATTTGTGCTTACATACCATTACTATGAGGGAATAATCTGACAGTATCAAAACCTATTGCTTATATTTTATAGGAGCGAAAGAAACATTGAATAGTTTTTTTTAATTACAAATTTAGATGGAAGGAAGGAATACACACACAATATCAAATGACTGTCTATGTCAGGGGTGCGCAACCTTTGGGCTATTGCCGGCCGCATAAAAAAAATTACTTTTGCAACGGCCGCCAAAAATTTTTCCCTGAAAAACGAAACGGTCACTATCAAAATTTACCTCTCGTAATAGTCAACGCGAGATAATAATGACATAATCATAATGTATTGTAGGCAACCACAGTGCTTAATTACAAACAAAAACATTTCCATCGATATTCTCTTATATTTCTACTTTATTGAACATTGTCATGTAAACCTAACATCATGTCACACACGTACAGCATGAGTATATTTTTAAGTGGCATTAGTACACTGAGAACACAATAATTGAATAAGTGATAAGCTGCTTCACTAACACCGTCCATGTAACTTAGCAGTCCAGAGTCCAGAAATTAGTGGCTGCCTTGCTCTTGGATGTTTGCCGAGAGTCGCGCAAAGTCCGGGCACTCGCTGGAGATCATCAGTCGTATTCCTGACGCCAGATTGGTGTCCACTAGTCGGGTTCGATATTTGTTCTTGAGATATTTCATTCGTGAAAATGACGCTTCGCACATGTAAGTGCTTCCAAACAGCACTAGAGTGTTTCTTGCTATTTCGCGAAGCTTGGGATACTCCACAGCTACTTTCCATGTCTCCAGTAGATCGTTTTTGTCCTCGAATTTCTTCACAAGCTGCGCGTTATTTTTTAGTTCGATCAGTTCCATTTGGACATCCAACGGTGCACTCTCTGTCTCAACCAAATGTGGAGAAGCAACGAGTCTCATATTTTCTGAGATCTTGTCGAAATCCTGAAAACGTTCTGCGAATTCCAGCAACAGCGCTTCGAGGACGCCTGAAAAGGACGTAGCCGGAATTTCATCTTTTCTTATTTCATGGCTCTCGATTAGAGCGGTGAGTTGCGGGAAATGATAGAGATTGAGCTGTTGGATATGACTTTGTAGCAGACGACATTTGTCACAGAAATACTGTACTCTTCTGTGCATGAGGCAAACTGTTGTTCCTTTGCCTTGCAGAGACTCGTTAAGACAGTGATATAAATTAACAAATCTACAAGGAAGGCTAAAGATGTTAAGAAGGCCTGGTTCTGCAGTGGGCAGTCCTTGCTTTTCGTGGCATAAAATTCCAGTATTTCTTTTCGTAGCAGCAGAACACGGCGCGATGTTTCTCCCTGAGACAACCAACGAACGCTGGTGTGGTACAGAATATCTTCAGCCGACGAATCATTTGTGTGAAGAATTTGTATGAATTGGCGGTGGTGAAGAGCATTCGCGCGAATGAAAAGGATAATGCGATTCACATCCTTCAGAATGTTATCCAAATCAACAGATTTAGAACACAGCGCCTCCTGGTGAATAATGCATTGCAGATTTATGAGCTGGTCATTACCGTGATCCTTCAACACATAATCGGAAAATATAGCCACTAAGCCATTTTGCTTACCAACCATGGCAGGCGCGCCGTCTGTACAGATGCCTCGCAGTTTCTTCAGATCAACGTGCGAGTTGATGCAAGCTTTTTTAACTGCCAAAAATATGTCTTCTCCTCGAGTTTGAGTAACGAGTGTCTCCATGGAGAGCAGATCCTCGCACAATTCAAATGTTGGGGATAGGGAGCGAATGAATATGATTAGCTGCGCTGAATCTGAAATGTCCGTAGATTCATCAACAGCCAGTGCAAACAGGCTGTCCTCCTTGTTAATCTTTGCCTGCATGGAGAGCTTCAGCTGCTCAGCAATATTACTTTGACGGCGTTGCACGGTATCGCGCGACAGAAGAATCAAAGAATAATCCGTTTCCTTACCCGGATGAATGCACTTAACAACATCCATGATACAACTTTTCACGAGTTCCCCATCGGAATAAGGCTTTCCAGCGACACCGAGACGATAGGCCACTCGATAGGAAGCTTCACTGCGCTTATTCGTAGTCTTAACAAAAGCAGACATGACCGAGGTCTGTTGTCGAACATTCCTCTTTAGATTTTCCACGCAGATCTTTCTTGAATCACCTTGTAACTGTGCATAGTTGTGTGATGCGTGTCGGCGAAAATATTGCTTGGCATTGTCCCCTTTGACAGTTTTCACAACATCGCCACAGATTAGACACTGCATGAAATGGTTCTCTGTCTCTGCCATAAAGAAATCTAACTCCCATTTTACATTAAAGCTCCGCTTCTCTTCTTCCGATGTTCTTTTCCTTTTTATCGACATGATGAGTACTAAGGCGGCACGGATAATATTATACGGTAACTAAGCGTACAAGCTGTATAACTATGATACAATTAATCGTTTTCATTAAACGCTTTTTCACTGTTATGTTTATTCACTGCTATGTCGAGAATCTGTCTGGATTTCTGGTGCAGCTGCCAGCTAAAAGTGATACTTGTACACAGGCCTCTGGGTATTTGCGTGTACTGTAGCAGCTACTTTAGTTGACCGACGGGTTACAGAGAGCAAGCACGATACAGCGAATGTGCGCATCACACGGTGTCGGCGCGCTTCAATATTAGGCTGCTAAACTTCATGGCCTGCCCTCATTAGCTACAACTGCAGCCTAACACCAGCGCGGCAAGAGCTATTTCAATGTCTATGAGCGCTAAACACTGCAGCTAACGCTACAGCTGCCGGAGTCGTAATTTCTTTTGCAATAACAAGTGCTTAAGAGTGTAAATGAATATTCGATATTTCGTTTACAACTTTACATAATATATTGCCAAATTGCAAATATTTGACGGCCGCAGGTTATTATAATTTAAACAGATTTCTACGGCCGCACATTTTCGTGCCCACGGCCGCATGCGGCCGTACGGCCGCAGGTTGCGCACCCCTGGTCTATGTTATGACTTTCAACATGGCCTGGGGACTGTCATAAAATAATAAGCTAGACAATCAAGGTCAATTTGAAAACATTTTACCATCAATGTCCTTAAATCCTGTCAAATACATTGAATAAAAATTTGCTTTGTAAAAATACATACTCATATGAGATTTAATATATGCACTATCACAATTAACAAATGGCATTTGCCTATGCTTCATTTGTGGAATTTGGAGTAAACGCCAGTACAGTTGATAATTATAATTGCCAGAAAGGTGTCAAATTTAGACCTATAGCAAGCAAAACAAACTATATAATATCACCTAACTGGTTTTCCAATCTGGAGAATTTTTCTTCAGACTTATCATTCATTATTGCTATCTGCGAAAATATTGTGCTCATTCTATCAGCATCGTCATCAGTTCTTTGTAAGGCGTTATCATTGACCGGAGCTTTCGGACTTTGTGATATCCTATCACTGCGAATGGAGTTTAAACACTGGGATGATCTTGTTTCATAATTATGTTTCAACGCCCATGCTTTCATGTCACTTTAATTATTTTCTCCTTCAATGAAATGGAATATAACATAAATATCTTCCGATAACTTATCCTCCACAAGAGCAAAATTTGTTAGAGGTAAACGTTCTACTAATCAATCATATCTCTTCCTTTTTGCTAGATCAAAGAGAGCTTGCCTAGAATCCCTGAGACCTTTAACATCAAGTGTTAATTTCAATGTTTTTTGAAGGCACTTATATTAAGAGTTCCAAATTTGGTTTTGATTTGCATGTATATGCGTTCATTAATTTCGTCTACATCTGAATCATGTTCTGCTTGCAAAACAAATAGAGCATCATCATTGGTATCATCTTTTGTATCAGCATCAGTGACACTTTCAATGTTTCTCACATTTCTCTTTGGTTTCCCCATATCATACATCTCTGATAAGTTTAATTCCGGCCTTGAATTGGTGTTGTCCTCATTTTCATTATCTAACATGTCTTGAGCAACATCAAAACTATTTTGAGAATTTCTCTCAAGGTCCACATCATCAATAATATCCTGCTCAGAGAACATTTTTGTTCTTTTCTAATGAAAATCTCCTAAAACATTAAAGTATTTATAAATGTATTTATTGTGTTTTTATTTATTGTAGGTAGTATATTTTCATTTCAGCCATATTGTCAATGATTATTTAGCTTTCTCGTGCAATATAGATTCTTAAGGAGCTCACACTCTTTAGATGAAGATGAGTTATCAGTTATCAAGAGAGCCTATACCAAGTTATGTGCTTAGCCCAGATTAGCTCTGACTTGCACTCACTAAACCCATTGCGCATTGAGGCTTAAACAAGCCAAACAAAATATGAAACTGACCTATAAGTGAGCAATAAGTGAGTTATAAGTGTCCATACTCCTGGTACAAATGGGTTAAATGAATATACGACTAAGAAATATTTAAAAACACAAAATTAATACTTGAAAGAAAACTTGCAAAATAGTAATTACACCACACCACAACTGATCACTTCATGAATATATCCACAACATGTGTCAATGAATACAATCACATTTTAGCATCCAATTTGATGAAAAACTGGGAGCTCCAAACACACATGACTGACCACCGCCATGCCCATGCCAGAAAGGTGCCAAATTTAGATCTATAGCTAGTGAAACAAACTATATATATATATTCGCCATGCGAATTGCCAGAAAGGTGCCAAATTTAGACCTATAGCTAGTGAAACAAACTATATATATATATTCGCCATGCGAATTGCCAGAAAGGTGCCAAATTTAGACCTATAGCTAGTGAAACAAACTATATATATATATTCGCCATGCGAATTGCCAGAAAGGTGCCAAATTTAGACCTATAGCTAGTGAAACAAACTATATATATATATATATATATATATATATATAGAGAGAGAGAGAGAGAGAGAGAGAGAGAGAGAGAGAGAGAGAGAGTAGTTTGCGTGAATTCTGCTTCCATCATAACAGAGATAAACAAATTTTATTTGAAAAGTCGAAGTTGTATCACATAATAAGGAGCATTAGCTGTAAACAATCACATAACACAAATGTGCAAACATTAAATGGAATGTTTCGTTTAATACTGACATGACCCTTATAGACTGTCTTTTTATCTTGGATCAAGTTGTCTAATTTAAATCTCTGAAAAACAGATGATAACTCGTCTAGAATGCTGATTTTGGCTTTGTTCGTTATAGCACAGCAGAAAAAGTAGGTTATTTAGTGTCAAGGAAACACCATGTTAACCTACCTAGGCTGGTCTTATTACCTTGTTAGTCTACTTAGACTGGTCTGATTAGCATGTTAACCGACCTAGATGGTCTAATTGAAGGATTTAAAGCAGTAGTCCAATGCAAAATAAGTATTGACCATTTACACTAAAGTATATGGTACTGGCCGATTCAAAGATAGAAAAATAGTTATGTGGTGTGAAAAGATAAATAAGAGTCTCCAATGTATAAGCAAGGACATTTAAATTATACACAGGATTAAATGATGTAATGCACTGCCTAGGTTATTTTCCTAGTCCATGATTGCTAGGAAGTAATTTATGCTTCCTGCCACTCGACTTCAAATCTTGATTGGTATGGATTATAATGTTCTAACCTGATTGTTTATATTGGTATCTATCTTTTAAATTGATTTCACACAATCTTGTTTCTAAATATCTACTGTAGACTAATGGATCAGAGGCACTTATATAATAAATTCAAAAACATCAACACATAGAATGTGTGATGCATTTCACTTTATTGCTTCATCAGACAGAGAGAGAAATTAGAAATAATTCATATGCATCACCTGTGTTATTTTTACTATATGTTCCATCATTAATGACATATCAGTATATTTAGTCATAGATGGCATATTATCAGTATGTTTAGTCACCGATGACATAGGTCTTGTAATAATATTGACCTTTCTCTTTCTTTAGGGACATGATCCTGATGCACCCATCACACGTGAGCACATGAATCATGCCCGCCTCTGTGTTGTTCTGGTAACGGTTTGTGGAAATGCAATGAGGGACATCCTCAGTACCCAAGTTCCTTCTCCACACACAGACATCCACCAGGCAATCCTGGCCAATAAAGTCAAGCTGACCAGTAGACAGGGAAGACCCCTTCTAAACTCAGATCAAATACAGCTGGTTTTTCCGGATCCACAGGGGAAGACAACAAGAATGGTGGATCAGTTTGATCTATCCCTACTTTATATTCTGATCAGAAATATCAGCACAGTTCCTGCTCCAGTAACAGGTTGGGGATATGAGCCAAAAGATCAACCGAGGGACAACTCGCTAGGAGCTAGTGTGGAGCGAATTCGTTCCTATAGGAACCATATTATTGGTCATTCCATGGATGGAAAGATGAGCCAACAGGACTTTGATGATTATTGGAACAAAATTGATGCTGTGCTTGATGACATTGAACTTAAACTTGGTAAACAGGGATACAGGGCACAGTTAGAGAAACAAAAGACACAGGTGATCTCTATCTATCAAGCCTGCTAGCTACAAATGAAGATTATGAAGCATAATTAAGAGACACAAAAAAGAACAGTGCATACATAATTTGAGGGAATAGTATTCAATACAACGTATGGCATACACTTTTGAAAGGAAAGAACATGTAGCAACCATCTTTATCAAACTGAAGAAAGCTTATGACACCACATGGAAGTGCACCAGAACGAATGACCTTTTCTGCCAAGGCCAAAAGGACTACCTTCCTATCCTTATTGCCATGTTTTTGAAAGACAGTTTTTTCAGGGTTTCAATAGACAACACCCTTTGTTGAAGCTGTCCTCATGACAGATAGATGCACATCCATTGCCAGGAGCGACTACCAGATGTGTCCATATTTTGGGTACAGCATGAGGAGTAATCAATTCCCAAAAGTGACTACTGGATGTGACGAAAGTTTGGGTCCAGCATCGTGTGATGTGATGTGATCATAGTTTGAGTCAATCATCATGCATAATCTGTTGCCAAGAGTGAGTAGAGGATGTGATCACAGTTGGTGTTGAGCATCACGTGTAATCCTTTGCAGAGGGTGACTACTGGATGTGAGAATATTTAGGGTCAAGCATCATGACTAATCCATTACCAAGAGTGACTACTGGATGTGAAAATATATTGGGTCTAACATAAAGCGCAATCCGTTGTCAAGGGTGACTACTAGATGTGAACATAGTTTGGGTTCAGCATCAGGAATAATCTATTGCCAAGAGCGATTACTTAATGTGATCATGGTTTAGCATCATGCATAATCCATTGCCAAGAGCGACTACTGGATGTGATCATAGTTTGAGTCAAGCATCATGTGTAATATGTTGCCAAGAGTGACTACTGGATGCGATAATAGTTTGGGCCCAGCATCGTGCACAATCCATGGCCAAGAGGGACTACTAGATGTGATTGTAGTTTGGTTTCAGCATCATGAATAATCCATTGCTTAGAGTGACTGTTGGATGTGATCATAGTTAGGGATTAGCATCATGCACAATCCAAGAATAGAAGTGACTACTGGATGTTATTATAGTTTGGGTTCAGAATCAATAATCATCCATTGCCTAGAGCGGATATTGGATCTGAAGATCATCTTTTGGATCCATCATCATGCACAATCCATTGTCAGGAGTGACTACTCGATGACCAAAAATGACTGCTCGATGTGATCATAGTTTGGGTCTAGCATTATGAATAATCCATTGCCACATTTCCAAGAATGACTACTGGATGTGATCATAGTTTGGGTGCAGCATCATGCGTAATATATTGCAAAGATTCAACAGCTATTTTCTACTTAGTGATGGATGTACCCAAGAATATTCAATCAGTATTGAAACTTCTTAAACAGCTGCAGTTGCTAAATTTTCAGCCATGTCGTGAGAAGATCTATGTCACATGAGACTTTTGTACAGCAGGCTTTGTACAGAAGAAACCTAAGTGTTCAGCCGCGGAAAGATTTTATTCAACTAGACCCAGTTACCCTCCACTTTTAAAGTAATGATGGGGAAATGTCATGAGTTTATGACTACTCAGAGACCAATAATGTCACCCCACTCTTAAGCTCCATTTCACATCTGTTGACATCTTATGAAGTTATCTCTTCAAAGGTTGAAACTAGTAATTATAATTGTAAAGAATATCGCTTCATGCTTTCTGACATGTGCCAACACCATGGGCATCATCACTTTAGTCATAACAAACAGATCACAGACTTTGCTATCCTATTGTATTATTAACAGACCTCACTTATTGGCCTATTCCCAAAATGGAACCCATCATGGGTTATGACATGGTTCTGCTATGTTGTAACCTTCGTTCATTGTCTTACTGTAGCAACAATGATACATGATGCACTTCCTACTAGCCTCGGCTTTGGCATCTATAGTAAGCAAATTTTATGCCTAATCCATATTTCCAAACTAATACAGTTGTGTTCTTGCAGTTCTGTAGTTTTACTGGCTCTATCTGTTTTAATCTACCAGCAACTATACAATAATATTAAAACACATATCATAGATCAGTTCTTCGAGATAGGCAATGATATTGGATCCGGAACATGCTGACAAAATGTATCTGGAGCAAACGAAGTCCACGGAATCCAGATATCATCGAGGTTTCCTACGAATACAAGCGGGGAAACAGGAACAATCCCAGAGCCTTATCATCCTGGTCAAGAGGAGTTATCCAGTCAGCATACTCTGATCTCTCACAGGAAAATGTATGTTTGCTGATGTGTTCATCTTATGCAGTAAAATGTATTTGTTCGAGTTTTACCTTTAAATGCAATATAACATTAAATATGTGATGGAATGGGTGAGTTGTCATATCAAGTTCACTTTATCCTCATTTTATTTTATGGACATAGTTGAATCTAGTTGGTAATGTGGTTGATGCCCATACACCAGACCATGCAATCCTGATGCAATTGCTCTCTAAAGCAGACCATTTAGTTAATATTTTGCTGTATTTATGCAATAAAAGCCTTTTTTGTTAATAATTTATCAAGTGCAAGAATCCACTTTCATTGCACATAAATATACTTATATTCAGTTGTCTCAGCCATTTTCCTGTAAAGTAGGTGATATTTGAGAGTTGCCTCAGTCATCTAGTTGTAAAGGAGGTTATATTAGAGTTACCTCAGTCATCAGCTTGTAAAAGAGGTTATTTTTGAGTTATCTCAGACATTTGCCTGTAAAGGAGGTGATATTTGAGAGTTGTCTCAGCCATCTGCCTGGACAAGAGGTGATATTTGAATTATCTCCGCCATCTACCTGTAAAGGATGTGATATTTGAGAGTCGTCTCAGCCATCGGCATGTAAAGTAGCTGCTTTTGGTAATGCTTCGTAATATGATACCATTATATATATGTTTACTGTGGAGAATGTTTTGTGTCATGGCATCATTTTGTTATAGTTTCATAGTATAATGGTTTGAGTTTACGCCAGTGTTTCTTGTACATGTATATATTATTACATCACTGACTGGTATTTATGAGTTTATGTGGAAATATTTGCTTTTTTGCAATCGTGGACTTGTGTTATAACTATGTGGAATGATGGTTATTTTACATGATTGTAGACATGCATTATATATATGTGGAATGATGGCTATTTAATGTCATTGTAGATATGGGTTTTACATTATGTGAAATAATGATTACTTTATATTATTGTAGACATGCATTTTATATCTATGTGAAATAATGTTTTTTCATGTCATTGTAGACACGCAAATGGCTACAAAATATGGTAAAATAATACCTGTTAATTTGGTGAAATATTGGTAATGTAATGACATGTAAGATGCACATTATTCCAATGTGGTATGATGATTAACTTGTGAACACTGCAGCTTATGTTATATATTATTCATGATGGTTTCAATTGGGGACATTATTGCTTATTTATATATCCTGCATTGTTATCGTTCACATGACCTATTTCGAGTGTTGGTTTAAGTTTGGGACACTACTACTTATTCTATGTATCCTTCTTGCCATGTGTGTTCATTCTGTCAATTGCAGTTTACCCGTCAGATCTTTACCATTTGGTTTGACTGGTGCAGAATCTAAACGTTGATGATGTCTTGCTCATTAGATATCGAAACTATATGAATTATAAGACTATTATCTATTAATTGAGATGCTAGGAGGTAGAAATAATGATGTCATTGTGACTAAATTATAAACATTTTGTTTTTGAGTGTAATAAAATGCTTTTCATGATCCATGGTTAACCCTGGAAAACTTGTACTTGAGGTGTGAAAGAAACCAGTTTAGCTTAGTCAAAAAACGAAACATTGTGAGGTTCATGCAATTGTAAGAAGAAATATATATTTTTTTCTCATTAAGATCAGTTCTAAATCACATACTTTAATTTGAGTGGATGGCTTTCAGTTGAGTTAAGATTAAGGGTATCAATGTTGGAATTTAAATATCACTCTGTAAGTAATGTTGGTTGATACAAAACACAGTTATCATCATTTGTATTAAAATCACCATGGCAGTTTATTAGTTCTTGGTATATTATGATAGAAGATGAAATTTTATTTGGTACATTAATACTGACACTTATGTTTTGTCATCATCATCATTGTCTCAGTCGTTGTGACATATTATTAGTATTACTATTATTATTATTAGTATTATTTCTGAATATTAGCATAACAAAATTAAAGAAGTTTTCATAACGAGATGTTCTGACATTTTCTAATTACAGAAGGGTGTTTGATAAATTAAAGGTCATAGTTACAGTTACACCAGTTCGTTCAGCCCTAGAATTCATCCAATTATTTAAAATGTCTCTTGGTTGAGTATGGATACGTGATGACAAATATGATCAGTTAATTCAGCATGCGTTTACAATATAAAATAAACTAAACCAAAATAAATTATTCCACAGTTGAGATCGAATATTTGGTTCTGATATTAGCTTGCAATATGTTCAAGTGTATATTAGTACCGCTCCTTTTCCAATAATTATATTCCATCACCACAACCCCTTTATATTAATACCATCGATAGCAAAAATTATAGCTTGTTGAAACAGAGATTGGCGTCTACAAGAATATGATGTTGACGTAATGATAATATTTTAAACTTGTTGACAACTAAAGTGAGCATCCTTGTCCTTTCATGTCCTTTAGTCTTGTAATAATGCCGTACACCTCTTTCAGTTTTATGGAACCAATATTAGTTGCGATATGAATTTAGAGAAGTCATAATTTAAACCATTTTGTGCAATGACTAAAGTGCATATTAGATGGAAATACTATTTTGTGATTATCATGAATTCATTGAAAACCATTTTATATTACATGTATATCATTCTGCTACATCAGGACTATTGGTGATATTGGTAGATCAATATATTCAAGACTCTTTGATATGATATGGAATTACATATTCAAGACATTTTTTATTAGAAACTGAACTTTCATTTATTTTGGATATTTAGAAATATTGGGATTTCATTTACAATATTGTGTGTTCATCTTACAAATCCCACTATAAAACTGAGAATTAAATATCTTGAATAAAAAGGTTGGTTTTGTGTCTTTTTTCTTGGTTTAAGACCATCCGTCCATCCATGCATATAATGTCTCCTCTGATACTAGAGGGGCTTTACATCAGTTTTATATTTTAATTTGGGTCCTATCTAAGTGACAAGGAGGATATCTTTGCTGATTAAACATAACGCAATTAGACTTTTATATCAGTGTAGCATAATGTCTCCTATGATAATTGATGACCGACGTAAGTTAAAGTGTTTGCTTTTTGTCATGTCGAAAAGTTCATAGTAGTGTTTAATTTCAACGGTATCGTAATGTGTAATATTTCATTTAGACAGCCGTTTGCATTTGTATATTGATGGGGAAATTATAATAATAGCTTAAAAAATTAATGCGCATATGACCGTTGGAATAAGACTATGTATCAACAGTGCTGGTTTTAGTAGGTAGGACTGTGGCTTGTTAGCAGAACGTAATTCTACCTTTACACCCACGGACAGTATTCTATGTTTGCTATAGTTCTGTTCAATAAGGGTTGCTATCTCCCCTGATTTATTACCTCCCTTTGCATGCTCTTCACAAATACAAGTAAATTGCATACATATAGTGGAATATATAAATAAATATATACACACATATATATATATATATATATATATATATATATATATATATATATATATATATATATATATATATATATATATATATATATATATATATATATATATAAAAGCAGCAGAGGGAGCGAATCCAACAAACGTTTTAGGCAAATAATTGTTAAGCAAATGCCTCTAACAAAAACAAAAAAAAATTCTTACCAACATACGTGCAGATTTGTTGTCGCGCCCCCTCTGCTGCTATGGGTTAAAATAATAGTTTCTGCGATGCTGCCCATTATTTATCAATAACTATCAACGATATGATCAATCAGTTTCGCTGCATAAGATTCTAAAGTACATTTATCATTTTATGACATTTTCCAATGTGGTTTATAAAAATCCATGTAATCAAACAAGTTATATTTTTTATTATATACCAATCGTATTCAAAATAATCATGGATTACTGAACTTAATAATTCATTTATGAATTTTTTATTATTATCGGGGTTGGACATATAGTATTTACGAATCCAAGTATCTTTTCGATGATTTTTATCTAATAATAAATATATATCATTTCATGCTAGTTGGGAACTTGTGTGACATATATACATGAAAACATAATTTATCGTCATATGGTTTACAATAGATAAATCCCCAACGTACGACCATTATACATAATTCACTTAATTCAATATAGAATTTTCCCCAGGTAACGCTAACCGAATATTTGATCAAGTCCGACACGATATGGTGTTCGAGGATCTGATAAATTTATCGTTACAAATCCATATGGAATTGACTGAGCGCGACTAAAGAAATTTCTGAAGAGATTATAATCCATATCACCGCCGCACCAAGTTTGCCATATTTCGTAGGGTATGTGTGTCAACTCCATTGATTACAGCAAGAATATTGCAGTTATCTCTGATCACTTTTGGTATTTAAGTGTATCGTTGAGTGACATATATCACGTCAGTGTTTTTATGTCTGCCTCTGGAAAATATCCTTGCGGGATTTTTTTAAATTGTCTAACATGGTATCGTCATATACGACTAAATTGTTAATACTTCTATCAATATCATCAATGCTCGGTGCATCCTCGATATCGGTTATAAACTCAATGATATCCTAACCGCTAACAGTAGTTGATGTTGCGAGTCGATACAAACAAGCAGAGACGTTAAAAACAAAATCATCGACTGAAGTTGCTTCTGCGTTTGAAAGGATTTATCGATGGGGTTCTCTGCATTGGTCTATCTATTACAAATTGATCCTGGCAAGGAATTTCAGGGTGCAGTGTTATCAACAATGAAGCATCATAATGTCACCATTAGACGAGGACATACTGCATTACACCGTGATCAGGCAATTGTTGAACGATTTAAAAGGACACTTGCTGAGCGGTTATTTTGGATATCAATACACAAAGGAATTTATTCAGGATAAACGATCCCGCGAATGGGTCAAGAGATTACCAGGCGTAAGTACCGCCCTGAATAATGAGATTACTCAAACAATCAACATGAAACTTAACAACGCGATTAAAAAAAAGTATATACCCGTAAAACCACAACATGATTTTTCAAAACAACCAATACTCGGCAATGTCACTGTTAGGTATTTATACGAACCAGGAGAGCTTGAAGGTGGTACAAAAAGAGCTACTGATCCTATTTGGATTGTTACTGTACATAAAATATCTCTTATAACACGATCCAGTCTATAGATTGGACTCAACTGCTCCTCAGCGAGGATTTACTCGGGAACAACTACAAGTGATACCCGAGAATACTCAATTACCGCCGCGTGATCTTAACTAGCACCTCTTTGTCTGTTGCACTCAAGACAAGTCAACATCACATTATCTCTGGTATGTCCAATATTGCTATTTTTTCTGTCTACGGTAAATTTTCGAGATTCCTTATCCGACCAACACCAACTCATTATACAATTGCAACTCGAGCAGTGATTATTATGTTGTTGTTTCAGTGTAATTATTAATTCGGCATCAATATCTAATTCTCTGTTATTTTTTGTATCCTGTTGTTTATAACCAGAGAGTTTTTTTTCTGATTATATCATCGCTGACAATATCACTTATTGTAGTGTCGTTATAGTCTAGAACAACTCTTCGAAGTTGATTTATTCTTCGTACACTGGACACTGCAAGATAAACTAATTCGACCACTCGATGTGATTATCTACCATCCAAACAATTGTATCTTGATATAGTCAATCCCTGTGAAGAATGTATTGTTGCTGCGTAACCTAGCACCCATGGGGATTTATCAGCGCGCAATGCATCTTTGATGACGCTAATATCAACCAGAACAATATCATTTAAACCAAAACCTGTTTTTCACTTTGTCCAGGAATATCAACTTCGATATTTTGTTTTCGTGTATCCTTGGGTCTATCACACAGCGGTGTAGGAAGTGTTGCAAATTTTTCTTTATGCAATCCACGTTTCCCAGAAATTATTTAATGGAGTTTCCGAAATTATTTTACGGGCTATTTCACATTGGAATCTATCCGGTTGTAATCTTATTAGTTTCTTGAACTCGCGTAATTGTTCATCAAGTGCTCTGTGATCAGTATTAATTTCTTCATAATAGTCTACAAAATTCTTTAACCAATCATGCGGGGATAAACCGACAAATGGTGGTGGTTGGTCATGATCGTCGCACATTATCACGCTTGTATTCGCTAGCAATAACTACTCGAGAAATTTTTGTAATACATCTAAAGATATCGTGCATATCTCAACCCAAATAATTATTTCAGGAATATATTTCTCACCCATTCGATCAGGAGTCCATTCGTCACCTTTCCATTGAAAGAAACTGTGATAAGTGCTTGCATTCACCCCTCGCTCTTTCATCTCTCTTGCAAGTCTGTGTGTCGGTGTTAGCACAATAATGTTTGATTAGGAAACACTAGCGTGAAAATCCGTAGGATTTTTCCCACGCAATAATTCAATTGCACAAGTCGTCTTTCCTGACACACCACAGCCGATTAAATAAACGGTTTTATATCTGCATATTGGATCAGATATCTGCGCTGCATTAGACAGTTCTGATATCTGATTAATTTTCAAGTAATTATTTTCAAGCGTAACATCTGCTGATTTGGAATAATCATGCAGCATTTCTTTTTTAGTTCTCCATGATCCCCAACTCTCGTCATAACTTGTGAATTCAGCTGCTACTTCGCTATGTTTCGCGTTTATATAAAATGAATCAGTGGCGACTCTAACCGCAGTGTCAGGAAATCTATTTATCATTGAAAATAAATTAATAGAAGCATAAACCAGCATAGATGCCATCAAATGTGTATACTGAAGACTGTATCCATCGTTGTAAGTAACAATTGTACCCAATTTGGTTCCATCGGGCAAGAAAGCGTCTTTATGATTTACATATATACCCTTAGATGTTACATCCGCGATTATAAAATCGTACTCAACGCTATCTATAATCAACCGTGAAGAATATCTTGTATTGTCGTGTTTTCCACCCTGAGTGAATTTACCGATTATTCTTCTACCGAGTTCTTTTGCTTGTTTTTTTTTTCAATTTCAAATAGCTGTTTGGACCATTTCATGATATATTCTTCGTCGCGATCAGGGAATTGTTTTTTGTTTTCGCTGATTATACTATCTAGATTAGGTTGTGTTAACCAGACTTCAGTCTGTGCTCTATATGATATAATCGCTTCACTGACAATCAATGATATCAGCATTTTAGAATCAATCATATTGATTGGCATCCAGTGTTTTTCAGAGATGTGTCTACCAATCCAAACATAACAGCACGGATGAAGTCCTGTAGCCAATTCAAATGATACCACACGATGAATCCGGTTAAATCAAAATCAGGCAGTGGTCCATTAATCGCAACAGGGGCCATCTCGTGTGTAGGATGTCCAAATTGCTTGAAGTACTCAGAGCATTCTCTGTACCCGACAAAACTAACGGGATAACACGCAACCATATCAACCGAAATAATATATTCAGCGGTGTATTTTGTATTCCATAATCCACCATGGTTATATTCGATACAACTTGATTTGATATCTGATAGAAATTCTGCTCTTGTTGGTTTCCACATGTTTTTGTTTCTTGCAAAATGAGCTGCAACCGACGGAATTGTAAAGCAGTTTGTTAATAATTGTTCATCGTGTTATGTTGAAAAACTACTAGCTAGTTTTTTCATCGCGTCATGGAGGGCTTCAGTACGGTATAACTCGCCGTTTGGTCTTACAAATTGATCGAATTTGCCCTATTCGTTTTCAAAACTGTGAAGTAACCACACTGACACGGGATCGTTTTTACTTAACTGGTAAATAAAATCAAATAATTTCACCTCAGAGATTTTCGGGGAGAACTCCGGGGATATATATTTTATTGTTCTATCCCGTGGAAATATTGTTACCGCAGGTGTCCATGCGTGTTCTTTATGGTCAATAATTATGATTGGAGCTCCATTTCATTTATATTTTGATTCGTGTAATACTTCTCCTGTTATCGTCATTATGGTTATTGGGTATCTTAATGATGTTTCTATTTTGGTTATATCCTGAATTGTTGCCCCCTGCTACTTCACTGTTAGCACCCATTCGTTAATTTTTTTGCGTCTTAGATCAGTCAATTTGTTTCCAGGCAACGCATTTTGAAATGTTATATTATTCGTTCCGCTACACAATTCATTCTTGACAAATATTTCATGGGTTTTAGTTTTTCAATACTGGATTTATCATTTAGCGGATGTATCCCATAAACAACTGCTGTTACAGGATAAGATCTCTCGTAATACGGTTTGTCAATTCCAGTCAGAATTCCTGGTTTGGAATCTCGACTCACAGTGACAGTTCTTTTATCCTTCAAGATGGGGTCAAATTTATCTCTGATAATCCAATCTCGTGTTTCTGAACGGATAATAAATTTCACTCTAAAAAGATAATTTTTCTTGTCAAGATACTAAATTATCTCGGCTGCTCTTTCGTCGTTCATGGTAGCATCAACGCTACCATCAATTCGAAATGTTGATTAACAGTGAGATGCTCCATCGCGCTTGAATTCATTAAAACAATCACGAATTTTAATTTTACCCAACATGGTTCTATCATCTATTAGACCCTTTGGTGCTACGAAGACTCTATCGAGATTGAATTTAGCATTTTTCCAGGGCTTAATTTTCGATAATCTCTTAAACTCCTTCATATTATAATTAAAACAAGTATTTAAATAAGAAATTTATATATAATGAATCATTGCAAATGGCTCATGATTGGATCAGTAACCCCGTATAACAAATCATGCAGAAAGGAATTATGTGGATATCATATGAAAAGTGTTCGTAACGGAAGTTATGGTCCCTGACATTGCCGACGATGTGGGGCATGGGTTAGAGGAACATCACAGTTGTGTCTCGGTTGTGGTGGTAAGAGATACAGAAAGTTGAAGCTTTATTATGATAAACGAATTAAGAACTTCATTAAAAACTCCATTAATGACTCTGAATGTGTCAGCGTTACTGACAGCGTCAACGACAAAATTATAAGAACTCCTCAAGATTATATTGGGAGATTCTCAAGTTAGAATTCAAGCAAATAATAAATTAGACAAATAGTATTATAGTATATAAATGAACCAAGAATTTCAACCGCATCCGTAATTAACGATAATGAGCCGCCCCGTGATGGTATTGTCAGACACTGCAGTCTGAAGAACCCAGTTGGTGTTGTGAGTAATCAGGGATAACTGAGGTTTACTGCTGTAGGGGAAAAATATCATAATCATCGTTTTGTGTATGAGGTATATAACGGATTGATCAGGGATGGTTTTGTTATTGATCACATAAATGGTATTAAAACTGATAAATCTTTGAATAATTTACGAGCTGTTACACAGAGTGAGAATACCAAACGGGGAAAAACTGGCACTTATAAAACAGTTGCAAGGAGACCCATACGATCATTTAATGCAGAAAATAACGAGGAAATGGTATTTCAATAAATAGCTGAAGCCGGTAGATATTTCGATATTTGCAAAGCCTCAGTACGATTTTTTGCAGAACGAGTACAAAATTCGGCTTTTTCAAAAAAGACCGGACAAAAAATTCAATTCGTTTATGTATAAATTTAATTTGGTACTATGAGTATATAACACCAAGGGAGATAACTCGTACGGGTATGCCGGCCTATGAAAGTATGGTTGTTTCAGTTATGTAGTTGTATTATCCTGTGCTGTCCTATATAACCATTCACGAATGGAGTTCTGGATTCGTTTAATGAAGGCTTATCTTTTCGGTAACACGTGTTTCTTATTTATAATGCTGTCTTCAATATCATCAAAGTCCGAAGGAATTTGATCACAGTTTAAACTATCTGATAATTGAAACCCTTGACTTTTCAAATTTGAAATTTCAGTTATGATCTCATTAATATCTTCAGAATACATATTTTACCTAATAAAAATATTTCTAATATATGATATTGATATATTTGATATTGATATATTTTTCAAAAAAATTAAGGTTATAATACCACACCGTTGACATCATTCATTGTCGTATATATGTATACATGTAAATGTGACGTCATTTGCCAAGCATATCTTATTGGGTAGAACAGACATCCAATCGGAACTGTGTATGGTCACCATTTCCATCCGAATTTATTTTAGTATCTTCTAATCCGCTATTTGGCGAGTTAGACTCCATCTCAGGGGATTATGTTTAGTGATACACTCTGGGCCCGATGAAATGTAAATTACACCTAAAACGGACCCTACGAGATGTATGATCTTATAGTCTTGTCGACAGTCATACAAATAACAATTTAATACATTTCAATAGTCAAGAGATACTGATTTCCCAATTACTCTTCATCCTCTCGACCAAGTGATAGCCATATTTTGATTTATAGTATGAGATAGCTTTTGCAATTGCCATTGTTTTCTACTCATCTGTATACGTCCTATCCCACCAATTAAATCACTCCTAACTCCTTCTCTACCTTGACTGCTTCGTCTCCAATTTCTCATCCTCAGCTCCTTTTTCCGACTAGCCATTGATTCACAATCGATATCTCCGCTACTTTTTTTTATTATATCTCCCTTCTAGACACTCGGCACTAAACTATACCTGAAGTATGCGCACTAAAGTCTTCCTTTAAGAAGGTTTGTATTTCTTAGAACCTCCTAAGTTTCCCCGCCAAAGTACGAATGGCTTCCCAGGATTATTAGCTTATAACTTTCCATCACGATGTTTGGACAATTACCAAGACAGAGATTCCATGGGTGGTGGGGGTATTCTTCTCTATGTAGATAGTTCCATTCGTTATAACAGATGTGTTGATCTAGAGACTATTGGGGTAGAGAGTATCTGGATCGAAGTAACCCTTGCGCAATCAAAGCCAATACTCTTATGTTCAGTTTACAGGCCACCTAATTCCACAGCTGATTGGATTCATATATTTGAGGCTCAGATTAAAAAAGCATTACTAAAGGAAGATTTAGAAACTATCATATTAGATGATTTTAACATTGACTACATGAAAACTCCACCATTAACATGGATAAGTAACATTGAAACTTACAACTTTACTCAATTAATTAACACCCCAACTAGAGTAACAGATAAAAGTGCTACTATCATTGATCATGTCTATACTAATAAACCTGAAAACATAAGTGAAATAAATGTGCCAGTGTTTGCACTGAGTGACCACTACCCAGTCTGTATAACTAGACATGTTCCGAAGAAATCATCTAAAAATGGGCAACACACTGAAATACGATAGACTTTAAACAGTTTGATGAGGAAATGTTCTTAAATGATTTAGTATGCAAACCCTTTAAATCAGTCTGCAATATAGCTGATGTCAACACTGCTTTAGATAAATGGAATCAGATGTTCAATGCAGCCTTAGACAAGCATGCCCCAATTAAAACAAAAATGGTTAAACACCAAATTACACCCAAGTGGATTACCCCTGAGATCAACGAGGCTAGGCACCTAAGAGATAATTTCCACAAGAAAAAAAGACTTGAAAAGCTATAGAAAGTGGAGGAATAAAACTAAAAATCTGATAACTAAGGCAAAAGAGAACTACTATAAACAGGCTATTAATGAAAGTAGAGTACCAAAACATTGTGGAAGCATCTAAAAGAGCTGAACCCACCCAAGAACAGTTGTCTTCCCCCTAGACTTAAGCAAAATGATGATATAGCAACATCTGTCCAAGACATTGTGGATATGTTCAACAATTTCTTCATAACCATCTCCAGTAACAGTATTCAGAACCAGACTAACATCCCAATTGAACTTGATGCTCTACAGTTATTTACAAGAGATAAAATTCCTGAATACAAATATTTTTCAATAGCTAATGTCAGTGAAGCTGACGTTTTTGATATGCTGATTAAGTTGAATATTAATAAATCCTCTGGATTGGATGGTATTAGTCTACGAATCCTTAAAATTGCTGCACCAGTCATAACAAAGTCATTAACGCATATCATAAATTTAAGTATAATGAGTGGTAATTTTCCAGAAAAATTGAAATGTGCAAAAGTTACACCTATCTTTAAGAAAGGTGAAAAGGAGGATCCAGGAAATTACAGACCAATATCAATTCCACCTGTATTGTCAAAACTGTTTGAAAAGCATGTAGCCATTCAGGTCTATAAATTTTTCAAACAAACTCTCTATTTCATAAAGCACAATCAGGATTTAGGAAGTACCTCTCATGCCAAACAGAACTTACCAAATTCTATTCTATTCTACTTTATTCTATTCAACCTAGCAGACAATACCCCCGGGCCTTCTGTAAATGTGGCAATATTTCCAATGCCTATAAGATCCTTTGGTACAACGTCCACCTACGAAGCTGGGTTCTCGCACCTTTAAGAAAGGTACCAACTACAGCCGCGGTGTCTAACATATTTACATGGCTTCTAACCTTTCGTTTGTTCCCTTGACTTCCGCAATCACGTGCGTGGCAATGTGACACGCTGAAACGGGAGTTTACATTCAACTACGATAAGACAACATTTGTGACGTTATTCGTTAATATAGGCAATTTAGTGATTGTCAGAAAATTAAATAGAGCAGCCATCGGTTATTGCATGGAAGCGTGTTTCGTTTCAAAGTTATGGATCGGTATTATTTACACAATGTTTGAAATATTTTTTAAAAAATAATTTAACTAAAACAGGAATGAGAAACGGGCAAAATTAGTGTCCATACTTGAAAATATGTACAATGGTTTTCTTTTATGTAGTTTTGTTTTGTTTTCATAGTCAATTTAGCAACATTATCCAACTCTAGTACTATGATCACGGAGAGTTCCAGCTGCAAAGAGCTCTTCTAAATAACTGAGAAACTAATATCAAGGAAACAATGTACACCACTTCCAGCTACTTTCTCTACAGTAGACCTTCCGGACCCTTGCAAATTTCTTCCGTGACAAAGGACAAACCATTAGAGAGTTGCTTGAAAACACAATTTCAATTGACTCGTCACCATACAGTTATGATACAGAATTTCAGCGACAACCATTAGGAGCACTTAAACCTGTCTCTATTGATTTGGTAAGGAGAATTGTGATGAAGAGTGCACCAAAGTCGTCTGAACTTGATCCAATTCCAACATCACTGCTGCTTAAGTGCTTAGACCCAATATTTCCTTCACTAACTGATGTTATTAATATCAGTATCTCATTGGGGGAATTCCAATCATTATTCAAAACTGCCATCGTAAAGCCTTTGCTGATTAAACCATCCTTTGGCCGTAACAATTTAAAGAATTACAGCCCAGTTTTTCATCTCCCATTCATACAAAAATTCCTAGCAAAAGTTATTCTAGATTGTATCTCATCTGATTTCAGACAGTGTTTTTTTAACAACGTACAGTCTGCATATCGCCCTTGCCACAGTACTGAAACTGCTCTTCTGAAAGAATTTAATGGCATTCCTTCTGCTTTGGACAGTGGAACGATTTTATTTGATTTGATTTGTCTACTGCATTGGACAGAATAGATTATGCAATATTACTTCACCGTCTCCAGCATGTATCTGGCATTCAGAATATAGCCTTACAGTGACTCAAGTCCTACGTATTCAACAGAACTTAAAATTGTATCTGCAAATGGAATACATTCCAGCCCAATTGATCTATATTGTGGTGTTCCACAGGGGTCTATTATTAGACCTGTTCGCTTGATTCTATACATTAAGCCGCTCTCAAGTGTCATAGATCATCACACAGCGTCTCACCAAATGTACACTGATGCCACCCAATTATACAAATCTACCCACCAAACTGAAGTTGCTGATACCATCCATGGAGTAGGGAGATGTTTTGCAGCTGTGAAATCATGGCTGACATGTATCAAACTGCAGATGAATGATAATAAAAGTGAGGCCATTCTGATCACAACACAAACACTTTCTCATTCCCATCCTTTACTTCTGACAATAAATATCAGCAACACCAACATTAAATTCACACAGTCAGCACAATGCTGTCACAGAATTAGGCCAAAAAACTTTTCTTATGCCTGAGAAATGTTTGACTATTTTTCGTTGTGCATGCGTACAACGTTATCTAGGGTGAAGAAGTGTTTATCCTAGTAAGTGACAGAACCAGCATATGTCTCGCTGGAAATTACTTGCGGTGAGTGACATTATAAGCACGATATGCACGAGTATTTTACCCTGAATATTACTCAATGTCCTATGAATTTAAGCAAGATCAACGTATAACCAACACTCTGATCGCTTTGGATCTTGACGATGAGCGCACGTATCTCCATTGTATTATATCGCCATAGGGGTGAGTGGTAAGTTTGTATTTCATTTGATATGCGAGGTTTATTGAGGTTGCATTGTCATATCGTGTAATGATTAATTTATTATAACGCGAATTTGAAATGTTGCGTACTGTGAATCTCAAGTTGCTATTTAGAGTTTAATGCATTAGCATTTTACTGAACTCATTATTATTACCATTTTGGTTTTATTGTAGCTAACAAGAGTGCACCGAGTCTGATGAGTTTAGCTGAAGAATTTAGCTGACGAGTTTATCTGACAAGTTTAACTGCTGTCGAATTTAGATGACATTTAGAGCTATCCTCAGCTGTCTATATGTTGATATGTATGTCTGTACAGTGGTGGAGCCACGACTGTAGAGTAGCTAATTAAAAGGTGCCGTAAGCTGTCTGTACGTGTGTATACGTATGACTGTACATGTAATGGATCCATAAAGTGTGCGAGCGGCCGATACAAGTCTGGGCCAACCCAAGGGACGTTGTGAAACTGCGGTTTATTAGTGTATGAATTGTGCGACTGTACAAGTGTCAAGAAGCATAGGTTTGTTCCAATTGTTCTTTCGATTGGTACATTTGTATTTACATGAGATTATTTTTAATCTTAGTAGTATTCCAGGAGATTTGTTAATCTCGCTTACAGTGCAGAACATTCGAAACGTATTTGTATACCTTGTCGATTATTTGAATCTCAAAACTAGCCAATACTAGCCAATATGTGAAAGTCGTACAGTGCATACTTTTATTTAAAACGAGGCTTCTTGAATCTATATATCAGAGAAATATAATAGTTTTGGATAATTTTCACTGTGTGAATGTTTGTATAGAATGATTGGATCAATTGTATGTTGAGAGCGTGTGAGAATTGTGGTATTTTTACATCATATAATTTTCTTTACTAATTAAATTCATAAATTGCCATCTTTCAAACATTGTTTCAGTTATTCATTTAATCCAAAATCAATCGGTTTCAATTCTGCGACTAATATCTAGGTGTTATTCCCGACAGTACTCTCACATTGCACCAACATGTCATGAACATATGCAATGTTGCATACCTTGAACTGAGACGAATCTGTTCCATTCGCACACCTCCATTAATCGGCACCATACACGATACAGAATCAAACACAAATTGTGTTATTTGCATTGTTTCACTGACAGACTCCAGTCCAACATATCTATCCGACCTCGCGCATGTGTATACACCAGTAAGATACTTGCGCTCCTCTTCTGACAATCTTGTACTCTTTGTTCCCACTATAAAAACGAAGTCGTATGGACAACGTTCTTTTCCATAAGAGGTCCTTGCGATGTGAAAGTAATTACCTATTGAAGACAGACACAGTGGTCCGGTTTAAGAGTGCTCGACTGTAGGAACTAACTTAAGAAACTTAATAATATTTGGTATCTTATATTTTTTCAGCATGTGTTTTGAGTTTTCCAATTTCATGATTTTACTATTTGTTTTTCTGTAGTGACGTCACACCCTTATAGATGTTGTAAAGCGCTTAGTTTTTTTTAAAGATTATGCGCTATACAATGTAGTCATTAGTATTATCATTATTAATTATTATTATTATTATTATTATTATTATTGTTATTATTATTATTATTATTATTCTTATTATATACAATTGATGTTCTAAAAGAACGTTGAATGTAATAGAAACACTGCAAGTGCTTGATATAAGAGTAAATGATAAGCGGTACAAAGTTCGTCACGCTATGAACGGTGTCTAAAATCTGTGTTAAATTTTCTTCTGCATTTTCCTCGAGGGCGTTGGAACTTGTTATTTATACTGATACACATGGATTGTCTCGGTAGTGTTTTCTTTCAAGCAATATATTTATAAGTTGTCTACAAATATTCAGTTAGTGTTCTGTGATGTTAGATGTATATAAGATTTACATAACTTTGGCAATGTGTCCGTCGTACGTCGTACCGAATTAATAATTATTTTATCCATCTTTAAAACCCCCCAACCTTTTCGTAATAAACTTTGGTACAGTATATATCCTGACACGAAGGGCAAATTTGTGCAAAAGTGACGATCGGCGGTCAGAGATGTACATTGTACCAAAAACAGCCAAACCCTTTAAACCTTGTTTTCAAATTCGGCTCAACTAAATTTGAGTAATTAGTTCATATAAAAAATGCAAATTACCTTAGCAAGTGACCTGTTACAAATTTGGAAAGCCCTTTGTCCTAAACATAAAAGGCATAATGTTTCAAACTGCGTCCAAAATCGCCTAATAGCAGTTTACCAAAACTGAGAGAAAAATATATGATAGAGATTTTTCAAGTAATAATAAATGACGACGAGATGCCATTAAAAACTACCGACGTTACTCAAATATAGAACCACTTAGAGGCTTTTCCTCAAAACTTTATCGACGTAGTATGACACATTTGACTGAGAGCAGTAAGACAAAGATGGTTTTAATTTGTCTACAAATTTTGCTGATCAGCCATCACTTGATCACTTGCGTCCCCAACTCTGTAGCAGTTGTGCAATGTATGACCTACTGTTTAATTTGTGAGATTATAACATTTCTTAAATGAAAATGCTTTGGAAGACTTTGTTTCTAAATGAAAACTTGAAATTTGTGTGCCTATCTTAGAATCTTTACTAAAACCACTATTTTAAATATTTTAGGATTTGGAATTTAAATATTTTATTTGATATGCCTTTAAAGAATTTGCTTATTTGCTTCTTATCTTGTGTACATTTTAACATGTATACAGTTTTATATATACCCAGTAGTGTTTTCGTATCGTGAACCATATGCATAGACACATACCCTTACCAAGGTTATAATTGTCCCCCATTACGATAAATTAGTTTGCTTATTATAATTAGTAATTATTTGTCAATCTGAATATTTTCAAAATATAATTGAAAGAAACGTGATAAACTTACACAATTCTCTCCTGGTAGCACGGTATTCGGAGCAGCAGAGAGGGTGAATCCTACAACTTTTCCGACAAAAAATCGATTGAGCCCTCAAACGGAAATAGAGCCTTCCTTCGAAATCTCATTTTAACCACAAAAAAATCTCCATTTGGCAAACGGAGACTTTGCGATTTTTCAATCAATTTTGGTCGCAACGTTGTTGTCTTTCACCCCCACTGCTGCTATGGGTTAATAATTTTTTTACGATGAAAATCACTAAGATTTCAACCGAATATTTGATCGAGTCCGATACGATATCGTGTCCGAGGGTCATGCAAATTTATTGTTACAAATCCGGACGGGGTTGACTGAGAATTACTAAAGAATTTTTTAAATTGATTATGATCCATATCACCGCAGCACCAAGTTTGCCAAATATTTCTAAGAGTATGAGTATCAACTCCGTTAAATACACACAATAAATTGCAGTTATCCCTGATCACTTTTGGAATCTGTGTGTAGCGTTGAGTGACATATATCACGTCCGTGTTTTTATGCCTGCCTCTGGAAAATATTCTAGCAGGATTTTTTTCTTTATCTAACATCACATCGCCGTATACAACTAAATTGTTAATACTTCCGTCGAGATCTTCTACTGATGGTGCCTCGTCAATATCGGTTATAAAATCAACGACGTTCTCACCTTTAATTTCTGATGCATTCTCGTTAAAATCCTTTAACACTTCATAGCATCGTTGATCATCTACGCTAGGAGCAACTAAATACAACTTATCCCACGTCATCCATCTCATTATTAAATTGAGCAACAATTGCGTCTTGCCGGATCCAGATGGCCCGATTATAATCATCCGGATATAGTTTGGTAGCGCTGCATGAGGCTTAACTAATTCTCTTGCTTTAGTCGCTGAAAATCAATTATATCCATATCTCTATACATAAATTATGGATCTATATTGTGTGAAGTGTAAAACGCGTACTGGCACAGATGACTTGACGACGATTACAACTAAAAATAACCGATCAGCGCTTTCTGGTAAATGCGTACAATGTGGTACAAAGAAATTTAGATTTGTGTCTATGAGATCTGCAGTAAATGCTATCATTTCTGATGATTTAAAAAAAAACGAGGTGATATCGCAGCCAAGCTAACTAAACTCCCTGGAACCCCATGGGCAAAGTATCCAGGAGAAAAACACCTTCCAGGGTATAGTTATTGTGGACCGGGAACAAGACTTGATATCAGACTCAATAATCATAACCAACCCAAACCCGGTGAAGAACCAATAAACGCCATTGATAAGGCGTGTCACGCTCATGATGTTGCATATAAGAGCAGTGATTTGCAGCAAAGACATCTAGCAGATGTGAAATTAATTCATGCATTAAATGCTATTCCTGATAAATCCTTCAAAGAAAAATTAGCTTCATGGTTAATAAAATCGGCTATGAAAAGCAAATTGATGTTAGGTGCTGGCAATTAATAACAATATGGAATCTATTTATTATTCTACGAGGGGATACTGGAGGGGTAACGCTGCAATCAATAAACTCGCTAGCGCTGCAAAAGTGAAAAAAGCTACTGCGGCTAATTGGTTATCCAAACAAGCTATATGGCAAATTTATCTACCAGCGCCTAAACAAATTTATTACTCGCATTTTGATGTGACTGTCCATAATGAAGTTCATCAGGCTGATATATTATTTTTGCCACATGATCGTGGTTACAAATACGCGTTAACCGTAGTTGATGTTGCGAGTCGATACAAAGAAGCAGAGCCGCTGAAAACAAAATCATCAACTGAAGTCGCTTCTGCATTTGAAAGGATTTATCGAAATGGTCCTCTGCGCTGGCCAAATCTGTTACAAGTTGATCCTGGCAAGGAATTTCAGGGTGTGGTTGCATCTACAATGAAACATCATAATGTCACCATACGACGAGGACATACTGCGTTACATCGCGATCAGGCAGTTGTAGAACGATTTAATCGGACTCTTGCTGAGCGGTTATTTGGATATCAATACGCGAAGGAGTTTATTCAGGATAAAAGATCCCGTGAATGGGTTAAGAGATTACCAGCTGTGATTACCGCGCTCAATAACGAGATTACTCGAACAATTAACATGAAACCTGTCAACGCGATTAAGAAAGCGTCTATACCAAAAATGGAAATTCAAGGAATTTCACAAAAAGATTTCAAAGAACCAATTCTTGGTAGTAATAACACTGTTAGGTATTTATACGAACCAGGAGAGCTGGAAGGTGGCACAAAAAGGGCTACTGATCCTATTTGGAGTGTTACTGCACACAAGATATCTACTAAAACACAATCAACTGGTAGACCTCCAATCTATAAATTGGATTCAACTGCTCCTCAGTGGGGGTTTACACGCGAACAACTCCAAGTGATTCCTGACGATACTCAATTGCCACCGCGGGGTCTTAACTAGCACCCCCCAGAGTCATTGTGCTGGCACCCCGGCGCCTGTTGCACTCAAGACATGTTAGCATCGAATTATCTCTTGTATGACCAATACTGCTATTCTTTCTATCCACGGTAAATTGTCGAGAATCCCTATCTGACCAACATCAATTCATTACACAATTGCAACTCGCGCAGTGATTATTCTGTTGCTGTTTCAACGTCATTATTAATTCAACATCAACATCAAATTCTCTATTATTTTTTTTTATCCTGCTGTTTATAACCAGAAAGTTTTTTTCTGATTATGTCCTCGATGAAATCATCGGCGCTGATAATATCACTTATTGCATTGTCATTAGGATTTTCAAGGACAATTCTTCTAAGCTGGTTTATTTTTCGTACTCTGGATACTGCGAGATAGACTAAATTCGACCATTCGATGCGATTATCCACCATCCAAACAATTGTGTCTGTGATAGTCAATCCCTGTGAGGAGTGTATCGTCGCTGCGTATCCTAGCGTCCATGGGGATTTATTAGCACGCAATGCTTCTTCAACGACGCTGATATCAACCAGCACAATATCATTTAATACGAGAATTTGTTTTTCACGCTGTCCTGGAATATCAACTTCGATATTCTGTTTTCGTGTATCCGAAGGCCTATAACAAAGAGGCACTGGAAGTATGGCACAATTTTCTTTATGCGTTTCAAAAAACTTCATCTGAAGTGTGTCTCTGACTATTTTTCTACTTGCAATTATCAAATCGTTTGGTCTCCATGTTTCCCAAAAATCATTCATGGGAGTCTCTGAAATCACTTCACGCGCTATTTCACATTGGATTTTATCCGGTTGTAATCTAACTAGCGCTTTGAATTCTCGTAATCGTTCATCAAGTGATCTATAATCAGTGTTAATTTCTTCATAATAGTCTACAAAACCCTTTAGTCACTCATGTGAGGATACACCGACAAATGGTGGTGGTTGGCCGTGATCACCGCACATGACGACTTTTGTGTTTTTGTTTAACAACCACTCAAGAAATGTTTGTAATACATCTAATGACACTGTGCATATTTCATACCAAATTATGATTTCAGGAATAAATTTATCACCCATTCGATCAGGGGTCCATTCATCGCCTTTCCATCGAAAGAAACTATGGTAAGTACAGGCATTTACCCCTCGTTGTTTCATCTCTCTGGCGAGTCTGTGAGTTGGTGTTAGCACAATCATGGTTGACCGACGAAATAATTAAATTGCACTTGTTGTCTTTCCTGACCCACCACAACCGTTTAAATAAACTGTCTTGTATCTACATATTGGATCAGATACCGGTGGTGCATTAGAAAATTCTGATTGAATTTCAATACGGTTACAACAAAGATATTTATCATCAATGGTAACGTCTGCGGATTCACAATACTCATGTAGTGTTTCCTTTTTAAATCGCCAACGCCCCCAATTTTCTTCGGGATCTGTGAATGCCGCTACAGCTGATTTGTATTTATTGTGTATATACATCGAATCAGTGGCTACTCTAACCGCGGTATTAGGAAATCTATTTATCATCGAAAATAGATTAATAGAAGCATAGGCTAGCATAGAACTTCTCAAATGTGTGTACTGGGAATTATATCCATCACAGTAGGTAACAACCGTACCTAATTTCTCACCATTGGATAGAAAAGCATCTTTACAGGATATAAGTTTTACCTGTTTCGTTAAATCCGTTACAATAAAATCGTATTCAGCGACGTCTATGATCAACCGCGAAGAATATTTTGCATTGTCGTATCTTCCACCCTGGGTAAATTTACCGATTATTCTTCGTCCAAATCTTTTGCTTGTTCTTTTTTAATTTCAAATAACTCCTTAGACCAATTCATGATTTGTTATTCATTGAAATCAGGAAATTGTTTTCGCTGTTCGCTAATTATTCTATCTAGATCGGGTTGTGGTAGCCAAACTTCTTTCTGAGCTCGATAGGTATAATCGCTTCACTGACAATTAACGATTGTAACATCTCACAATCAATCATATATCGTAGTAACACTATAGGCATCCACGCCTTTTCAGATATATGTCTACCAAGCCAAACATAACTACACGGATGTAACCCTGTAGCTAATTCGAATGATATCACACGAGCGAATCCAGTTAAATCAAAATCAGGCAATGGACCATTAATCGCAACACGAGTCATTTCATGCATGGGGTGTCCAAATCGTTTAAAATGGTTACTACATTCCCCATACCCGAAAAAACTTCCAGGATAACACGCGGATATATCAATTGAAATCATACCATCACGTGAGTATTTTGTATTCCACAGTCCTCCATGACCGAAGTCGACGCAACTCAATTTAACGTCTTCGAAAAATCACTTCGTGTTGGACGCCATGAGTTTTTTTCTCTTGCAAAGTGAGCTACCACTAATGGAATAGTAAAACTATCCGTCAATAGTTTTTCATGGAAACTCTCCGGTGAAAAATCATTAGCGATTTTTCTCATTCTAGTATCTAACTCTTCAACGCGATATAATTCACCATTTGGTCTTACAAATTGATCGAATCCTGATTCGGAACCAGCACTACTAAGTAACCACACTGACACAGGATCATCTTTGCACGACGCGTGAATAGCATCGAATAATTTCTCTTCATAGAAAACATCTCTGATGAATTCTTCGGGGATATATCTCACGATTCGTTCTCGTAGAAATATTGTTACTTCAGGTGTCCACGCGTGTTTGTTATGATCAATAATTTGTATTGGCGCTCCATTTTTGTTATATTTCGGTTCGTATAAAACTTCTCCGGTTATTGTCATAACGGTTATTGGGAATCTTAATAAAGTTTCTAATTTAGCTATATCAGAAATCTTTGCACCGTGCTGTTTCACTGTCAGTTCCCATTCGGTTTTTTTCCTACGTTGCAGATCGGTTAGTTTATTTCCTCTGGATGCATTTGTGAAGTGTTCCATTACCCGTGTTGCTACACAATTCAGTGAACTAGAATATTTCATAGGAGCTAGTTTTGCAATATTGGGTTTATCATTTAACGGATATATTCCATAAACGATTGCTGTTACAGGATAAGATCTCGCGTAGTATGGTTTGTCAATTCCAGTTAGAATTCCTGGTTTGGAATCTCTACTCACAATGACAGTTTTTTTATTCCTAAGGATTGGTTCAAATTTATCCCTGATAATCCATTTGCCTTCGACTTTGATAATGAATTTTATTCTGAAAAAATACTTCTGTTGAGAATTGCTTTGCAATGAAAATCCTTTGGATTTCCAGGCCCTTGGCCCACCAAAGTGTGAAATCACCTCAGCTGCTCTTTCATCGTTCATAGTAGCATCGATGATGGGTACATTGACATCATCATTGATAATTCGAAATGTCGACCAACAATGTGCTGCACCGTCTCGGTAGAATTCATTAAAACACTCCCTGATTTTACCCAGTATAGTTCTATCACCGATTAGACGTTTTGATGTATCAGAGACTCTATCGAGATTGAAATTAACATTTTTCCAGGGTTTAATTTTCGATAATCTTTGGAACTCCTTATCGAGATTGAATTTAGCATTTTTCCAAGGCTTAATTTTAGATAATCTCTGGAACTCCTTATCGAGATTGAATTTAACATTTTTCCAGGGTTTAATTTTCGATAATCTCTCGAACTTCTTCATTAGACGTTTTTTTGGTTTATCGAGATTAAATCTAGGACTAATTTTCAATAATCTCTTAAACTCCTTCATGTTACCGTCCACTAGACGTTTTTTTGGTTTATCGAGATTAAATCTAGGACTAATTTTCAATAATCTCTTAAACTCCTTCATGTTACCGTCTACTAGACGTTTTTTTTTGTTTATCGAGATTAAATCTAGGACTAATTTTCAATAATCTCTTAAACTCCTTATCAGGATTGAATTGAGCATTTTTGCAATGCGTAAGTTTCGATAATCTCTCAAACTTCTTCATACTATAATTAAAATAAGCATTTAAATGAAAGATTTATGTATAATGAATCCCTGCAAATGGCTCATGATTGGATCAGTGACACCGTGTAACAAATCATGCAGAAATGAATTCTGTGGGTATCATATGCAAAGTTTTCGACGTGGAAGCCTTGGTCCGTTACCCTGCATACGATGTGGGGTTGGGGTCAGGGGGAAATCACAATTATGTTTGAATTGCGGTGGCAAACGATACAGGGAATTGAAGCGTTATTATGACAAAAGAATCACAAATGGAAAATCGTATGAATTTTCAATCAAAAATTCTGACCTTGATTCTGTCAGCGACAAAGTCATAAGAACCCCCCAAGACTACATCGAAAGATTCTCCAAAGATATAATCATTAGACCAAACAATGAATTAGACAAATAGTATTAGTATACGAATGAACCAAGAATTCAGACTACACCCTGTGATTAAAACTTATGAAGCATCTAGTGATGGTGTTGTAAGAAACCGTAGACTGAAGAAACCAGTTGGTATTGTGAATAATCGAGGGTATTTGAAGTTTGGCGCTGGAAAGAAAATTTATTACTGCCATCGTTTCGTGTATGAGTGTGGATTAATTAAGGATGGTTTTGTTATTGATCACATTGATTCTAATCCAAAGAACAATTCTTTATCAAATCTGTAAGCTGTTACACAAAGTGAGAATTTGAAACGAGGAAAGACTGGTACTTGCTCAAAAAAAGTGAGACCCGTAAAATCTTTGAATACAATAACTAATGAAGAAAAAAATATTTCAATATATGAATGAAGCAAGTGGGTATTTCAATATTTGTAGAGCCTCAGTACGATATGTTGCAGAAGGAATCTATCGATCTGCCATTTCAAAAAAGACCGGACAGAAAATTCAATTTATTTATGTCTGATGCGTCATATTTTTCATTTAGAAATATGTAATCACCATAGAATATGAATTCTGAAAAAATGATTAGCATTATTGATGAAATTCTAAAATTGAAACATCAGGATGTCAAACTATCTGATGGGTTAAATCCTGATCAAATCATGTCAGATTTTCAGGATATAGAATACTGAGTTAAACTAACAAGTATATGCTACCAAAGAAATACGCGTTAATCAAAAAAATTCAGAATTCTATTCGAGACTCTCTTTCATTTTCCAGTTATGTAAGTGCGTTTGTGCCGTTATATACTATCGTAGAGGGAATACGAAAAGAATTAGGTAGGGAATACGAATTGAAAAAGGATATCAATTCTAAAGTTAGAAACATAAGAGCGTTAATTCAAGAAAATGAACGATTTTGACCGTGACCGACCCTCAAAGAGATTTCGCCATTTTTTGATTGTGACCGACCCTCAGAGAGATTTTCATTTTTTTTTTAGCATTTTTTGATTGAAAACAACAAAATAAGTGAATAAAAAATATTTCACACACAGTGAATAAAAAATCGATAGGCCGTTAATGGATGGTTTAGTCGATATGATGATTCCGATTGATCAAAAAAAGAATGGAGAAAGGGTGAAAATATAATTATTATAGAGAATTTCACCCTTTCTCCATCAATGATAGGGCTGTTAAAACAATCAAATAAGACCTCCACGGTGATGTTAAAAATCATCTGACATGTCTGACATGTAACAAAAATGAGGAAAGTCACAGAATTATTATTTTATTAGAAAATATGTGACTTTCCTCATCACTGATAGAGCTGTTAAAACAATCAAATAACACTTCTATGATGGTGTTAAAAATCATCTGACGTGTCGAATTAACTGAAAAGTGTTTCCGTCTGTTAGGTCAGGTTCGGAAAATTGTTTTGCAATTGAAAAATTGTTCGCGATTTCAAATAATGGTCAATGAAGCATTAACGACCCGATTGGCTCGTGAACGACTAGATGCAATCAAGAGATTTATACCAATTCGCGACTCTGAAGAATAAAACTGCAACAACGACAGAGTTTACAAACTGATTTTGCTGTGGGATCTGAAGAATTGTTTAAGCCAGTAACCACAGCAACGAAAGGGGTAGAGCGTGCTACACGGGGAGATGTTCCCGAGACGGGGAAATTTGTTATCGGTGAACTTGAAAAAATAGCAGCGAAAACTGAACAAACAAAACAGGCTGTACAAAAAATGGAATAAAAAAGAACAGTAGATGATTTACGCGTGAGATTTAACGAGGAAGGGTTAGCAGAAATCGATGAGACTGATCCAACAGAAATTCCTGCGCTTGTTGTTACGACTTATGAAAACAGAAAAAATTTGTTGAAACCAGAACATCATAAGTTTGTTAGGAGTATAACTCATTGGGCTGATATATTTTACAAAATCAAAACTAAAAAAAGTCAAATTAAGACAGATAGTGCATAATACATTGAATATATCAATGCGGTGGATATAGTGTATAAACGATTTGAAGAGTTTAAACAACAACAAAAACCGAAAAAACCGCAAAAGCGACAGCAACCTGCAAAGAAAGTATTCTACTCGCCTAAAAAACTACCACCTGATCGAGATGATGATGTTCTTGATTATTTACAAAAAACCGATTTAGAAAAATTGGATAAGAACTAGATGAAGCAACTGGTTATAGCGGAAGTGGATTGCAAGATTCCAGTGAAAACGCTAGCGTTGGAAACTCTTCGGGTTTCTGTCCTGGCAGTGTTCTCAGTGATATATCACGATTAGAAGTTCTCATTGGAGGAAAACGAGCTGGAAATAACTCACCGGAAATAATTAATGAAGCAGCTGATATCTGCAGGCGGTTATTTCAAGGCGGTATCATGGATATCATCACATATCGAGATTTCATTGGCGAGTTAGTGGAAAGTGGGTATAATAGTGACTGAATTCAAATTGACATTTTTTTTACAATTGAAAAATTGTTTCTGATTTCAAATAATGATCATACACTACAACCATGATAAACCAACCCCAGTCTATGTAGTTAGTTCACGGTTTCCAGTTTATAGAGCATACTATGGTGATGGTTATTTGCAAGAATGTCTCCAAAAGTGATGCCGTTAGCTAAACAATTATCAATGAAAGGAATTGATGTTATTCGTGATAAGGGTATCAGTGCTGTTGGAGATCTTACCGGGAAAGCGTTTTCAGCCGCGAAGAATAAAATAACATCGCTAGTGAAATCATGGAGAAAGAAACCGTTACCGTCTACAGCGGAAATGCCCGCGAGTGTTAGTAAAATTATAAATAACGCAGTAGATGAAAAACTAGCATCGTTGATAACCACCGACCAAAGCAATATTGCAAATATGATAGCAGGAAGCGGCTTTAAAAAACTACGACGATGAAAATCGTTTACGATTTCACGATAAATAGAATAAAATGTTCAAAAAGTCACCTGATCCAGCGTTTGATATAGACGCCCCAGTTGGCAAGGATGATTCTGTACGCGATTATCAATATTACGCCTATCATGCAATAGACTCAAATAGTCGATCAAGAATTGAACTTCAAGTCCATGATACCAGTAAGTATTTTCTACCCGCTGAAGCGTTTATTGAAGTAGAAGGAGAACTTGTAACAGCTGCTAATACTACTGCTGTACCGGCACCGTATCAAGCTGGTACTCAAGTCGGTTTAGTCAATAATGGTATTATGGCGTTATTTGAGAGTGCAAGATACCTCATCGATCGAAAAGAAATCGAGTCGATAGATCGCGATGTTGATGTGGCTACAACAATAATCGGGTTAGGGAGATATTCTGATGATTATACAAGATCGGCGGGACCTTCTATGATGTTTGCAAAGGATGGTAAGAATACCGCTGGAGGAAATCAATTTTTTGTAAGACGACTAAAGAATAATGCTGGTGCCGCTGATATTGATGCTGAGAATATGATTATAAACAACGATCCTAACTTCAATCTAGGAGCTGCAAGACGTATTTCAATGTTGCAAGGAGCGCGTAGATAATTTTCATGCGCAATTCCACTGCATCACATATTTGGATTCTGTAGAAACGTCCGAAAAGTTATCTACGGGGCGAAGCATACAGTAGCGCTTGTACGAAAGGGTGATGATAATGACGCAATTTGGAGGATTCCAGCAGACAATGCAAATCCCAATGCTGATGCCGGTAAAGTCAATTTAACAAAAATATCATTGTGGATGCCAATGTTGACTCCATCAATCACCGCAGAAGGACAATTACTATCATTTATGGATCAAGGAGGAAAATCATTACTAAGTTGGTTAACCGTGAGTACAGATGTTAAACAATCAAATCTGAACGGGTTATTCACTTGGAACCTAGCATCAAAACAAGGTGTTGCTGCGCCACGTCATATATTTGTAGCGTTACAGGATAACACACAAGTTGGCGATCAACGTTTCAGTCATATGATATTTGATCCATTAGGTGTTAAAGACGTCTCACTGAGAATAAACGGCCAGCAGGAACCATCCGAAGATGTACAACTTGATTACACAGAAAATCATATTGCTCGCGTGTATCATAGGTTGCTGTCGTTTATGGCACGCGATCAAAATGTTGATACTGGTCTACAAATATCACAATTGGATTTTAAGAATCTGTATACGATCTATTACTTTTCGCTGGAACATCTCGATTTAACAAGACAGTCTGTGGTTGATATACACTTTAGAGCTAATGTAACCCGTTCTGGTGCTATTGCTAATGATAGAGCGGTTGCTGTCATTCTCAGCGACAAATCAATGCTACTTGAAGGTGTTGGAGGAAGAATGAGAGTGGTAGATGCGCCAGTGGAAAAATCTATGATTTTCAAAGCATGTAATCGAAACTTTATAGCAATTAGATCAATCTGTTATTGTATAATGTCGTATAGTAATATCAATGTGTCTTTGACACCTGCTCAATTAAAAAACTACAGTCCAAATCAACTAAGCAATGTGGAACCACAATCACGCTGAAACCCAATCAAATGACTGGCGGGGCGAATAAATTATCGCTGACAACTCGTCAAGTAAAACATTTCAATGATGCACTTGTAGCAAAAAAAGGTGTCCAGATTACTATTTCTGCGGCTGCTATCAAAAACATGATTAAAACAGGTGGTATATTCCCGTTGTTAGCTGCGATTCCAGCATTGATTGCGGCAGCAGCCCCATCGGTGGCTAAAGCGGCAGCGTTAGGAGCTGTTGATACCGCGGCAGGAATGGCACTAAATAAAGCAGCGGGGAAGGGGTATAAAAAAAAGGGAAAGGGTCTAAGACTACCAGGAACCCCGTATTCATGGTACAGCGGAAAAGGTCTAAGACTAGGACCGGTTTATTAATTGATCGATTGTAGAGTCTTTGATTGAGGAACCGACGGTTCCTATGTCCAATTTTGATTTACTCGATGCTGCTAAAAAACTCGCCATAAAACACTTCAGAGGTGTCTTTATGAAAGATCAATTACCGACACAACCCAACAGCGTTGAAACCGGTATCATTAATCTCGATAACAGCACCGGACCTGGTACTCACTGGGATGCATACACTATTGATCCACGTGGGGTTGTCTATTTTGATTCATATGGATTAGCACCGCCAAAAGAGTTTATGCGTTATATAAAAACTTTTCCAATGAAGACTTGGTATTCTACGCTACCAACACAACAAATGAATGACCCACCAATATGCGGCAGCAAAGTATTAAATGTTCTTGATGCTATTTCTAACTCCTTGGGTAACCAAAGGGGAAAACCACCACATGTTGTCGTAAATGAATACACCAGCAATCGCTTTTTAGAGAGAGAGTTTTACAATAACATGATTGATATTTGGGGAAGACCTCTATCAGCGCTGAAGAAACCCGGTGCCAATGGCACTGCAACGTTTGATTTAAAAAAATAATCGAAGATGAAATAGCTGAGACATTGAATTTAGCAAGTGTTGATCCTAATGAAATAGTTGAATTTCAAGATCGTCAGGGTAAATTGAAAACTAGTAATGTGTCGTTGGATGATATTTTGGTTAAACAACAAAACGCAATCGAGGATACTATCGCGTTATTTTCCGATCAGGGTAAACTCAAACCGGGTGAAGTTTTTCGACTATTACAGATAGACTAGAAACCCTCAACGATTTTGCGTTGGAACTAACAACACTTCAATCTAAAATTGAAGAACACGGAAAACAGTTTTCAATTTTTCGTAGGAACATCGTGAATAAATTTATTGGAACCCCGTTGGATAAAATTGAAATAAAACTCCCGGATATCAAAAAATTCATCGATGAGACAAAAAACTTCATCGAAGCCATCAAAACTGATTTTCCGAGGATGATAACAATCATTGAAAAAGCAAAAATTCCTCATGAGAAAACCAATAACGTAGTATACACAATCCAACACGGATCATTTGCGTGGACACCTACAAACAACAAATTAGACATCACTGCAACCGTTAAGGGTATTTATCGATTAACACTAGTGACATCGACTCAATTTAATATTTCATCGTCGAGTTCATCCGGGGTCAACAATACGATTTCAGCGATCATCGACAAGGATAGAACGGAAAAGCTCACGATAACATCTACTGATAAAAATTTGGTTAGGGTTTCAACAACGTGGTATGTGGAATTCGTAGCGGATTTAAGTAAATAACTAAATTGAAAGGAAAATCCTTCGGATTTCACAATTGAAAACGCTAGCGTTTTTAAAATAAAAATGATTTCATCAACGCAATGTCGCTATTATCAGGTCAGAGAATTTCAAACTAGACTCAAAACCCTCGCCGAGGAGTATCAAATAAAAATAAAAAAATACCGACGAAGAATCACCGCAATTGATATTACTATGTACTCGGTGTCAAGCGTTCTCGCTGGCGCCGGAATAATACTTGCATCGGTTACAATGATTGCCCCGGTCGTAGTTCCAATTTGCATTTCTGCTGTGGCTACAATCGCGGGTATATCAACCGGGATAACAAAAAAAATATCATCATGCAGCCAGAGTAAACTGCAAGATTACTTAATTTAATTTCATGTTGTATAAACCGCATACTCGCAATTATCCTCGATGATATCGTCGTCACTCGATAATACAATTATATCAGATAGTGAGTTCTCAGCGATGGTCAGTATTTACGATTCCGCGATATCAAAATTAGAGCGACAACAACAGTATAATAACAATGACAACACGGATGGAATCGGAAAACACGAACCCGAAAACCAGCATGATATCAATAACATCAACGATATCAGATACTGAGTTCTCGGTGATGGTCAGTATTTACGATTCCGCGATATCAAAATTAGAAATACAACAACAGTATAATAACAATGACAACACCGATGGAATTACTTCAACAAATAGTGGAGAACACGAATCCAGTACAAACAAGCATGATATCAATAACATCAACGAATCCTGAATTCAGTGTGAATTTTCCTAGCCCAGTCTCCGTGAAGGAGATAGCGCTAGCAAAACTACGAGTGTATCACAGTTGGCCTAATATCAGATCGGTAGCATTTGGTGGTCAACAACCGAATAATTCCTTGGTGTTCACGAATAAGAATAAAGAAGACGGGACTCCAGACTGGAACGTTGTTTCGATAATAACAGGGTCCTACCAAATTGAACAAATCAATAATGAATTCGCTCGTAGAATAAAATAGATTACTGGAAAAGAATCAAAAATCGCTTTAACGGTTCATGAGCCGACGCTATCATCCGCAATTGAGATAAGCACAGAAGGATACGTCGTAGATATCTATCAGAGTTCTATAAGAACCGTACTAGGATGGCCTGAATTATCGCCCCGGGGAAAAACCGTTGATATACCCGAACCATAAAAAACTGATTGTCACCGACGTGATAAAACCCGATAATCCAATAAAGAGTTATAAAGATCACCAAATCACTTTAGAGTTTTTTGATATCGGAATCCTACCAACTGGGAGAGAGAAGGAAGGGGATAGAATAGAGGCATATCATATTGTTAGCGAACGTAGAATTATTGAAAATTTCACAGCAATGAATAATGATTTTTCCCTGTTGTTAATATCTCTTAAATCCGGCTCTCTCACCCGAGATGAATTTATCAGCGTCGTAGAAACATGTAACAAAATCATCGACGATATGGAAACATTTAATTTGAAAATTATTCAGGATATACTAGATGACGGTAAACCCCAATCGAGAATAACATTTGCATCAAAATTTAAAATCCCCGTTAAGGATATTCCAACAGTCAAACTACCAGGATATAACGTACCAGAACTAAAAAAACTTCTCAGTGATGCCATCGATGTTGGTTTTAAAATAATTCATGATGCATGGAGAAAAACAGCATCATCGGAAATAAAAATCCTCAAACATAATAATAGCCCAGACGGTGACGGCAGACATATCGCTCCGTTCAACGTGAATATATCCTCAGTGATTGCGCTCAATTTAGTATGCGATGTTATCGAAGGAAGCTATCAAATTAATCTCGAGCGATCAAATCAAGCTCAGCAAGGATATATTCTATACTCATTTGCACCAACAGCCCCTCCAGGATTTTTAATAATTGAGTCTCCTGTTAATCCAGTCTATATGCGGTGTCATAATGATTCGCTAACCAGAATTAATTTAAAACTCACTGACCAGTCCAATAATCTGATTGATCTACAAGGTGAGGTTTTACAAATTAGTCTGTTTGTGAAGTCCTAAAAGGATTTCCGTCCTGTGACACGATATCGTATCGGACTCGATCAAATATTCGGTTGAAATCTTAGTGATTTTCATCGTAAAAAAATTATTAACTCATAGCAGCAGAGGGGATGAACGACAACAACGTTGCGACCAAAATTGATTGAAAAATCGCAAAGTCTCCGTTTGCCAAATGGAGATATTTTTTTTGTGTGGTTAAAATGAGATTTCGAAGGAATGCTCTATTTCCATTTGAGGGCTCAATCGATTTTTTGACGGAAAAGTTGTAGGATTCACCCTCTCTGCTGCTTTCGGTAATAGATACGCATTCATTTCTGAAGTATATTCAATACAAGTGGCAAGAATTATTAGAGTTAAAAGTATAAACGTTTATTCCCTACAAATAACACATAGGAAATTGTTAAGGTAACTATGAACGTAGCCCTCATCTACGTCATGACGTCTCGTCCTTATTAGTTTAATAATGCTCATTGTAATGTGATGTTCGGAGTTGCTAATATTTATATAACTCGTATTTAGAAAGGCATTTAATACAATTAATGTTTTTCTTTTACAGTTAATGATAATGATATAGAGAAGAAACCTTTCTACCACCGCCACCACCACCACCACCACTACTATTATCACTACTACCAGTAAAATCAGTAACAACAGCTATCTATATATCTATCCCTTAGTCTTGTCGACCATTGGGGCACCACTGATGACCTGCCAACCAGCTTCCTCCATTCCAATCTGTTCTCTGATACTTTCACTGTGTCACTCAGCTTCAGTCCTGTCCACTCTGAGATGTTATCCTCCTATCTTTACCTCTGTCTTCCTCTCCTTCGCACTCTCTGCACAGTAACTTGCATGATTGTCTTAGCAAGACCTGTTGATTGTGTGACATGTCCATACAATTTCATTTTGCGCTTTTTCACAATGGTCAATAGCTCTTCATATGACCAATGGCTTGCTTAATTATGTTTCCCACTTCCTCATTCGTGACATGATCTCTATATGTAATGCCAAGCAACCTTCGAAAGCATATCATTTCAATAGCTTGTATCCTCCTTTCGAGATCCGCTGTGAGGGTCCATGACTCGCAGGCATATAGAAATACAGATGCAACCAAGGAGCGCATCAGTCTGATTTTTGAGCTGACTAAGGTGTTTTTCTTTCCAACTGTCTTCAGCCTTTCCATTGCTGTTATTGTCAGCGCAATCCTGGACAATATTTTTGGTTTTGATCCCTCGTCTGCCACGATGGCTCCTAAGTACTTGAATCTATTAACTGTTTCAAGTTTTTGGCCTCTAATCATGATGTCAGTGCTGATGCCACTGGTGTTGTTTGTCATCAATTTGGTCTTCTCCGCATTGATTTCCATACGAAAAGCAGTAGCTGTCCAGTCCAGTTTTTCCACCAACTGAGCTAGCTCCTCCTCATTTCCTGCAAAGCCATCGATGTCATCAGCAAAGCGCATATTCGTTATTATTCTGCCTTTAATACTGACAGTTCCTTCATGGTCATCCAGTGCATCTGTCATGATTATTTCAAGGAAGATGTTGACGAGAGTAGGTGAAAGCAAGTAGTCCTGTCTGATTCCCACAGTTGCCCTAAACAAATCTCCTGCGCTGGTGTCCTTGCTGTAAATGATTTCTATGACTTTGATCAGGTTAGCGTTGATTTTGTACAGCTTCATGGTGGACCAAAGGGCTGCATGCCATACTCTGTCAAACGCCTTCTTAAAATCTATAAAGACATGATAAAGGTCTTGTTGGTGCTGGATGTATTTCTCACATAGTATTCTCAGGTTGAAAATATGTTCAGTTGTGCTTCGCCCTGGTCTGAAGCCTGCATGTTCTTCAGCTATGATTTCCTCTGCCCGCGGCTTCAGTCTGTTTAATATGATTTTTAGCATGACTTTGCATGGGTGGCATTAAAGACTGATCGCACGATAGTTCTGACATTGCTGAAAATTGCCTTTTCTCGGAAGACTTACTTTGAGTGACTGCGTCCATGGTGTTGGCCATTCCCTTGTCTGCCAGATCTTGTTGCAGATTGTTATTAGGGCGCTTATCATGGCTTCAACCCCTTCTTGGACTAGTTCTGCAAGAATGTTGTCTACTCCTGCTGCCTTCCCTTTTTTCAATGCTTTCACTGCAGCCTCTACGTCTTCTCGGAGGATGGGGTAGTTGTCAGTGTTGGTCACTAATGGGGTGTTGAGTATGTCTGGATCCCCTGGAGGTCTGTGGTTGTACAGGTCTGAGCAGTATTCTGTCCATCTCTTAAGAATATATTGTTCTTCTGTAAGTCAGTTCCCTCCCTTATCTTGAATGATGGAGGAGCGTCCTTGTTTTACACTGATTAGGTCTTTCACCAGTTGGTATGCTTTTTTGCTATAATTTTTCTTTAGATTCTTTTCTATATCTTTACACTGGTCTTCAATTCATGTCTCCCTTGCCTTTCTCATTTTTTTCTTGATAACCTGGTTGATTTCCTTGTATTGGTTTGCTCCTTCTACTTCTGACTTCTTCTTTTTTAGTTTTTGACGCTTGTAACACAGATCAAGTATGTCAGTTGTAACCCAAGGTTCTTTGGTCGTCGATGTTCGCCAAGGATCTCACTGGCTGTTTGGGTCACTGCTATGTTAAATGTGTCGATCATTGTGTCTATAACTGTGTTCTATGCACCAAGAAGTAACAGTGGTGCAAATTCCCCTCCTATCCTTGCCTGTAAGGCTTCCAAGACCTCTGGATCTTTTAGCTTGTCAACGCTGAACTTGATTCTTGTGGGGCCCTCTTTGTCGACTTTTTTAGACGTAGTCGGAGGGTCATCATGACTAAGTCATGGTCACTTCCAATGTCTGCTCCTGGGAAACTTCTTGTCTTGGCAATGTTTACGCTGGTGTGGAAACATCTCTTCACCATGATATAATCAATCTGGTTATGGTGTTCTACATTCGGGCTATGTCAGGTCCACCTTCTTGATGCTTTGTGTGGACCGAACGTGTTCATCAGCTTCAGATCATTGAAGCTGGCAAATTCCAGGAGCTTTAAGCCTCTGTCGTTGTTCTCTGCATTGCAGTAGCGTCCACATATGCCTTTCCAGTTATCAACGGCATCCTCTCCTATTTTGGCATTCCAGTCTCCTTGTACCACAAGACTGTCTTTCCTTGGGGTCTGGTCCAGGACTTCTTGCAGTTGGTCGTATAAATCCTCTAATTCTTCATCATCATGGTCTGTAGTTGGAGCTTAAGGTTGCACAATGGTGATATTGAGTGGTGTTGCTCTCAAGCGTATGATGATAAGACTGCTGGAAACTGGCCGACAACTCATGACAGTGTACACAGTGTCTTTGTGGACGAGAAATCCGACACCATGTTCATGTTTATCTTCTCTGCCAGAGTAGTATAGTTTATGGCCATCCTGTGTTGATGTTTCACCAAGGTTCTCCCATCGTACTTCGCACAGTCCCAGGATGGTCCAATGGTATCTGTTCATTTCGTGTATTAGTTCCTCTACCTTTCCAGGCGTTCTTAATGTCCTGATGTTCCATGTACCGATGCTGATGTTGTTTCTGATTCGGAGTTTTGGTGGTGATCGTGCACCAGTAGCACACTTAACGCCTCTGCCCTGGTGCAAGACAAAAGGCGCGGTCCTTGTTCTGGGCGACGACCGATCCGGTATTTATGGAAGTAAAGTTGTCTTTGCATGTGGTGTGTCTTGGGCAATGAACCTGGCGGAGTCCATCCCTCTCCAGGCTGTTGACCACAGCCGAACTCCACATAACTAGTGGCTCGCCTTGATCCTGGACACATTGCCGTTGAGTTCTTCTTATGACTCCTCCGCCCTGGTTATCCAAAACCTAACCTGCAAGACAGCAGGGGACTCGTGAAGGGCGGGGTCGTCTATATCCCGTGCAAATGTAAAGATCTGCCCACTGCCCAAATCATTATCATTATCATGCACAGCCTTTCATAGGCAGATACAAGCAATTAGGCAAGAAAATGTTAAATGTCTATGTATCTGTGTGTTATTTTACTCTTAGTATATCGAATAATGGTGTTAGTATCGTATGATAATTTCTGTAGATACACATCATTTAGCACTGCTCACAACATGAAGATCTCTCTTTAGTAACTATTGCATATCACCAAGTGGCCTTACATCACAAAAGTATTTGTCTCATTACAAAAAGTAACTATCTTATATACAAATATCTGAATGAACTAGAATCATTGAAAAACAGCATTAAAAATAACCTTTTTAATCTGATTGAGAATAATTTTAACACATGATAAATACATTTAACCACAACAAATATTAGCATATATCAATGCTGTCCCCATATGTTATAAGGCACATACATACATACATACATACATACATACATACATACATACATACATACATACATGCAAGCATGAATTCATACATACATAAATATATGCACACACACACACATATACATACATACATACATACATACATACATACATACATACATACATACATACATACATACATACATACATACATACATACATACATACATACAGATTTTTTTATTTATTTATGTATTTATTTATTTATTTATTGATGTATCGCAAATCACAATGTCTGACTGAGACAATCCACCTGGTAGTGTAAGCGTTCTGCATCTTCTTTATAACACATCACACATTCATTATATCCTCACACGACCGCCATCAAATCAATTTGTTTGGGCCTCCAAGGCGACAGTAAATAAAATATCGATCATTGGATTAAATTACCAATTATGGTGCGCTTTTTATATTCCGGATGCATTTCGTTTAAAATTGATCGCGGTTGGGTAGAAAACAACCGGAATTGTGTGGAATACTTTTTATATAATACTTGAACATTCGGACGTTTGTAATATGTGCACATTAAACTACTGTACGAACATTTGTATATTTATTAATTTTGATCGCACCTTTGTCGTGTTGAATCGTGTCTGATTATCTGATTCGACTACACTTTCATCGTGTAGTATCGTTATTGTGTTTAGTAATCAGATTAGCCTGCACCTTCGTCGTGTAGTATTGTTATCGTGTCTAGTTATCAGATTTGCCTGCACCTTCATCCTGTAGTATCGTTATCGTGTCTAGTTATCAGATTTGTCAGCAACTTCGTCGTGTAGTATCGTTATCGTTATCGTGTAGTTATCGGATTTGCATGCACCTTCATCGTGTAGTATCGTGCCTATTTATTTGATTTCACTGCGCCTTCGTCGCATAGCATGGTGCATCATTAAGCACCTGCTATTGTCGACCACAAAATACGCTGTACTTCAGAGTGTCAAACTTTCAGTGCACCTTCACTTTTATGTTTTCTTGTCTGCATTTTCTGCCACGCTATTTTTCGCTAGCGCACAGTGTATGTCAGTTTTTATACAGATGAGCCCACATTGTATATCAGTTTGTATACAGATGATGAACTTGTATCCCATTCTCTGTAGAAAAACTTTCCTTTGGAAGTCATAAGAAATATAGTGTCGTTTACATAGGCCTTAATATATCATGGTTTAAATTTTTCCATTTTATAAAGTGTTAAACTTTTACTTTGTGATTTTCTTTACATTTGTATTATTATTATGAATTGGGATTATATATATTCAATTATTAAATTGACTCATATATATGCACATTAACAAATGAGACCCTCTAAAAATTTTTATAATTATGTTGACGATTTCTGTTTTCGCTGTATATTCTCGAATGACACCTTTAAAATACAACAACCCCAGACAGTACTGTCACTTTATAAAAAGCACCTTATGCAATAATCTGGAGCAAAAGTAAGACCTAGTTAAACTTTTATTATGCATACTTTGAGCATTCCTTCTAATTGCAAAATGTTGTAAAACAAATCATCCATAAATCAAATAATCAGCAATCATCGAGATCTACGGAAATACGTCAGGGTAGTGAAGATATAAATTTGATATCGGATCTGACAGTTCGAGTATTTGTCTTGTACGGTCGATTTATATACTTGCCTGCAGTGGCTGATGTTTAACATAGCATCAACGTTTATATCTGGTCGACTTGTGTAATACTTAGTTTATCATTCTTTCATAGGAGTATGTGTTGCTGTTCTGGGTTCATCGCCTTCAACAGCGTCACAGATGCTAATCGTGACGGCCAGTATCTTCGGTAGAGGAAGAATCTTAAGATAATGTCGTCTTTAGTACTTGAAATTCTTGCAAATTCAAGTTACTATGATTTATATAAATAAGGGAGACATTCTGTACCACAATCATTTCCAGGAAAAGCAAGTCGCTTGAACATTTTGCGATTACTACTTGAAGTCGATTTGGATATCTGGGGGAAAAAGGCATGATCAACACACAAATGTTCATTAATTTAAGAATTGATATTTGAAGAGAAATATATGTATTAAGTGATGACACATATATTCATAGAATGAAATAGTTGTACTACAAGAAAAGAAATATTCTTATCCAAGGACCACACCATTTATATTATTAGAAACGTCGAGGTGACGTGATAATCTACCCTTTCAATGACCACACACAAATAATATTAGTAAAATCGTTATATGTGAAACGAAAACATACTCATCTAATGATCACATACACAAATTAAAAAGAAAGAGGTGGCGAGAAAACGTCATCAATGACGTCACCCAACCCCAGTGGCGTCGCTGATGGGGTGCGGAATGTGCGGACCTCACCGCGTGAAACCATCTCAGAGGGGTGACACCAAAATGAAAAATTGCAAATTTTTCAAAGCATACACTGCTCGGTAAAGTAAATTGAACGTAAAAAAAAACTATAACTTAACGTTGTTACAGTTCTTAAATACTTTTACCTTCTGACCTTCAATTAATTTTGTTATTGTCATTTTTATACTGTGGATTTATTTTAAGAAGAAGATATCCATGGTGCAAGTCTGGAGGGGTGACACCTTCCTTAGCGACCCCGCTGCCAAACCCAAAAGAAGCTGAAACAGACTTTTCTTCTATTTTTAATAGCAATGGTTTTTCAAATGTCTAACAGCGGCCTTAATTAAGGTGTTTCGGCATCTTTTGTGTAAACTCCGAAGATTCATGCAATGATATTTTATGTCCGATTTGTCTAATTTGAAGGAGCGGATTTTGTGAAGTATTTATTTGATGTGGTTTTCATTAGTGTAACGTATTTTACGGCATATCGGCAATTTGCATAATTTAGAAATAGTGTCAGTGTGCTCTGGTCATTAATTTAGTAAAGGTAAGCGATTAACTTAGGAGGAAAGCATACAAAATTTAGCGATTTGAAACAGTGCACTCCTGCACCGGGAATAAAATGCAGTAGAGTTTCAGAAAATATTAGTAGCGAAACCTTTCTTAACATGACGTCATTTGTGCAACCCTTCATTTATTCTTATGTCAACCGCTAATAAAGTCAATTAATTTCAGCTTACTTCTTGATATTAGTTCTAAATGAAAGACTACAATATTTGCTTAAAGATTTTGTTCTTTCATTTTACTCCGGTTTTTTTTTTTAATCTTGAGTTTTATTATTTATTTATTTTACGTATCTCAATCATACTGTCTCAAACAAACCAATCTATAACTTACTATGAAATACACCTCCATGCAACAACTAATGTTCATTCTAAGGGATTTTATCAGACTATTTTGAAACGAATGACTTCACAGACGTTTTCGAAAATAGGTGAAAGTACTACTCAATAACCGCTCTGGTGGCCTAGTGGTTATAGCGTCCGCAGCTGAAGCGGTAAATCGTGGATTTGATCCCCGACCGAGTCATACCATGTGTGCCTGGGTGGGACATCACGCTACATGTCTGCGGTATGAAGCTCCAGTGTTAGACATCACTATAAACTGCCTCGCTGCAGATATCGTTGAGATAGGATTGAACATTTTTTAAAGTTACGTTAAACATCCTAATCAAACAAACAAACAATGTACTACTCAGGAATTGGTTAGTCGATCAAATAGTTCTCGTGTTCCAACCTATTTTCTCTAAAATGTTTTCAAGGTATACATTTCGCATTTCATTGCTAGGATGTCATCTCAAGCAAAACCCTCTTTTAAGAAAAACACTTTATTTATTTAACATCTAATTTGGAACATATCTTTGCGACTAACATCGTCTATAAATTTAAAGTGAAGAAATAAGTGGGTTTTTTTTGTCCACAAAAGTCCGAAAGTCCGACACATGTTTGAATCAGCCAGATACAATAACAAAAATTACGAGGACAGTGACATGTTTCTCAGAGAGAGAGAGAGAGAGAGAGAGAGAGAGAGAGAGAGAGAGAGAGAGATAATTTTACAAATGCTCTAGTTCAGCTGTGTGTATTGTGCCATGACGAATGTTCATAAAAAGAACACCCCTTTCTCGCTTTGCAATTACTGTGAAAAAAGTAGTCTTCGTTATATCGAAACAACAACAATAATAATAATAATAATAATAATAATAATAATAATAATAATAATAATAATAATCACTATTAATTATTATTATTATTATTATTATTATTATTATTTTTGTGTAGTCGTGGTGTTACTGCAGCTGCCAATGATGATAATGTTTTATACAGTTGTTGTAACCAAATGATTAGTATTTATTACTGGCTGTATTTATTCTTTGCTTAGGTGCTGGTATTGTAAAGATATTTTTAGTTTTGTCCTTCTTCCTGGTTTAGGGTATATTAAAATCCTTTCCGCTGAATTTCTTTTTATTTCTATTTCTTTATGACTTAATCATTGGGAGTAAACTTCTCAGTTACTTAAGTACGAGTGATAGAATAAACACTAATCCTCATTATAAGAAAATTAAAACGAGAAAAAAAAATGTGAGAAATGTCTTTCCTGGAGCGAGAGAGAGAGAGAGAGAGAGAGAGAGAGAGAGAGAGAGAGAGAGAGAGAGAGAGAGAAGAATAACTATAAACATTATGTTACGATGCGCAAGATGAACGTCATAAACATCTAACGTCATAAACATGTATCGTAAAAGGTAACAACCCTAGTTACGACTGTCAATTCATGTGTCATTCACAGCGAACAGACGTTTATTGTTAACGCATGGAATTATTGCCATCTGATTAGTCAAACGTGATAACTGGATTCAATAGCGGTTCGAAATATTGCACCAGGCTGCTAGTATTGAATCGTGTAAGCTTTGAAACTTCGTTTCAATCTCTAAACAAGATATTACTAAAGACCATACCATAGATGTGCTAAGGCAAGGAGGAGTGTGGGAAAGTGACGACATAACGTTGGTAAAGGTATGTATATATGGATATAATAATATGACATGTTAGTACAATACAGGTTATGTAGTGCCAAATAAATGTTAAGATATGCAAAACCAACGTCAAAATCCCCAATGTGAACGAGATTAAAATTTTATGGTGAGCACTGGTGTACGGAGTGATGTTTCAGGAATATTAAACATGTTCAAATTTTTTTTTTATTCATCGAATTTATTATTTCTAACTCGATTGTCTCCATATAGTTCCTTTCTATTGTCATCTTATACGCGTGTTAGTCCAAAATTTAAAGTGTTAACCAGCAGCGTGCTCACTGTCATGTTTCGAATACTCAAAGAAAATATTTTCATTAAAGGGTTCGATGCTAGACGATAAACAAGTTATCTTCTGCATCCAATTAACGCAATATCTGCTCCAACTAATTCCAGAGAAATGGTAGAAGAGGGGGAAAATATGACTTTACTTTTTAAAGTTAATGAAATTTATCGAATTGCATGGAGCTTGCACAACAGTACAATATGAACTACATTACTTTTGTTGTGTGAAGGATAGATTATCGCCTCCACAAATACGGATGCTGTATTGATTTTCCGAAACCAAACAACTATATAAAAAGCAATACATTATTTATAATCATATTTCACTCACAAACACACAGAACTGTTTTGAAATGATGATATTGTTTGTTGTGTGTGTGAAAATGTTGAATAGAATATTATACGAATAATATGCTTATATGCTTTTCTATCATATTTGAGTCGTAATATTGCAAGCAATACAAAAATATATTTGTGTGCCTGTCGTAAGTTTTGTCTTCTTATTACAATGGACAGTTTGGAAGTTAGATTTGGAATATTGGAATAAAGCATCATGCTTCATCAATGCTGACATTATTAAAATTATTAAAATTTAGTATTTCCTTCTAACTGTTGTCAGGTTGACAAAACACCGCCCTTTACTTTAAATTATGCATTGGCTTTGATTCTATCCATATCTATAGTCTAAATATTGGATTTTGGCATCAATTATTTGACACGTTTTGTTATGCAAGTTTATATTTTTTATATTTTGTATAGCTTTATGAATGGATTAAACTTTAAAAAATGATTTCAACGACATACTTTCAATACAGTTCGTACGAAATATATTAATAAAATAGTGCAATAAAATGGATTTCACAATTCTTTATTCTAAAAGTCCTATTCTTACGTTTGTTGCCGGGCATGTTTTGTTAAATAAATATAATATATTAAGTAAATATATTATATTATTTTATAATTGGCTGTAATAACTGAGCTATATCATGCAAAATATGTCTTGCTAGTGAATAGTAAATTATTTCATGCTTACTTCGTACATGGATAATAAGTTTTTTTTATTGCAAAGTACATGTCTCGCACATGCATAGTGAATTATTTAAAGTAAAGCACTTGTCTCGTCTGTGAATAATGAGAAATGTCATGCAATGTTACGGAAACCTTAAATGTAAATTATTTACTTTAAAAATATTTCCTTAACACCTGGATATATTATGATAATCTCTGGTTCAATTAATATGAATCCATGACAATTAATTATTAGATTTTTATCCGTAACCAGTTTTAAGAACTCAATAATTAAACTGTTTTCAAGGTTTTGCAGAAAAGTTACTTTTTGTTGTCATGTGAAGGGCATGATGAATGTGTCATTAAAAAGCGCAAAACAATTCATTAATCGAAGCACTAGCTTGCCCCTTTGACTTTCAGGTAAATTTTAATTGTTAAATGTGAAAACGTAACTAATCAGAGAAAGTGTTGTATGTGACAATCCAGTTGTCTGGCAGATTAGGAATTATGTAGATGAGTGGTCATAGTCGATAGTCTTCATACATTACTCACACCTCTCATCTCTGTCCATCTGTCTTGCTCACATCCGTTCAGGTTTCCAAGGATCTGAAACACTTCTAATAGCTATAGACATCAGGTACAATATGTACAAGGGTAATACAACTAAAGGGGCACAACCCTATCATATTGTTGTCTTTCGGTGGAATTGTTTAGCTTCAAGGTGTAATATAGATTTTTACATTCAGTCACATCAATTTCTTCTCATAGTTTAGCGTGAACTAAGTTATGTTTGTGAGGAAGATCATATTGAGTGTTTTTACGCGTGTGACATTTGTGTGTTTAAGTACCTTTAACAGTTTTACCCATACGGTGTCTGCGGTGTGACGATTTATAGTGATGTGTAGTAATTGGGAATCATACCGGATATATGTAAGTAACATCATGTCCCACCCTGTCAAACCATTCTAACTCCAGGACTTAACACTGATCTCTTCATGCTGAGCGCCATGCAAAGCCGCTGCTAGTAACATGTTTTATAAATCAGTGGTATGACTTGGCCGAGGTTCGAATCCGCTACTGCTCCCATCCGAGGTGGACGCTCTAACCCGTATTTCTACGAAAACGCTTATTTTAGTGGGCACGTTAGTTCATGAATTGTAGTAATCATCTAGTTGTTTCCAAAACAATGATCGTGTTTCGTTGTTTCCAAAACATGTGTTATTTATGTATGTTATGACATTTACAGAAACTGCTTCCCTTGAGTATTGAGTAGCAACATTTTCTACACGGATGCCATATTCTTCTTCTTCTTCTTCCTCTTTTTATTTTTATTATTATTATTTTTATTATTATTATTATTATTAGTAGTAGTAGTAGTAGTAGTAGTAGTAGTAGTTATACTATACATATAACGCTCAGTTAACCGAAATACAGAACGATAGAGAAGAGGTGATGTGAATTTCTGAGCGGTCTCACATTAAAACCAATGGTCTTTCTTCTTCTTCTTCTTCTTCTTCTTCTTCTTCTTCTTCTTCTTCTTCTTCTTCTTATTATTATTATTATTAGTAGTAGTAGTAGTAGTAGTAGTAGTAGTAGTTATACTATACATATAACGCTCAGTTAACCGAAATACAGAACGATAGAGAAGAGGTGATGTGAATTTCTGAGCGGTCTCACATTAAAACCAATGGTCTTTCTTCTTCTTCTTCTTCTTCTTCTTCTTCTTCTTCTTCTTCTTCTTCTTCTTCATTATTATTATTATTAGTAGTAGTAGTAGTAGTAGTAGTAGTAGTAGTAGTAGTTATACTACACATATAACGCTCATTTAACCGAAATACAGAACGACAGAGAAGAGGTGATGTGAATTTATGAGCGGTCTCACATTAAAACCAATGGTCTTTCTTCTTCTTCTTCTTCTTCTTCTTCTTCTTCTTCTTCTTCTTCTTATTATTATTATTAGTAGTAGTAGTGGTTATACTATACATTTAACGCTCATTTAATCGAAATACATAACTATGTGATGTGAACTTGAGATCGGCCTCATATTAAAACCAACGATCTCTGGGCGTGTACAAAAAGTAGAACATGTTCATTTATTAATAAACTGAAACAGCTAATAATTTTTCTACCGTTACCCACAGGATCGAACACTCGAAAAAAGAAATTTATCTCATTCTCCAATTACTACTGAATTTGACTTCAGTGGATAGTCTGCATGATCAAAGCAGCCGATACTGTAAACATTAGATGATGATGTTAATTTCAGTTTGGAACACGTGCGTGAGGCTATAAACAGGCGGGGAAAATACAGGTGCAGAAAAGTCACTCGAGCTTCATTTGTTTCGGCATAGTTGAAGTCAGGACGTTTCCTAAAACGATTTTTTGTGCCTTGTACTTAAGAGAATATTTACAAAAACGAGTGTTTGACTTTGCAATATTTCAATTATATCTTTAAAATATAAATAAAGCGAAATGGCAGTTTTAATGGCCATCATGACCTTTCATGTTTAGTGGCGTCACATGTCGTTAGGTTCGGATAACAGAATGTATATACTGGCTAACTATCTAAAATATTTTATACAATATACAACTTTCAAATATTTTATAGGATAACTACATACAATACGATGGGAGACTTCAGCCATTCCAAATTAACATTGAAAACGTTGCCCAGTACACGTTACGAGGAAGCCGTCTCCCATTGTGAATCACCTAAGTTTTAAAATTTAATTTTGGTCCTATCTAAGTAAAAAGGCATAATGTCTCCTATGATAATTGAGAGCCTACGTAAGTTTTACAATTTAATTTTGGTCCTATCTAAATAAAAGGCATAATGTCTCTTATGACACTAGATCGCTTACGTAAGTTTTAAATTTTAATTTTGGTCCTATCTTAAGTAAAAAGGCATAATGTCTCCTATGATACTAGAGGGCCTACGAAAGTTTTAAAATATCGTTGCTGATCAAGCATAACGCAATTAGACTTTTATATGATATCAATGTAGCATAATGTCACCTATTATAATTGATGGCCGATGTAAGTTATAGTGTTTGCTTTTGGCCAAATCGAAAACTCCATAGCAGTGCTTGATTCCAACGGTATCGTACTATGTAATATACTATTGAGTCGGGCGTTTTCACGTGTAAATTACTGGGGACAATTAGAATAATAGCTTAACAAATTAATGCGCATATATGATCGTTGGAATAAGAATATGTATCAACATTGCAGGTTTTAGTAGATAGAAGTTTGGCCTGTTAGTAGGCAATAATTCGACCTGTAAAACTCACTAACAGTATTATAGGCTTGTTATAGCCGCGCTTTGTTACCAACATAGATTTTAAATATCATATTATATAGATAATATTATAGCCATATTGAACTTGTATGTTGTATATCTAGCTGGGAAAATTTATAATAATAAGTTAAATAATTAATACAAATATGATCGTTGGATGTTGACTTTTTATCATCAGTGCGGGTTTTAGTAGGTAGGATTATGGCCTGTTGTATGTATGTATGTATGTAGGTATGTAGGTAGGTAGGTAGGTAGGTAGGTAGGTAGGTATGCATGTATGTATATAGGTAAGTATGTATGCATGTATGTATATAGGTAGGTAGGTATGTATGTATGATATTATGTGCGCCATATTTTGTGTATGCTAGTAAAAAAAAGGTCAGTAAGCACAAAATACAAATTATTAACATTTTTATTTGGCAACTTCTGCAAATACATATATCCGTCCATCCAGCTATCAAGATACATACATACATACATACATACATACATACATACATACATACATACATACATACATACATACATACATACATACCTTGGCTATCCACACATGTCCGCACCGGTGTAATAAATTATTATATGGTTTTCGGTAGCGGCTGCCTCAAAGAGACCGGTACCCATACGTTCACACGCGACTTTTCAAGCCCTTTCTACTGCTATCTGCACTCTCTGTTCGCACCTCTCTGTTTCCCACTGCTGGTTTTCGTCCTTGACAAATGAACGGACAGAGCTATGTCCATGCATATTTCGCTGCTCCTTGTGTATGGTCCAGACCAGCTAGAACCTAGGTCGCACTTGAAGATAGCCGTTTTGTATGTTATATTGTGTGGCTGCTATTTTGTGTGTGTATGTAGGTACTATGTTATATTGACTCTACCCGACTACACTAAGTTTTGGTAGGATTTGTCACGATTTTGTGCCAATATTGACCTAAAACCTAGTTTTGGAAGGGTTTTGTAACGATGTTGTGCCAAATTGACTGTAAACCCAGTGCTAGTATTAACTATGCAGTGCCAAAGTTGACACAATGTAATGTTTTGGAGAAATAATTATTATGGCACGTTTTGTTCGTGTGTTTTCAATGGGATATTTTGTTTGTATTTATTTTTTTAATGAAGCGAAACTCTTTAAATATGTAGACAATGTTATCAAAATTGTGAATGTGCTACTTTGGGTCTTAGAATGTCATTGAAATGGATGTACATTTGTACATAAATACATAGATAATTATTCCAAGTGTACTGCACTTCACGGCCACTTTTTACGCCGTGAATTCAGTAAAGGTATAAATCACTTTAATAAATCTTGTTACTGAACATGGTTGCAATTCCAACATGGCAATGCCTGTGCTTGTAATTTTAGTGTGTATTGGTGACAAACTGGAATGGCCTTTACGTTGTTTGTTTTCAGCGCCAACACTCTGGTTTTTCTTCACCGTACAGACTAACGGAAAGGCTGATTTTTATGCGATTTTCACTGCCAGATACGTCTATTTGTGACCGATCTGCTGATGTATGGCATGTAACCATAGGCTTAGGAACCTATGAGGAAACTCAAGTCAATACCTTGTTGCTCACTATCGACATGGACTTGTATTCTTTTCATCGTACAGACAAACGGACAGGTCGATTTTTATGGGGTTTTCACTGCCACATTTGTCTTCTTGAGGCCTATCTGCCGATTTATGGCATGTCACCATAAAGTCAAGGGTTTTTGAGAAAACTCAAATAAATCCCTTGTTGCGCTCATCCGACATGGACATTAACATATTCATTATTTTCATCGCACTGACGAACGAACACGACGTATGGGCTTGTCGAGACGTAGCTGACGGTATGTCGCACATCAATGTGGCTGCAACAATTGTTGAGAAAAATGTATTTAAATAATTTTCACATTTGTATGACCCAGCGCAACCAATAGTGATTTTATTGCGCACACGGACAAACGGACATATCTAATACAACAATATTGACACTGACCAATGCGTCTCAATAAGCCCGACACTTGACCATAGGTCCAGCGGTCCAGGAGACAAACAACAATTATTGCACATTTTCGGTTTATCATTGGAGGGGATTAAAACTTGGTTTTACTAAGATTACAGACGAACGGACATGACCAACGACCTAAAAAATAATATTACACGCGCCTCTTCAAACTCAATCAACTGATATCTTGATCGAGCAAAATTTCTTAACAGCGAAATGCCCTTTTAACATACCTAGTTATTAGAGTGTCCGCCTTATCTGCGGTAGGTCGTGGGTTCGATCCTAGGCCGACTCATACCAGAGACTTAAAAAAATGGTTCTAACAGCTGCCTCGATTAGTGCTCTGCATTAAGAGGTTAGTGTTAGGACTGGTCGGTCTGGTGTCAGGATAATGTGAATTGGTGGGATATCATGAATGGGCCAGTGCTAGATATCACTATAAACTGTCACACTGCAGACATCGCAGCAGTTTGACTGAAAAACTGTTAAAGCTACATTAAACATCCATATCACAGACACACACACACACACACACACTTATGTTTTTGTGTCTTAATGAATTAGTAATTTAAGATATAGATGTATACTCTGAGTGTGGATATCATATAGCAGTAAAAGTACTAATTGACTTAGCAGAGAGGATGCGTCAGAATTCTGTAAACAAAAATTTCTAACATAAATAGATAAATCCTTTATTACCTGATGTGAAAGACAATGTTTTGAACACTTGTATGAATGGAGTACCCCGTAGTTTATCTAACGTTTAATACAATCTCTTACCTGCCAGTTTTAGGTCTAACCAGCGCTGTATTACACCTGTATGAATGTAAGGATGAATTCAGTTGTTGTTCACTGAAGCATGATTAGCTTACCATAGGTAAAAATGGCAATATGTTTCCTATTCATAGGTCACATTCCTCACCTATTAAGGTAAGTAGATAATATTCAATTGGGTAAGAAGTCAACGTGGTGATAAATATTAATGATAATACAGAATTTCAATAGCTTCAAACAAAATATGCATTTGGATAGATTGAAGTCTGTCTCAAGTTAACACAATACTTGCCATAGTTGAGATGACTTTTGGCAAACTGTCTCATGCAAACAATCAATGTTAATGAAAAATACATTGGAGTTTAATCATAATTTTAATGATTTTCATAAAATCATAGTCAACAATTTAATCTAAGAGATTAAACACATGCATTGATTCATGTTAAAACAGTTGTTTCTCACAGAAAACTATGCTCCACATTTGGAATATCAGTAAAGTGCAAAATGTCATCACATCCATTGACTGGAACAAATATGGCTGGTTTGCATGAGTTCCTATGAAGAGAGGTACAATCGGTAAATGAGATGAAGAGAAGGAACATTAACCCCTTGATGGATATGATAGATTTCGTGTTTTAAAGTCTATATAATATCGTAATATATCTGAACTAATATGGATGGTTTTGACGGAGATTCCATACTGAGAGCTATAATCTGTAAATGAGACGAAGAGAATGAACATTAAACCCTTAATGGCTATGCGAGATTTCGGGTTTTAAGGTCTCTACACTATCGTGATATACTGTATATATATATATATATATATATATATATATATATATATATATATATATATATCATAACTCAAATTAGTTAGCATTTTAAGCCAGTAAGCAATTATATATATATATATATATATATATATATATATATATATATATATATATATAATCAGTCAAGAGAGTTGTTGATCTTGTATATTATTTTCTATGTTAAAATAGTCATTATTTCGCTAAATTTAACTATATTATCTTTTCATAACTTATTTTGTTTCATTTATGTTAATCTTGGAGCTGATTACGCAGGCATAAAGCCATCAGTCTACGTATGTAATAGCTACAGTTACAAAAGACCACTTCCAAAGCCAACTTGTGTTGTTCTTAAAATACTGTCAATATTTGATCCAAAATGTGCAGCAACCATTTGCTTTTCCTACATCAAACTAGTACAGTTCATCAATGCTGCCCACATGTATTCGTTTCTATGGATACAATGTAATGCTATTTGTTCCTATAGGTATCACGGTACAAATTGTTTTACCATAGACCTCAATGCTAATGTTTTCTGAAATAAATATACTTTCTATCCTTCTTGTTACGCTTGTCACACACTTTTACAGATAACAATCTCAGATCGTCAATTTGACAAGGAGAAAACCAGGTACTCCATTGCATTTAAGAGAGATAACTCTGCTGGAACTAGAAAGGGCTAAACGTTATCTAGCCACAACAAACCCAGTTACACCCAGGTGTCCCACATTTTAAAAAAATCATAAAAAATATCAAATATTATTTAGACATGAATTAACTTAATCTAAAATGTGCCAAGATGCTTAACTGTTTTTAAAGCCTTACAGAAGGGACAACTCTTACATAATGCATCAATCACAGCTAATGTTGTTTATTTCTGAATGCAAGGTTGCCGGTAACAGCAGAAAATACAACTTAAAATTGACGACTCTGACGATGACGTATTATCGCATTTGCAGTGGATGAAATTGAAACAGGAAATAAAAATATAGGAACTGAGCCCACCTTATCTTATTGTACTTTGGATCAGACGAACGAACGAGAACCACAGATGTTGAATCAAGTGAGTCACCTTGTCATATCACTGCTATCGTTGGGTCAAAAGAAAGTTAATCATTTGGCTATAAATAGGCATTTTCATTGCAAAACAGCAATTCTCTCTAACATTCACCAAAATGAATCACATCATTCATTTTCAACATGATTTCGCTTATGTATTTTGTTATCTTTTCTTTCTATCTTTCTTTGTAAATTTTCAGCAGATTTATAGTATGGGATATTTCTTCGTGTTTGACAGGTAAAATATTTTCTTTAGATTACATAGATGTTATATGGTTCATTTATTCACCTAGAATATGTTGTTCCGCGAGAATATTATAGACGATAGTGTAAAGCGCTGTCTGTGTCGAGAGGTGTATGCCCATTATCTAAATAATAAAAGTGTCATATAAGACTTTTCTTAAAACATACCATAGTCTTCATAATTTACCAAAGCAATTTGTATAATTCTTTTCAGTATATTCGGCTTTTCAAGTGCCTTGAGAGATTCTTTGTTGAAACGTATATACTTGGGTTTATAATATCGCTCTAATGTATAATGTTCCAGTCACGATGATCTGCTGATATTAAATAGCTCAGCGGGAGACAAGGTAGAGCCTAGTATTTACTGTTAATTTGATATTCTGTTTTAGTTCGATATTTGTTATGTATGAATTGAAATACATGTGCGTCAGAATGTGGTTTGGCGATATTGTTTTTCATACGATAAAACACATTATGAACAATATTCTACATTGAAGAATTCGGGCGATTAAAGTCAATGCTCTTCACTTTATTGAGCCTAGAAAATGGGGTTCAGTGTTGATATCTGAATTAGTTTTGTTTCTTCGGTGGAGTTAGAAAATGAAATGGAAAAGTTAAAAGTTTCATAGATATCTCAATACATATTTTATAGATGAATCATTTTTTTGTTATAAATGTTAGGGCAAGCTTCTAGGTAAGCGAATGCCATACCTTAATTATTTTTTATTGATTGTTACCTCATTTGTATATCATATGCGACGATCGTTTCACTACATGATTAACTTTACAACAATTATGAAGACTAACTACCTTTTTGACTATTATGAGCAAACTTGATCTATGAGGGGTAGTATTAACACTTAAACAATTTGACTGACAGTAATATTCGTACTCAATCCAGGTCGTTATCTTTGCTATAGCAAGACCCAGTTCACGACCTCATCATCACGTGTCAGAAGGATGCTTACTACTTCAACGGAATCAAGTTGGTTACTTATTCCTTATTCCGAATGCAGAAAAGAATAAATATCCAATTACTTATCCCTGATTAAAATATTTCCACATATATTAATATATTTATTCAGAACGTAATTTGGTACAAATTATTAAATGCAGATGAAATCTTTAAAATTCGAGTGTTATATAAAGCTGAATATAGTCCGAACACGAACTAGATATACAAATGGTTTAGGATATTAATACATGTTTACTAATTTGATATAAGATTAATTAGCTGTGTTAGGCATTTGGGTCGTGTCTAATGGTGCATGGCTTTAAGTATTAGTTTTCAGGTTCGAAAAGCTTATTAATGACTCGCGTAAAAAATAAACCACAAAAAGACCATACAAGTGTGAAATGGGAGATTTCACGTGTGTGGTTGTCATGTCCTTAGAGGAGAATTATGTGAAGTATTTAGGAGGAGACAGAAGTGACTGCAAGAAACACATTGTCATCTCACTTCTCAGCATCGTATTTCAAGTCTTTGAACGCGTCATCCTGAACAGATTGCCGACGCTTGCTAGATTCCTCCGCCCACGACAGATCCACAAAGACCTTCTTTATTCGGAACTCGCCTTTTGGTAAAGGTCGATAGGAAGCCCACTTCCATATTTCAACGATGTCTGCAAGCGCGACATGAAAGCCGTTTGACATCGATATCAACACCTGGAAAGAATATGCTCTAGACAGGTCCAAGTGCAGAAAGTTTAACAAGGACTGCCACTCCCGTGATGGCCTACATACGCTGCATAACCAACAACCGGGACATCTCTCATGTGCGTATTTCCATGATCTCTAGAGAATATGTTAACGTTTGATGAGATTAAGGTGCCTTTTGAAAGCTTAGCACACTTGTAACCGATCTGACAGACATTGGGATTTCAGAAAGAGGAGTTGAGCGCGGGTAAAGATCATGTAGCAAGAAGATCATACGTTGCTTATACAGTTTGACTGCTAAGTAGCACTTTAAAGAGATTTGCATTGACAAGGACGCTTCTTAACATGATATCTCTAGAGAATAGTGTAGTCAAGAAAGAAGTCCTGAGTAAATCAGAAGAAGAAGATTATAACATAGACCCATCTTTGACATTATATCTCTGGAGGGATAGAGGGCAATAAATGAAAAATTTCCTGGCGAATTTGGTCGATAGTACACTGGGAAAAAAGGAACAATACAGCGACTCAGTTGACGACATGAAGCCAGAAGATATATGTCGCATTCGGAAGCACTAGCCCTTTGAGATATTCAGCGGGGTATGATTCCAAATCCAAAGACATATACTAAAGACCCCGAGATCCCGAGATAACTAGAATCGATATAGTGTAACCGATTGAGTTTCCACTGTATATATTTTACCAAATTAGAAACAGACTTAAGGAATGTTTTTCAACGCCTCTTTGTCGTTTTCAAGGTAGGTATGTGTTCCAACAGAAGGCAATGTTTGGAGAACATTCTTTCAGAGGAGTTCGGGAAATCGGCAGCTATATACATGGATTCGGGAAAAACAAGAAACAGCTTCATTACGTATACAGTTGGGAAAGTACTAACCACTTTCGAGGGCTTTGGCATGGATCCTTCATTGCAATTATATCTTTAGGAGATAAAGTCCACTTACGAATGAAGTCCTGACGAACAAATCGAATTGTGTGTTTAGTTCTACTTACTGCACAATATTTTAACTCTCTATCATATATATATATATATATATATATATATATATATAACAAACTTTGTGCAATAATAGCGAGTATGTGTGGAATAATAGATTGGAGGTCGCAAGATGACAACAACAAAGTTGCCATGACTGAACAATGAAACCTGGTTTACTTTGCAAAGCATTGATAATGATAATACTGGTAAGCTCCTGATGCTTAATAAATGCAAAAAAATTGTTTTTAGTGAGTATTTTTTAATTAGATCTGATAATCTTGTCAAAGGATACCTACGTTTATATTGCGATCTAGATATACTTATCTGGTACGTGAAGACACACTTTTACATTTTACACTTACTTTTACATTGAAGACACACTTTTACATTGAGGTATTAAAGTTATTATTTGGTAAATGGCGATTTAATTCTACATCGTGATCTAGATATATGTATCTGGTACGTCGGGACATAAATTGACAATAGATATAAATGTAATTATAATGGCGACTTACATTATGATCTGATTGAACCAATCTGGTAAAATGCGAACTTAAATTTACATTGACCTCTAGTGTACTCCTGCATTTTCTACATTGGAATTAAACAAATCCTGAAGACAAACTATATGAATTAAAAAAGAAAGCATAACATTCATAAATGATTGCATTACTTCCATATATATATATATATATATATATATATATATATATATATATATATATATGGTATTTTACCGACATAACTAATTCCAATCTATTTATTCATTGAGTTGTATTGCTTGTAGCTACGCGACTGTCATAGTCTTCACGGTGTCAATTCAGATTTAAGTATTTCTTATGTCATTGTACTTGTTTGATTGAGCGTGCACCGATATAATTCGGATTTCCTTACTCACAACGTTAATGTGTTATCATTTTTTTTTAAAAGAAAAGAAAATCAAAATGCATCTGTAAATTGTTATTAAGCCATAGTAGTGATTTATAGCATTATTTAGGGCATTGGTATTGTATAAGTCTCTGGTGACAGTAATTAAATATCCGACACTACTCTTCGCATTACTTGAGACCATATACTGTTAAATAATAAACAAATAAATCTATAGGAAAATCATAGGTCCAAATTATATACTGAATTATTCCCAAAACGAACATACGTACCGTTGTTTGACATTATTCGATGTCCCACATGGACTCATTTTAATTTATTTTGAGATTGTAAGTGGACTAATTATCAAGCGTGATAAGACCCGGTAGTCCTTATATGACACAGTACATGTTACGTGACTCATAATTTTCAATTATGTATATTGATTTAATCTATATAAGACTAGCAAATACATGATAATCGAAAAATATTCTTGCTTGTAACGGTGCCGTTGGGGGTCATGGTTTCCGTAAACTTTCTAATAGATTAGCTCCAATCATAGGAATGTATGCATATAGTTTGCTTATCAGATTTCACACCTGTATGGTTCCATTTATCGTTAATTCAATACCAATGTTCCAGTGTCTAATTTTTCTCATTCTGCAAACCATATACCTGCGAACTTTTGCTATTAAGGCAGACACAATGATATTGCATATGTCTGTCTGCCTGACTGTCTGTCTGTCTCTCTCAATCTCTCTCTCTCTCTCTCTCTCTCTCTCTCTCTCTCTCTCTCTCTCTCTCTCTCTATTAATGAGAATTTCTATATCTGTGCAAAAATTAACTTACATAAGTTAACTCATGTTATTCATTAGGGATTTTCACTCCAGGTTGTAGTCAAACGTTCCTAACATTTCGAGTCTATTTCTGTAATTAAATATATCATCGATTTCAAACTGCCTTGAGGAATAGCATAAAACTATGCAATCGGATACGGCACATACGAATGAGAAAACACAGCTGTAAGAAAGTAAATGCCATCTTTTAGAAAAGACTTCACTTTTTAGATTTATTCATTTTTCAAATTTATTAAATAATGGTTTATATGTTTATTTATTTATTTATTTTTTTAATTATTCATTGATTCATTTTTCTAAAATTTAATCGTAATTATTCTTTTCAGATTCTTGTTTATCATACGCTCATAATAAAGATTGTAAAATTAAGTTGAATCCTGATGTTATATAAGATGGCTTAATGTATAACAGGTAAGTTATTTGCAATCGCTATTTAAAGGTGGATATTTTGTTTGACATTATATCCATGGATGTCAGAACGTTAACAATTTTAAAATTATATTTCGGGATTTTAAAATAAACTTGTTGGTCAGGTTTAACACAGATGTTGTCCATTTTCAACATATCTCCTGGCATTTTAAGTAAAACAAAACAATATATCCGATAATATTCTGACATCAAATGTTGCAAAACTTATTTGTCGTTCAGGCTTTTCTTTTTTTATAACCTTATTGAAAGCATAGTATTATTGCTATTAAGTTCAGACTTTCTATTATTTACTTCAGGTGATCCTATTCTGAGAGATTTTTCCACTAATTTGTATAGATGAAAACGGATTGAAACAATTTCTTCTGGACTAATTTTGCGCCTAGATTGAACACTGTTCTAAACAAAAATGATTCAATCCTGCTTTATTAGAATTAGCGGAATTTTTTTTAATTCCTAGGTTAAGGTTTTTGCCTCTAAAACTAGTCAATAGCTTATTCAGTTCTTTGCACGTTTCGAGACTTATGAAAGAAGCTCAAACGAAAATTATGTAAAGTTGCAATTTACTTTAAACTATGATTAATAGGTCTAGACACGTATTATTATTATCAGTATCATTATTATTATTATTATTATTATTAGTAGTAGTAGTAGTAGTAGTAGTAGTAGTAGTAGCAGTAGTAGTAGTAGTATATTGTTGCATGTCTATTAAAAATCAGTTAATACTGATAATGCTAATAAGAGTAGCGGTGATAATAACAGAACAATTAGTAGCTAATTTAATAGAGGGAGTAATACTACTCATATTGATTGAAACGACAGTTGTACTAGACGTAGTAAGTCTCAGAATTAACTGTAATACTAATGGCAGTAATGTCGATTAACAGTTGTATTTGTACAGTAGAAAAAGAAGAAACTAAATGTAATATTAGTAGAATAAATACCAATAGCAGTTGCAGAATACAAAAACGTCAATAGTTATGGTAATATATGAAGTTTTAGTAGGGTGTAACGCCATTTCGCAGCACAAGATAAGCTATACACGGCAACGAGTATAACTGGTGGAGTAAGAACCCTAGAAAACAACGGAAGAAGCCGTCAGAAGCTAATGGCAGTCTTTCTCATTTACCCACCTTAGCCCTGCCCAGGACTCCAACCCACGCAGACAGAGGTGAGATGGTAGTAACGGTGGTTTCTACCACTCAGCCACTCGGTGCTCCAATAGTTGAAGTAATTCGAATAGTATTATTATTAATATTGTTAGTAGTAGACGTACGTATAATTAGGAATAGTAGTAAGATTAGTAGTTATCGTATAAGTATAATTGCTAGTAACATTGAAGGTAGTCGAGGTATATAGTTATATTTACGAGCCTATTACATTCAGAGTGGGACCGACCGATGTACAATGTGATCGATATGTATGCAGCGTTGTACGGTAATTTTCCTTTTATGCTTTTAAATGCATATTTTCCAGCCGATCTTTTCATGTACAGACTATATCACTTGAACTAGATAGAGCTCTCACAGGTTTACACTAAATTCACATTAACGTTAGTACATTGATAAGAATAAATAATTAGGTCACTTTATGACGCAGCTCGTTGCTAAGTAACTAAAACGCTAATTGCAGGGAGTAGTCGTGTTGTGTATAGAAACATAATTTAGTCTGCGGAAAAGAGACACGCACGTATTTAACACCGAAGAGAGAGAGAGAGAGAGAGAGAGAGAGAGAGAGAGAGAGAGACGATCTTATTTCGAAAAGCTTTCTTCTTTAGACACTGATACAAATTTTGTAAGTATAATTTCTCTTGTTTCTGATTTTGTAACCAAGTTCATTTTTTGGCATAGGATATTGTCTAGAACAGATATCATTCATGGCACCATTGTGAATTATGGAGTCAATGTTTAAATTCATATTTACTTTACTTTGTATTAAGTAGGTACACCCGAAATCGCGTGTAAAAACTTTGAAGTTTAGGGAATTTTGTTTATGATTATCATGGTTCCGTTTTAAAAGGGCATCTTGTTGTATTATTATCTCTGTATTGCGTATTAAAGAGGCATCTCTATTTTGGTATTATCTGAATTGCTTATTAAAAAGACAAGCTTATTTTGTGTCACCTGGATTGCAAATTGAAGGTCATTTTAATTTTGTACAATCTAGATTGTTTCTTTTAAGGGGGCATCTTTGATTTGTAAAATATCAATTATGAGGCGGATTAGGTAAGGTCGATAGGCTTTGCTTCTAATGTTACTGGTTCAAACCTTTTCCAAGCCAAGCAAGGACTGCATCGGTTTTGTTTATGAAATGCCCATTATGTGTTGACATTATGTTAAACAATGATTTAGTCATTTTGTATTGCCTAGAGTCCCGTTAAAATGTAGTATTATTACTTTTTATTCAAAGAGAACCCTAAGATTAGGAAAAGATAAGATGATGCGTTAAAATCTGATTTGCAGAATCTGAATGTAAACTACGCGACTTACCGAATTATCAGTCCGATTTCAGACCTGTGAATAAGGTTCACGTAACAATTGTGAACATTTATGACTATGTTCAAGGTAATTAATTGATACCAAAAAAGTTTTGAATGTCAAATTTCATCGTATATATTTACTTTCGAATGAAACTTTATGCATAAACTGAGTAAAACATACAAAATTACACAAAATAACGAGAAAGGTAGGAGTCAATTAGAATCTCATTCCTGACCGTTAACACCCAATTCGGAGATAAACACAGCTAGACTAATGGGTCTAGGCCAGGTAATATTGTCATCTTAAATAACTTGACTCATGCACATAGGTACACACTCATCTTGCAATTGACCCACACACATCTCAAAGACCAGGTATACTCGTAAATAGTTTCTCAGATATCGCCAGCTTCAACTACTATGTGTTGAAATACTTCCAAATTACAGAGTGCATATATACATTGCGTCCATTCTGAATCACTTACACATATTTAGTAATTGGCAAAGTTTTGTAATGACTGCACACCAACTGTTTTTACTGATGTGGCAGCAAGAGACGATCCTCCAGGAATTCGAAAATGCTTCCATAATCCACATGTATAAGCGCAAAGGTAACCGCCAGACCTGCGACAACCACCGGATTATATCCTTACTCTCAAATGCAGGAAAAGTACTCTCCAGAATTTGGACTGCCTCACTACACACCATAGTTATGGACTAATGCAAGAAAGCCAGCGTGCATTCCGAAAGGAAGGTGGAACCATCGACATGGTCTTTGCAGCGAGGCAGCGACACAAGAAAAGCAAAACACCGACCTTTTCTCCATCTACGTCGACTTCACAAAGGCCATTTATACCGTCAGAAGAGAAGGCATGTGGAAGGTAATGGCCAAACAGGGATGCCCAAGAAAATCTATATCCATGGTACAGCATTTGTGGTACCGACACGTTTCAATCTATTGTTTTCCGCCATGCTGACAAATGTTTCCATAGACGGAGAGGCTGGAGATGGCATCAGGTACAAAACAGATGAAATACTATTCAATCCAAAGAGGCTTCATGCGATAACCTAGGTCATCCCAGACACCATCAGAGATTTTTTATTTGCTGATGACTGGACCGTATATGCTTGCTCAGAAGCCGACCTGCAATTCAGCGTTGAAAATTTCATCAGTTCCTACACAAGGTTTAATCTCACTATCAGTACCAAGAAAACTGAAGTCCTGCATCAGCCGGCCACTGGAAAGCCTAACGTTGAGCACAACATCATCGTCAACTGCCACAATCTTAACCTAGTGAACCGTTTCACTTATCTTGTCAACACACTGCCACAGAGTATCACTATGGCGACCAGATGAACCGTCGCATTGCCGAAGACAGCGCAACTTTCGTCAGATTGTATGCCAACGTCTGGAATAGAAAGGGCATCAGCATCCAGACCGAACTAATGGTCTACAGGGCGGTTGTGCTCCCCACAATAATTTACGCATGCTAAATGTGGACGGTGTACCAATGCCACGCCAGGACGCTGAACCACTTTCACACCACATGTCTCATTAAAATCCTCTACATCAAGTGGCACGACAAGGTTTCAGACACTAAATTATTCTACCAAGTAGGACCGATTAGTATCCACAACATCCTGATGTAGTGCAGCTATGCTGGGCGGTAAATGTACACTGGCTGCCTAAGAGACTATTATATATTAAAAGCCTTGTCATATGATGTAATTAATGAGTTAAAGGTCAAATTGACAATCTATATACATATGTATTTATACAGAAAAAGAAATTTAAATGACAAAAATTACCTTCCCAGCAGATATAAAATTAAAAACTAATGTACGGTAGACATAAATCAATTAAAATGCAAAATATGAACTTTCAAAACATTCATTGAAATAAATTAGTGGGATAAGAGGTCATCCGCTAATCATAGTAGAAGAGACGCACGTGATCATATATGAAACATTATGTTTCAAAATACAGCTTGGAAATATCATGTTGATTACTGTAATTACTTTATAAATGGTAAATTGTATAAAGATTACTTACGTTTTACTTAGATATAAATCAAAGCGCAAAACACTCCACCTAACATTCACATATACACACTGTTCCCACCTCTTCCTTCTTGGCAACAGTGGATATATCTGAATATGTATTTACCATCCCACTGAATGTTACTCTGTGGTTACCAAAAGGTATTAGTTTTGTTTGTTATCCGCAAATATAACCTATAGGACTCATGGCAGTAACTGTAACAAGATAAGCTGCTCTGATTTTGGATTAACAATAAAACACAATTGATGGTGATACAAATATATTATTTAACGACGAATAATTGGAATGAGAAGTTAATATGCTTGATATGTGCGTGTATATGATCTAAATATTGAATAAAAATAAACAAAAAACGCACTGACTTAAAATAATGAAGATACAAATAAATGACCTCACAATGTATAAGGACAAGTGGTAAATAGTTGACAGTGATATCAGAACAAAACTAATTTGTTTTACTGAAATAGTAAAACATATAATTTACTCAAATAGTAAAATTTATTCACTCAAATAGAGAAATCATGTAAACAAAAGGACATGTACAAATTATCTTTCAATTTCCCAGAACACACCGGCTTTTACGAACCTCCAAAACTGAACTTAACCCCGTCACCTTGAAAGTTATACACCCAATAATAATAATAATAATAATAATAATAATAATAATAATAATAATGACTTTGTATATCGCCAAATCTTTTGAAGCTTCAAGCGCTTTACAACATCAAAAATGATGACTTCAAAAATATATACTATATATATATATACCCCCTCGTGTCTCCCAGATATCACCAGTATCACTATGCAATTCCTGTATCTTAGTTTCTGTATCCTACATTAAATGGCCACACATAAATTTTACTTCTTTAATATCATTCGTGTCGTCTAAGCTTAAATGCGGTTAGTCATTTTATATGTATTTGTGTGGGTAGGTAATAGCATCCATCCTTATGGTTAAATTCAGACACATAGATAAGAGCATCCTTCCTAATGGTTAGATTTAAACACATATATAATAGCATCCGTCCTGATGGTCAGATTCAGACACACAAATAATTGCGTCCATCCTGATTGTTAGATTCAGACACACAAATAATTGCGTCCATCCTGATGGTTAGATTCAGACACACAGATAATAGCATCCATACTAATTGTTAGATTTAGACACACAGATAATAGCATCCATCCTAATGGTTAGATTCAGACACACATATAATAACAACCATCTTAATGTTTAGATTCAGATAACAGGATCCATTATGATAGTTAAACAGTGTGTACAAACGAACGATGCAAGCGAATTTGTTTGGACCATAATAAATTCAAATATGCTCACGTGTCTTCACAATCTTGGTACGTCATTACGGGACGGTGAGATGTGAGGAATTTGCATGTGCTATAAAATTGATGTAGCCTATATACGAAAATTAGCAGCCCTGTCAAGCTTTGCCCGACCCCACCCCTACCAGAAAAAATTAAAATATTGTCCCTGTCACAATTTAGAAGGGAAGATACAACAAGGAAACGGTAAAATTAGAAATTAAATTAATTTGTAAAAGTATCTTTTACATAGCAACACGATAGGTGTATATTGAAACTTATATCAAACTATGACTTGTTCAAAAATGTAAACAGTTTGTCTATACTGTGATAAAGTAATTATGACAACAACAGCAATCGTATAATTTGTTCATAAAGTACATAACACGATACCTGTCTCTCACCTTGATTATCATATTTACAAAGTTTCTAACAGTTTGAAAACGAGATATTCCATGAATCAACTTTTGTTTTTATTTGAAAATATGAGGAATCATTCAATTCCTTTTCAACAATACATACGGCATGTACAAATTAAATTCAATGCTTCTTTTGGAGAGATTTCATTTTCCATCGAAGCACTGAGTACATTGTGCACATATCGAGGTAGAATAATAAGCCAACCCTTTGTCCATATTGTCCGTACCTATTAGGAATCCATGTTGAAAAGACTGATTCCGATGATTCTAAAAATGAGTGAAAATTGCACTGTGCCGTGTCAAGACTGTAGTCTGATGATTCTAAAAATGAGTAGCAATTACAGCGTGCCGCGTCAACACTGTCAAAATTGTAGTCTGATATTTACAACTGAGTGCAAATTATAGTGTGCGGTATCAAGACTGTAGTCTGATGTTTAAAAATGAGTGGACATTACATTATACCGTGTCAAGATTAGTTTGATGTTAAAAAATGAGTGGACATTACACTGTGCCGTGTTAAGATTAGTTTGATGTTTAAAAATGAGTGGACATTACACTGTGCCGTGTCAAGACTGTAGTCTCATGTTTTAAAAATATGTATATATTACCGTGTCCGTTTTAAAACGTTGTGCTATCTGATATTTCTAAAGGTGAAAATGAATGTGTATAACCAACAAGTCCTTTCTGTCTGATATTTAAAAAAATTGGTAAAAATTAACGTGTCCTACCAAAAAAACCTTTATGTCTGATGCTTCTAAAAATGGGTAAAAATTAATGTGTAGTACCAACAAGACCTTTCTGTTTGATATTTCTAAAAATTTTTTAAAAAAAATAATGTGTGCTACTAATTAGACATTGTTGTCTGATATTTCTAAAACTGGTGAACATTATTGTGTGCCCGGTTTTAAAAGACCGTAATTCCAAAATCAAGTGAACATTACATTGTGTTAGCTTATGTTCAAAGCAAATTTTAGTAAAGTGACAAAGTTTGTTGAGTAAGATATCGTGTATTTTTCTCTCTAAATAAGACATAACAAATGACTAGATACATTAAAGAAAATACAAAATCGGTAATGTCTAAAAAAAACTCTCTAAGTGTGATTAGATAAAATCTGTACAGATTTGTTCAAATGACTAAAACATTTACTTTCTGAAAGTGAATTTTAAAAAGATCTATGCATATGCTGTCTATGACATTTACTTTTGAACTGTGCAGTGTCCGTGATATGTAGATCAGAACTGGGCATAATTTCCGTGACATGGGCTATACAAATGTGCATAGTATCCGTGACATTGGGTTTAGAATTGTGCATACAGTATCCGTGACATGGGCTTTACAACTGTGCATAGTGTCCGTGACATAGATTTTAAATATTTGTCAGCCACATTATTAAATTTGTTACGTAACCCGTTAGCTTTATACCTCCCATTGTATTGTATGCAGGAATTTGTGCTCGCCTTGGTGCCTTGTACAATATTCATGAAAATGAATGAATGTCTTTATATTATTGGTGTTTCCCCGTCCCATAGTAACCAGTAGTGAATATTTTGGTATTATTGATGTTACTCACTTGCTGGAACTAAACGCAAACGGTTTCGGTTGCACACAAATGGCCACCTTAGTAGCCATCTTAAAAATATTGCTATTGCCATTTATTTCTTAACACGGCCCATGGTGGCCGAATTGTCAAAGGTGCTCGCATTTATAGATAACTCATATTTCAACCCTGTTCGCGTGGATTTTATTTTCGGACAGACACACGTGGGTACGTGAGAAGGCTTGCCAGTGCCTTCTTGTGGATCGGTTGTTCTGTATTGAGTCTTCTTGGGTTCTTCTACCAAATTTATTGGGCACAATGCATAGACTATTATATACTGAAGAAAAAAGTTTCCAACCCTTGAGACCACAAACTCCTCATAAAAAGGTGGCCGTATTCACATTGGTATTTTCACAATCGACTTGTTATGATGTTTAGTTGGTCTTTAATAAAATATGGTACCGATCCGACTTTTAACATGACTACTACAATCCACACCTTCAACAGTTTGTGATTGTCATTTTGACTTCGTACGTTATCTTGTTGGTATTTAATGAGCATGGTGCCAATTCGACATCCAGTATGTCCGCCATCGCAGCCAATTCAAAATATCGATGAGGTTTATCAAAGCTGGACTTAACATACAGCCTATACAAGGAATAAATGATTTCTTTAATATCTCGAAGTCTTTTTAAGTTAACAGAACTTCTGCATTTCTCGATTTCTGCTAATTATTCTATTGTTTTAAAACAACAACCTAAATTCTAGAACATCCAATGACTACCATCACTTAGGCCTCCAAAACCTGCATGTCTGAATATTGTTTTGTCTGAAATCCTCACCCACCATCCATCCGTATGGGAAGAATATAGTACGTATTTCCCCTGCCGAATATTAATGTAATAGCATGTTACAATATAGTATTCAACTCAGATTTAATAGCATCGTACACTGTAGTATTCAACTAATATGCAATAGCATCGTACAATGTAGCATTTAACTGGCATCAGTATATCATGCAGCGATGCAATAGCATGTCACTCTGCAGCATTCGGCTTAGATTCAACCCTTTGAACCCTGATTTTCCAACCAAAATACAAAACCTTGTAAGCAAACAAACTAAACGCCGTACTCTTGATTTGCCATCATAATATCATGCACCCTTGACAGTTACAATATTGATCTCTATAACTTAGAACACGTTTGTCTCCGAAACACCTCCATGGCTCCTTAAACTACAAAAATTACTTTTCACTTTACACGATGGAAACAGATCTTCCAAAAGTCTTATCATGAACTCTTCACATAATTTAAAAACTACACTAGATCAAAGGAAGAGGAAAAGGCTGCTGCAGACATCGTTAGTGGCAAACACACAATAAAGATTCGTTTGCAAAATGATTCATCAATGTCTTCAGCCAAAATTAGAGAATTAGAACTTGCCCTGAAAGTAGTTGAAAACAAACGTTTATTAAACAGCATTAACTTCCCTGGCTCACTATCAGTGCTCCAGTCACTACTAAATAGAAACTTCAAGAACCTATTATTAATCAATCTGCTCGTCACAAATATTGTGCTGAGTACCTCCCACAATATGGTATGTTCTTGGTTAACTAGCCTTTATCTGCATTACAAGTAGTATAAAAGCAGATTACGCTGCTAAAATGGAACTATCTGAAGAACCATCTGATTTTTTTAATACTATGATTTCAAATCTTGTATCAAAGAGATTTTACACAAGAAGTGGTAGGAATCGTGAAATGATGCAGTGAATAACAAACTTCGCATAGTTTAGCCAACCCGGGAGAATAGACTCCTTCCTAAAGAACCATCCGTGGGGAGGAGGGAGTTATTGCAAGAATTCGAATTGCTCATACGTATATAACCCACTCCCACATACGATGTACAATGATACTTTTATTAGCATAGCGACAATTACTATCTGATTAATGTTAAAACTGTTTTATAATTTCTTCTTAAATTGAAATTGTGCCACACGCAGTTTAATACAGCTTGATACTGAGCTGTCTTTACCTCTACTAAGTCTGTGTGTCATCATCAATATTATTTCTAGGTCTTGCTTCTAATGATTATAAAATTACAGTTTTAGCACTTTCTTTTAATATGATGCATTAAAATAAGATACATGCTCAATGAAGATATTTTAAGAAAGGTGTAATTGTGACAATTGCTACATTGCTGATCAAATCAAAGAAAGATTTTCGTTTGCACAAAGTACAATTAGTAAGAAAACGATCATATCTGTGTCGAAATTTTACTTTCGTTTGTTTAGCATCACCATACATGCATAATTAAAAGCATAACAAGACATGTATTTACCATATTCAGCTCTCAAAAACAGAATACATGGTATTAGTCCCATACTGTCATTTATCCATTCCATCATGCAAAGTGCCAATGTTTTTGTTTTGGTGTGACGTGATATGCACTAGATTTATTGGTGGCTCTAACAGGTTTTCATGATGAATGATCAATCATAATGTCTGGACATAAGCAACATGATCAACCTTAATGGTTAGACATAGGTAACATAATCAACCCTAAGTGTTAGACATATATAATAACATCCACCCTCCTGGTGAGACACGGATAACATCATCCATCATAATGGTCAGATTTATATAACAATGTCAACTATAATGGTTAGCCTCTATGATGTATCATTTAGATGCAACCATTTTTTTCTACACAACTAGATCCTGTAAAAAATCACAAATTGAAATTAAATTGTTTGTACACAATAACTAACAAGCGAAGGTGTTTGCATAAGAATAAAACAAACATACTCACATGTGTTTTCCTATTTCTACAAGATATGTTACATGAGGGACAAAAATACTTTTTAAAATTAGGTTCAATTCTCAAATTAGCTAGGAAAGATTAGCAAGTCAGGCACATATTGATACCTATATTTTCAAAGACATGACATGTTCCAAAATATAAACAGTGTGCATATTGTAATAAAATTGTTATAGAAAACAACAACAAGTGTATACTTGTGTTCGTGAGGTACAGAAGTACATGAAACACTCGTCTCTTAGCTTCATGTTAACAGAGTTTTTGAACGAGTTATTTAATGATATGTTTTATGTTTCACCATATGAAGTAATAAATAGAAACGTATTGAAATGCATTTACGGCGTGTAACTATTTGTGTCGCAAGGTTTCTTTAGGTGATTTTTCCCCTCTATCCTGACTACAACTTTCCAAATATTAAAAGGACTAATATTAGGTACATAAATCCCTCTCAACAAAGCCCTGTATTTTTTTTATCACTCAAAAATGTCCAGAATAAAAGGCCATCTCTGTGTTCATGTTTTCCGTACCCACTTGGAATTCGTGCTGAAAAGACTGATATCTGATGTTTCTACTAATGAGTGAAAACTAATATGTGCCGTGTCAGCATTGCTTTATCTGATATTTTAAGAACCAGTGATAATAATAGTGTTTCCTGTTTAAAAAAATGTGTTAACCAGAGGCGTACTAACGGTAAATGGTTCCCGGACAACGACGAAGATCCAAAAAGCTTTTGTCGCTACAATAGGTCTGATGCCAAGGGCCACCATCCTCCCCCACCCTCGCCGTTAGTACTTTATTATAATTATTTCTTGTTTCCAGAAAATAGTAAACATTAAAGTGCCTTGCTCAAAAAGACCGCGTTGTCTGATATTTCGAAATGTGTTATTTTAAACAGAAGTGAGACTTACGGTGCGTTTCGTAATTTCTGTATTACTCTCAAAATATGGTAAGGCAATATCTCTACAGATTTGTTAACATGAGCTGATGGCAAAATTTGAACCTAATGTAGAAGGTGAATTTGAAAAGCTCTCGTTCGACCGATTAAGAGTTTAGCTAACCTATTTAGGTGATGCAATTACACTTCCAAAACTTGCATTGTTATGTATACGGTGTCTGGGATATGTACTTTAAAACTGACAGAGGCGACATCCTTCCCATACCACGCCGTTAATAGATTTGTGCTGTCTAATATTTAATGTCTAATAAGGACTGAACTGACTGATGTTTAATGTCTAATAAGGTCTGTGCTGTCTAATGTTTAAGTCGAATAAGGACTTCGCTGTCTGATGTTTAATGTCTAATAATGACTTCGCTTTCTAAAGTTTAATGTCTAATAAGGACTGCGCTGTCTGCTGTTTCGTGTCTAATAAGGACTGCGCTGTCTAATATTTAATGTCTAATAATGACTGCGCTTTTTAATGTTTCTAGAAATGATTGACCATTATCGTGTGCCTGTTTAAAAGACCGTGTCGGCTGATGCTCAAGCGACGTATTCAAATGACAATATATACATTACAAAGCATGCAACGTTTTGTAATTTCTGTAATATTTCCAAGGATGGTAAGACAGTATCTCTACAGATTTTTTATGAGTTGATGGTAAAATATAAACCTAATTTAACAGGTGAATTTCAAAAGCTCTTTCAATCTATAAAGAGTTTGGCTAGGCTATTTACGATCTGCACGTCCAAAATTTGCATTGTTATTTATACGGTGTCAGTGACATGTGCTTACAAACTGTACATACAGTGTCCATGACGTGGACTTTAGAACTGTACATACTGTGTTCGTGGCATGGACTTTATAACTATGCAGTATCCGTGGCATGGACTTTAGAACTGTGTATACCGTGTCGTGGTATGGACTTTAAGACTATGATGACAGTGTACGTGACATGGACGTTAGAACAATGCAGGCTATGTATGAATCTTTTCATAAAATTATTAATTCCCCATCCCATAATTTACACTAGGTATTATTTTTTGTAAGACATTGTTACACGTGTGCTCAAACAGTTTTCGTTATATTAATTTAAAAAAACGGTTATTAATTCTTGGAAGCTCAAGAATGACTCATTTTTACACCCCTCCATACCTGCTAACTGTTTGAAGTAGGACACGTGGATCTAGACCTTTAATAGGCACACAAACACAAACACAATACACACACAGATATTAAATGTCTGTTTAACTCTTAGATCAGACAAAAAATTATCTGACTTGTTCTAGGTTTTGTGAACTTATTCAGAAGTAACCCGGTTTAGGAAGTACATAGTGATCGTGTCGAAATTAAGCAATCAATAACAACAACAAAAAATGAACAAAAAAAGGAAAAATAACCATTAACTAATATGATTGCTGAAATGCAAACTTAAGGCAATACAAAATATGCAGCATAGTAAAAGCAACAATCAGGATGTAAGATATACAGGATGTACGTGATAATGATGGTGCAGGTGTTCACGTTTAAAGCAATACATTATTATTATTATTATTATTATTATTATTATTATTATTATTATTATTATTATTATTATTATTGTTTAGGAATGGGTAGTATAAATGATAGTTACAATATTAATTTTACACAATAGAATATGATATACGCATCAGTAACAGTCAGTAACAGCGGTCTCAAGTAAATATTTATTTAATATCTTGTTTGCTCGACGATCAATTTATTATACCATAATTGAAAGTTCACATTCCTAAACAACAGCCTAATACGGTTAGGTGTGCATTTAATGTTCATAGTCTTTAACCACAGCGTGACATGGATATGAGTGCAATAGTAGTTTATATTATTTAACCACAGCGTGACAAAGATATGTGTGTATTAATAGTTTATATGTATTAACAACAGTCTGACATGGATATATGTGCATTATTAGTTCATTTGTTTTAACAACAGTCTGACATGGATATGTGTGCATTTAAAGTTCATATGTTTCAACAACTGCCTGACATGGATATGTGTGCATTTAAAGTTCATATGTTTCAACAACTGCCTGACATGGATATGTGTGCATTTAAAGTTCATATTCGTTAACCACAGCGTGACATGGATATGAGTGCATTAGTAGTTTATATTATTTAACCACGGCGAGACATGTATATGTGTGCAAACTTGTAATTCGATTTCCTAACCGTGGATTAAGTTACATATATAAACAGTAATAGTTTGTCATAAACTGTGTAGGATGTAAATTCACGAACCTAATAAACCTTCAACAGAATCCTTGAAGAAATATTTTAACATGATCAATTTTACGACAAAGAAATCCATGAATTAAAGTCACAGATAATCTGAAAGTGATTATATTTACTATATTTGAATTCAAGTTGATCATTGCACATAAAGTGCACATATAGTGTTGAATTTATTATAATATACAAGTTTTAAAATTCTAAATTTAAACTCCATCTTTATTAAGGCCGCTGAAAAAGTGGGGAGAACTTGTCTTTCTATTATCCAATAGTCTTATTGCACTGAATGGATAACAATTATACATGGGAGACTCCAGTATGCAATTACATTTTTCCAATCTCAACTTTAAGCTCATCCTTCGTAAAGACCGCAGCGAAAACGGCGGGAACTGTGATGCCCATCATAATTCAGTCTAAAGTTGTAAAGTTTCGCTACATGAAAAAAACACTCAAAACTTATAAAGCTATTTCAGTTTGATATTATGCATTACACTTTTCCATTTCCAACTTTAATCCCCTCTTTCGGAAACTCTGCAGCGAGAAAGGGAGACTTATTATGTCCATCAAATTCCAGTTTAAAGTTGTGAAGTTTAACTACATTAAAATAAACTATATCCAGAATAATTGCATGCAACTACAACATAATTGTTAAAACAAACCTTTTTCTAAAATGTAAATGACGGTTTTACTTCCTATCCAATACATAATATCTCCTAAGGCGCATATTCAGAGAAATAATTATCATCTTGACAATTTTGTTATGGTCACTCTTTCCTAATGGACAAAGGTTTTTCTCTATAATATATCTTACAATATCCAGCTAGACCTGAACGAAAATGGTGTTAATCTTTCGTCGTTACTCATTCAGAACGAAAAATTATATCAACTTGTGTTTCTACCAGATGGCATCTTACATGATCGTGTTGGTTCTAACTGAACATGATTCCAGTTTGAATTCCAGTATCTCCAACATATCAGCTAACTGAAAATCATTTTTCGCCGAAGAATTTCATAGTTAAAACAAAAAACGGTTTCTTTAAATTCTGGAAGTTTTTTTTAGACTAGTGAAGCGTCCGCCATTCCTTCAAACACACGCCTCGAGACTTAAAGCAGTACCATCATTTAAGCCTCTAATTACCTTTATTTCTCAGTATTGCTATAATCACCACCCTCCCACGATCAGCGTGGGAAGAATATAGTACATGGTTATCTTGTTGAATTTTGATGCAATGACATTATACACTGTAGCATTCAAATGAGATGCAATAGTATGGACCATAGTAGCATTTAAATGAGATAATTTAGTACGCCCACTGTTGAATTTAAATGAGATTTAATAGAATGGATCACTGTTACATTTAAATGAGATGCAGTAGCATGATACACTGTATGATTCAAATGAGATTATATAGTATACCACAATGTAGCATTCAAATGCGATACAATAAATTGGACCACTGTTGCATTTAAATGAGATGCAATAGCATGATACATTGTTGCATTTAAATGAGATGCAATATCATGATACACTGTTGCATTTAAATGAGATGCAATAGCATGATACACTGTAGCATTTAAATGAGATGCAATGGCATGGACCACTGTTGCGTATAAATGAGATACTATAGTATGACACACTGTAGCATTCAACTGAGATGCAATGATATGGTGGACTGTTGTATTCATCTGAGATGTGATGGTATGGCACACCGTAACATTCAGCTGAGATACAATAACATGGTATTTTGTAGCATTCACCTCAGAACCAATAACATGGCATACTGTAGCATTCATAACTGATGCAATAGAATGGTACATGTGAACAATAGCAATACTTTACAAAATAAAGATTACAACCATTAATCTTCAATATTCCTTTTCACATATCCCACCTCACCCCTACATGGGACAGCATAATACAATGTGCGTTTCGATATAATAAATGTTTATCTCGTTGAATATTGTTACAGTAGAAAAGAACATTGCAAGTTAAAACCAAAATATAGAGCCAAATGTAACGGAATGCACGAGTTAGTTATTTTTTAAAAAGTGTGACCCATTTTTAAATCAAGACTTCCTGCGGTTTACATTGTTTGCCTGTACTTCCTATGTGAACATAGCATTACCTTTGAAAATACATTTATCTTCCACGCTTATATGCATATCACTGCTATATCTTTTTAAATGAAGTTTGAGTGACATTAAAGTCTTTTCATACGTGCAGCAACATTTATTTTGATTTTCATTGCTTTTTATCTACTTCAAAATCTAGCAAACCTGCTGTGGTATCTGACATTGTATTTGTTTATCAGCATATTTTGAGATGGAGTTAGAATCAAAGTCCTTTTTTGAAATGTTGTGTCCGTTACTTGTAATTTCACATTTTACTATACAAGGACCATAATAATATTGTATTTGCCTTATCACGTGTTTCATGTGTGCCTTTTTGCTGTGTGACTGTAACGTCATGTTTACCATACTAGAATATTGCTTACATTGTAGTAACCATATAACGTGATTTCATGTGCACCATTTTTCTGTTTCAATGTCATGATTTTTAGGTATGTGCAAACAGTTTTTAATGTTGATGAGTTAATCATCCAGTTCCGCTCTAGCTCTGTAATCAATACAAATTTCATTTCAGATAGTTTTGCTTTACATATTTAATCTTTAGAATAGCGTGATATTACAAAATACAGGCCCTTATAACTACTATCCATATATTTTATTGTATTATCGCGATTTATATTCAAAGAATGATGTCTTTTACCAGTGGTGAGTCGGTCCTAACTGAATCTCGTAAAATTTATCATATCCCACTTAGTTACATTATTATGTCACCAGGCAGTCCCGTCCTAACACTAACCTTTTAATTCTGAATGCCAAGCAAGCTAGCATCTAGTTCACATCAAATCAATCTGGATGTTTACGTGCACTAATACTGGGGATTGTAGATGCAGTTGAGTACATTGAGTCATTGAAGGAATCCCAGTTTTCTTCGACATTTATAGAGTGTGCATCAACTGTATGCAGTTGGCTAATTAGTTCTTTCAATTTGGTGTAATTAAGCTTTCTTGACACTTTTCTGTTACCCGTATACGACTACTAGGCTTAATACATAATATTGAATTTGGAGAAGATGAGTCTATGGTCAATCCAGCTTTCTGCAATTCTCAAACCCTTCGTCACTGATATATCCTAATGGTGATGTAGTCAATAAGGCGTATTTGCCTTTAGCGTTGATACATCCTGGACGTCTTGTTGAGGTTTGGAAGCAGTACTATTTTTGTTGTTGATAAGGGAGCCATGTTCAGCACATTTTCTCAGTAGGAGTGCTGTCGCATTTCAAACTTGCCGCTTGCATAGTTCATTTGTCCTAATGACACCTGGTCATCTCTAGTGATCTGTACCAACACTCGCCCTGAAGATACCAAGAAGTATGAGACTTTCCGCCCTTGGCTCTTCTACAATAAGAGACTCCGTGTCTTCATACAATTTTTCTCATCTGGGCTGGTCATGGTGCGGATATTCATACATGCATACTTGTTATTTAACTACATGTTCCCTTTAATCAAACGATTTAAGATATACTAAACGGCTCACATGTTTTCCTACGTCATAAAGTACGTTCTGAAAGACTTATGCGTGCTACCGTATGTTTGTAGTTGACATTGACTTTACATAATCAAATATTGAATTTCATATATTCATACGCAACAGTCTTGACATTCGACGTTTTCTATAGTATAAAAAAGCATTTTTCCTCCAGTGTAACTCTAAATATTGATCAAAACATAGTATAATTATGCACTGGATTAGATAAATGGAGAACAAGCAAATAAAAGAACGAATATTTAAAGTTAACAAGTTGTTGAAAATGTGCGAGCCTCCGCAAATGTATTAAGGAAATGCGAAATGTTACGCGATCTTGAATTATTATTAAAATTTCACAATCAAGAATCCGAGCAGAAACAAATACACTCTTGTAAAAAGAAGATTCTGCTTTGGAAGATGATTAGACATAGTGGACCTGAAACTTTGACAAACGTTTTTACAAAGTCCTTGACATGAAATGTAATTCTTGAACATACAGCTTGTATCACTAGGTAACAAGCGAAACAAACACTATTTAGATGTGAATTACCGAATAATAATTGCACTTTGTATCATGATTTAGTATGAAAAAATATTGTTCCTAAAAAGATATTGTTCGACCCTTAGTAGCAAAATACCTTACTAGTTAAGGCTTTGTATACAGTTGGTCAGGACAACTGGAGAAAAGCATATCGGTCAGGGACATGGCAACGACATTATAATTTGTTTAGTTAAGCTCACGTGTATATAGTGAATATACAACACCATATTTAATTTGCTATATATAATGGTATCTCAAACAGCAAATACAGATTGAAACATTAACCGTCCATTTTGCTAGCTACTGACATTTTACAGTTGCAGTAAGGTATATCGGTCTCTATTTTCTGTTTTTACATGAAAAGGGACAAATAACTAAATTTACGACACGACGCAATTAGATATATTTTTGGAACCGCTGTATTGTTCCATGCCTAATTAATATGAAATCCACCCCACCCCCATCCAACTCGAAACGTAGAAGGAACAAAACAGAATTGTGACACTTTATTAACTCCATAGAATGAAGTCACAATAGAGCCATTAACTAGTTTACAGTTACAAAGCGATAATGTAGTGTGCAGACAAGAAGAATGCAAGGCTACTAATATAGATTATGATCAGGGTGTGTATATCACTTTGAATGACATCTGAGAACTACGTCGACACCAGTTCTTTTACAATGCAGGTTTGAGGGTTGACATTGATATATTGTTCTCTCTCAATAGTTTACCGGTATGTGTCGTCCAACATTATCCTGATATCGATTAAGGCAGCTACTAAGGAGAGGCCAATTTTATTGTGGTAATTTCTATGTTTAAATGGTTCGTGTGGCTCACTTTGAAAAATAGTATAGCTTTTTAGAAAGCTTTAATTGATTGCTATCAATGAGCCACGTCATTATTAATCATTGTATGTGTTTAAGTTTACCTCGTTTAAAGTAAAGATATCGAATCCTTCTTGATAACGTATCTAAGAAGTACTCATACTGATCAACTGCTCTGAATATTACATTTGGAATACTTTACATCTAGCAGTAGACTGTTATTCAGTTAAAACCGCATGATGAAAATCATCTGATATATAATCTGCATGGAAGCGCACAAAATGATTCATACAGACGATAATTTGATAACGGTAAAAAATGAATGACTACTTTGAAGCGTACAACCCATCTTTCATGGAAATTGCTGATATTTAGTTGTAAATCAAATACATGTAGAAACAAACATATATTGATTGTATGGTAATAATTTCATGCACAGCCCTTATAACCACCACCATCATCATTATAATCGCCACATATCAGCATCACGAAACTGTCCGTAAATGAATCAGTCGCCAACGCTTTTATTGCATCGTAGACAAAGGCACACTGACCAGATGTGATAACTGTTTTATACTACGACGTGAATTTAATCATAGAAACAGAGGCACGAATACGATGGTGGATTGTTTGGTCTGAAGATGAGACTAAACAAGCAAACATGAGGGATTCAGATCGTATTTGTTGAATGTGCTGCATTAATAGCATTTGAACCTGTCTATATTGATTTAGTACTAACAATCGGGATGAAGAGCGCACCAAAGTATTGTTAACTTGATCAAATTCCAACATCACCGATGCTTGAGTGCGTAGACCCAATATTGCCATCACAAACTGATTTTATTAATATCTCTCTCATCGGGAGAATTCTCGTTATTTTTCAAACGTCCATAGTAAAGCCTCTGCTAAAGACATCAACACTTGATCGAAAGGATTTATAGAACTACCGCCCAGTTTCTAATCTCCCATTCATATAAAACATCTTTGGAAATGTTGTTCTAACCCAACTTTCATCTCATTTGAATTCAAACGGTCTATTTTGCAATGTGCTGTCTGCATATCGCCCTTGTCAAATTACTGAAACTACTCTTCTGAAAGTATTTAATGACATTCTGTGTTTTGGATAGTGGAAATATTACAGTCCTCACTCTCCTGGATTTATCTGCAGCATTTGACACAATACACCATGATATATTACTTCACCGTCTTCAGCAAGTATTTGGCATTCAGAATATAGCCTTACAGTGGTTCAAGTCCGACGTAGTCAACAGGACACAAATTACATCTGCAAATGGAATATTCTCCAATCCAATGTTCTTGGACCTGTTCTGTTCAATATGTACACTCGGCCGCTCTCAAGAGTCATAGATCATCACCCAGTGTCTCACCAATTGTATGCTGATGACACCCCAGCATCCAAGTCTAGCCACCCAACTGAAATTGATGCTACCATCGTTGGAGTAGAGAGGTGCATTTCTGATTTGAAATAATGGATGACATGTAACAAGCTGCAGATGAATGAAGAAAGAACTGAGGTTATTCTCATCACAACACAACGACCATCTCATTCACATCTTTTACAACAGACAATAAATATCAGCAACACCAACATTATATTTTCAGTCAGTACCAAACCTAAGTGTTACTCTAGACAGTACTCTGACATTGCACCAACAGGTCATGAACATATGCAAGGCTGCTTATCTTGAACTGAGATGCATCAGTTCCTTTCAAACTATCTTTCAGATGATGCCTCTTAAACAGTTGTGTGTTCATTATTACTTTCAAGACTGGACTATTGTATTTCAGATCTGTCTGGTTTGTCTCAATATCTACTCCAGAAATGTAAAACGTTCAAAACACAGCTGCTCGAATCATCGTTAGAGACCCTCGATCAGATCACACCTCAGCACTGATATGTACCCTACGCTGGCTATCAATTCGATACAAGAATCAATCAAAAATGTGTTCTCTGTGCTATGTCTCACTGACAGATTTCAGTCCAACATACCTATCCAACCTCTTTTATGTGAATACACCAGCAATATACTTACGCTCCTCTTCTGACAATCGTATACTAATTAATCACATAATATAAACGAAGTCAAATGGACAACGTTCTTTTGAATACCAGGGCCGGCGATGTGGAACAAATTGACCATTGGAATTTGACACAAAGACACAGCGGTCCCATTTAAAAGTGCTCTTAAAATTCACTTTTTTCGACTGCAGGAACAAATTTAGAGACCTAAAAATAGTTTGTAACTGATATGTTTTCAGCATGTTTTTATGTTTTCCAATTTCATGGTTTTTGTTATTTGTTTTACTGTAATGTAGTCAAATTATTATAGATATTTTAAATCAAATACATTGATATATAACAGTTTGAAATATGTAGGAAATGTCCATTTACATGATCTTGGTGGTTTTATTTATATTTCGATGTGTGCAATGAACGAATATATAGCATTAGGTACGAAATAACAATATCACTGAGGACGAAAAGACCATATATTAGGTACGCAGCTCCCATATCACTAGACTCTAAACGACTTAATTGGGTATGAAACGATTCGGGCACAGAACGACTTGAGCACGTAATGAACTGATTCCCTCAAGGTGTTGGTTAATATCAGAGTTTTACCAGATTCTTCCTTCACCAGTTATACTGGTCGACATGTATAGCCTCTCTAGTCTAATAAATAGTGTCAAAGCCCAAACACAGTTTTCATTCATTGTTTCTATCAGGGAGGGATTTATCGTTATACTATAAATGCCAAATTTGAGGCATCTAGAATAATAGATATGGAGAATGTAGATGCCGATGATGGAATCATTAAAACTTAAAAATATCCCAGATTTTGGTTCCAAAAAAGTAAGATAAATAAATTAATAACATACGTCCAATCAGTTATACTGTTTCCATGAATTATAACATAAAGCATGGTTCTGATGTAAGAGACAAAACGATAGTAATTCGATACGAGTTTGATATCTCAATTACTGTATACGAGGGTTAGTGACGTGAAATGTGAAAGTGTAAAATGTTTGACTTTCACTATTCAGAAGAAAAACGTGCCGTATTAAGCTTGCAATTTTATTGTATCAATTGGTTTTATTTTATGCTTATAAACTGAACATATTCCTAAGGAACTGTTCCCTCTAGTTTGCATTAAGTCTCTCCCTATGATAGCTGATATCATCAAGAAGAGGGATTACTTCTTATGCTGACAATTTAACTGTATGCTGACATTTTATATTAGCATATATGTGTATATTCTTTTTTCATTATACCTTTATGGATTGTCTCTATTTTTAGAATGCACGTCTTTAACTTGTGTCGTTACATCTGACAATAATATTCCTAAGTTTATCAAGTATCTTATTACACTACTACAATTTCCTTCATGTCCGTACGAGTCGTCTTTTGGGTTGTGTTTAAATTACCCATGTTGTCAATCCTAGAGGTGTGTAACTCTAACTTTTCTCTTGGCTTTATGATATAGTTCGTTGTATAACATTCTCATAAAAACACACACATACTAACATATACAATATAGTGAATTGACCGTTGCAAGCTGGCTTTTAGCCCGACGCGAGATGCAATAGATTATTGTCCCGTTGTGGCAACAGAGGGCGTCGTGGTACGCATGGCAACAAAAGGTGTCCTTATATACGTGGATCACTTACTTTAGATAACGTCACCATCACGCTGCAAATTATGTATCAGGTAAATTGAAGATAAAAACAAACATTTTTAAATATTCAACACATGTCCCAAATCTTCAAACGATAAATGTACTTGTACTTAGCTATTAACATCTCTCTCTCTCTCTCTCTCTCTCTCTCTCTCTCTCTCTCTCTCTCTCTCTCTCTCTCTCTCTCTCTCTCTCTCTCTCTCTGTATATGTATAAACAATCCAGGCCATATGTTAGCAAGATATACCCTTGGTACATAAAATGGTCCGCATGATAACGGTACTAATCAATGACATCCCAGGTATTGTTTGATCCGCATGACAACATTACTGATTAAAGACATCATTGATTGGTCCGAGTCGTACGATTTTTTATCAATACAACTTTGCCATACAACTTGAGGTACTGGGTAATCACACTAACTCTGTGCTATATCCAGATTTCTCGAAGAGGACAACCATCCTGGCTCGCTGATCGCGTATTTTACGAGCTACTTACACTACAGTTACATTGAGTTATGTATATTAATATCAAGTTCATGTGTAGCACGTGAATCAGTACATGTAATTACCACCCTGACGGCCTATTCTGCGCGTCTTAAAATTCTGTGCTTCGTCAATTCTTTAAGCACTGGATCACATATGGTATCACGGTACCAATTGTTTTTCCATAGACCTCAATGCTAATATTTGGAGAGATAACTATATTTTCTATCCTAATTTAGCATGTATCTCACACACTGTTATAGAGAACAATGTTAGATTGTCAATTTGATGATGACAAAACCAGGTACTCCATTGCATTTAAGAGAGATAACTCTGCTGGAAGTAGACAGGGGTATGAGTTATCTAGTCACAACATACTTATTTTCAGTCATGTCTATGACATTTTCAAAAAATCATAAAAAATACAAAATATGATCTATATAGGAATTAGCATAAATTCACATGTTGCCAAGAGGTTAAACTATTTTGTAAGCCTAACAGAAAGTACAACTATTACATAATCCACCAATCATAGCTTGTGTTGCTGTTAATCTCTGAATGGTATGGACCCTACACCATAAGCTCCTCCCACCTGCACTTGCGCAATTGGTACCGTTATACCTATAGCAAACCTTGATTTTTCCAATAATCTGTGAAATAGCTTGGGACTATATAAGTAACAAATGTACCTAGTCTCGCTTGTCAAAAACAATTTTATGAGGTACTAAGCTATGTTTTATATGACTGTGTATAGAAATGTTATTGAGCTGTTCTAACTCTTGTTTACATGCCTTTCCTTCACTATCAAACTCATCTTTTGAAATAAAATGAATTCTTTTAACTATGAGTTGTGTGTTATTCATATTAGCACTTATCATACTTCACTTTGGTGATATGGGATAAATCACATTATGTCATATTATGTAATAGTAAGGTCAAAGGTCAATGCACTAGTCAGCATGTACCAGTTCTACACTTAAAGAGACATTTTGATATAAAGTAAAGGACTTATATTTGTTTCACAAACACAGAAAGTAACAGCAGGGACAGGTGGACATGACCCAATCTTTAGAAACAGTCTAGGCTATCAACAACTTTCACTGCCTCTAAATGAGTGAGGTCACTAACCCCAGTCCTTTCACACAGTTCAGCCTCCCAAATCCCATCTGTAACATAAACAACAAACATTCCTCCCTTAAATAGCAACTAATATTCATGTAATGAACCATTCTGTGATCACACCTTGTATAATACAACTTATACGCACTTTTGGTTTAGAATTTTGAATACTTTGGGGAATAAAGAACAAAAAAATGCCAAGAAAAAGTAATAAGTCTAGCACTTCCAAGGGAGTAAAAAACAGGAGGAGAGTCTGTTTCCAAAAGGGATGTGTACCTTTCAATAAAGGAATCAGATTTGAAAACAACAATGTACAAAAATCAGAGAATAGAAAGTTTATTAGACTCACATGGGATCAGTATGTGGAGGCTATGCCGACGAATAAGAGTGACAATGCATTGGCACCAGTACTGCTGCGGCCCTTAGTTTCATCAAAACTGCAGGTGGAACAGTGTGCATATCCATCTGAAATAAAAGGGTAAATAACTTAATGCATACAGACACATGCAATTTGTACTGGTTCCACACAATAAGTTAATATTAATTGGCTTTGATTAAACCAGTGAAAGAATAATTGTTTATAAAAAGACAACACACAAACAGTAAGCTTTGCTCTGACAAATTATGAAAGCAATTCTACTGTAATTTGCATAATTATCCAATGATTTAGTTAATATTGTATTATTAATCTTCTCATTATTGACAGAAAAAGTACTGAAAATGTCACTTTTTATTTCTTGAAAAGATTTGTTCCATGAAGGGAGATAACTTAGTGAGATACCTACACATGTGTAATAATTTTCTTTCCATGTCTTAATTCTCCATATAATAAAACTCAGTTAACTTAAATGTGATTTAAATTATATGCATTACATCAAAGAAAAAAAAACAATATCAGAATGTGAGTGCTTACATAATCAGAGATCTATACATATAAAAGTATTGTAGAGTGCCTGACAGTAGTTATTTTATTATTTGGCGGAGATGAGGAGTCATCTACAAATCAGATAATAAATGTCCACCAGAATGAATTGATGTGGAATTCTGTATTCCGAGAACATACACAAGTATCCCCAATGTGTTTGGGTTTTTTTAAATGGGACCAGCACTCTGAAGAGCAATGGGGCCTTGGTTGGAGGGAACGGGCAATTTGTAACAAATGTAGTTACAAATTAAAGATGTTTAATCTATTTGAAGAAATTGAAAATAAAAGTTCTGGACGCAAAGCAGCCAATATAAACAGAGGGCTACAAGTTGGGTTGACACAAGTGTCAATGGGAAATGTTGGCCTAAGGAAATTACTCTTGTCTGCCAGCATCCCTGCCCCTTCCACGAAGGGGATGCAAAAGGTTTCAAACAAAATTTGTAAAGAAATCATGAAAGAAAAGGGGAAAAGAAGACCATATATATAATAAATTACCAAAGATCACTTAATCCAGCATTTCTTATATGACGCAAACCGGTCTATGACAACCGGAACACCTTCCTTGTGCCTTACAATGTTCTCTATCCTGGTTTATGGCATGCTGCTCTAGAACTAAATGTTTACTATTTATACATGATTTATTATGACATATATGTGAAATATCTAATAGGTGACCACATTCATCCATACGTGATATATTGTGCTTAAATAAATTATTTTGCCGCATGTATGACATCCTATGAGCAGACTCCACCATCTGGCCATACAACTTTCTGTCTGCCATAGCCGTCTTTATCAAATGCCCCCCTCCAAAGCCAGCATGTGTCTTCATCTGAAGATTTTATACATTTTCTATGTAAAAGTCTGTCAATATTAGACCAAAACTTCTCAATATTCATTGTTTAACCAAATGACACTATGACATTATAGAAATGGTGGCTATATATACTCGTTACTATGGATACACTGTGAAGCTGGTATTACCTTTAGGTATCACGGTACCAATTGTTTTTCCATAGACCTCAATGCTAATATTTGGAGAGATAACTATATTTTCTATCCTAATTTAGCATGTATCTCACACACTGTTATAGAGAACAATGTTAGATTGTCAATTTGATGATGACAAAACCAGGTACTACATTGCATTTAAGAGAGATAACTCTGCTGGAAGTAGACAGGGGTATGAGTTATCTAGTCACAACATACTTATTTTCAGTCATGTCTATGACATTTTCAAAAAATCATAAAAAATACAAAATATGATCTATATAGGAATTAGCATAAATTCACATGTTGCCAAGAGGTTAAACTATTTTGTAAGCCTAACAGAAAGTACAACTATTACATAATCCACCAATCATAGCTTGTGTTGCTGTTAATCTCTGAATGGTATGGACCCTACACCATAAGCTCCTCCCACCTGCACTTGCGCAATTGGTACCGTTATACCATATGGGGTAGCGGTTGTAGAATATCCAGTTTGTATCAAGAAAGAACTATCATACAATACTTAAGGAAAGTGATAGTCATAAAGTATGCAACACAATCCCATATTTTTAAATGAGTATGAAAATGTGATATTCATAAATTCTACAAAACAGTCCCATATTTCTAAATGCATATACCAAATTTGATATTTATAAAGTGTACAAAACAGTCCCATATTTATAAATGCGTATAAAAATGTGAGATTCATTAATTTTACATATCAATCCAATATTTATGCTTTAAATGCGTATGAAAATGTGATTTCTAAATATCGACATGAAGAGCCGCTCCATTGACTTCTTGAATGTTTAACCAGAAAAACCTATTTAATATTTATCTTTCGAGTCATAAACATAAATGTATTTAAAAGTTACAATTGTTTCCCTTTGAACAATATTGCAGTTTAGTCCACGTTTCTAATTTTGCAAGTTTTCCTTCACTTTCTATATCGTCTGCTATCTAACTCGTCAACTTGCTGCTTGAACAGATTCTCAAGTCTGTCTTTAAATTATCTAGTACTTTTCGAGGCGACTTAAACATTCGATTCATTGTTGCTTCTGTTCAATAGCTTGTTTATTTACGATATCATGAACATTTTACCAATTTATTTTCATATGATTGCCTTTGGATGCTTAATCTGTCCTGCTATTTAGTGTCATTGATACGTTAAATATATGTAAAGTCAGCTATAAAGCTGACCTGATTCCTCGGTTGAAATGCTTTCAGAAGTATTCCAAAGTAATATATTTGATTTCCATAACCCGATGCATACACATTACATCTTGTCAAAGGCATGCGCTTTATAGTCCGACATATCGTGAGTCATGAAAACACACATGGCGGTATCCCGTGTTTCCAAAATTATCTTTGTTATGAACAGTATAATATGGTGACAATTGCCGCTTTTTAAAATGGTAAGCAATGAAGTATTTTATTTACGTCAAATCGGTCGAATTCTATATGCGTTCAGCATCAGTTTTGGTAACGGAAACCTTTCATGTGCACAACAGCCTGACAGCAATTTAAAATAAGAGGTATACAACTGAAATGTTTTTCAGACACTTTTTTAATGTCCCTAGCCCAAAAAATACTGTGAAAATCACCCAGCCACACATTGATTTTGACAAAAACATAATATAAGAAATTGACACAATATATATCTCGCTAGTAGAATGAGAGAATTGAACCCCCGATGAAATCTTTTACCGGTATAACACAATACTGTTAATACTGTATTCAATGAACAACTATAATCAAGGTTTGTGTGTTACTCTTTTGATAAAGTATGTCAATCGTGTAAGACGGCAATTACCTACCTGTTCGTTCTTAACTGTTTCCGACGTTACCATGTGTCTATTCAGGTAGAAGCTTTGGGTCTGCCCATGTAATATCTTTGATTTACTGCTAATCTCAAAGTGAAAAGCTGAGTTATTTCTTCAATAAAGGCACCAGCTGTCAAGAGAGGTCATGGGCGCTGGCTTTTACAGATCATCAATCTCTGTATGCGTGAGTTCCAGTCCCAGTTTCCATCAGCACGGGTATGCGAGAATTCTTGCCAGTAGTTTCGTGTGGGTTGTGTTGATCTTTTCGAGGATTGTTACTAGTTCCTCCACTAGATATACTGGCCGTCATGTTATGTTGATTGTTACTCCACTATATAGCACAAGATAGGTTATACATTGAGGCCTTGATAAAGCTTGGACTGAAACCTCGGTAAATTATTTCGAACAAAACGGAAAGCTACTAGCAGTTTTCAAACATATCCATATTAGCGAGCCCGACACCTACGCAGACAGATGTGGGATATTGGCTAATGGCTACTGGTCAACTCGAGACATCCTATATTTTTGGTATTCTATATTAGTAAATACTAATGTATGCCTAATACATTGGTCTTTTATATGCAGGCTGACATCATTTCGATAATTTTTAAATTTAACAGTAGCTATTCCTTGATTTCGACTGTAGGTTTGCTCTCTATATTTTGCAGACCGGGCCTAACTAGTATCGTCACTGCATTTGGTTAACAACTCACTTCACCTAGAGTCAATACGTCTGTATCGACATTCCATTGAAAAGACACGATGGCCACTGTACGATCGCAAGATGTTATTTGCAGAATAGTAACAGATGGGACTCTTGAACTAGAAACGAAAGGTATGTAACAGTTAATTCATATATACCAACCTTGATGATGATTAGTTACACATCAATGAGTATACATGGTGTTCCAAAATATGATAAACACAGCAGATGCAACTTACATGAAATTTTTCATAAGTTTAAATTTAGATAACATAGTTCAATCATTGAGCTTTATAGTTCTTGCTTACAATGATCGTTACGTTACGGTTTTAGTAAGCCCATTTTCGTGGGAGAATAATTTCTGTTCACAACCGTGGTCGGACTGTGCGGATGCATGTAAAATGATAATTTTATTCAGCATGACGACAGTTGCTATTTGAATATTGTTTAAACTGTTTCATATTTTTCTTGTTAAATTGTGCCACACGCAGTTTAATACAACTTAATATTGAAAAACAACAACTGATGCTTTCTCAACTAAGTCGGTGTTTCAGGTCTTGCTTCTAATGATCATAAAGCTACAGTTTTAGTGTGCCTCTTTAATATGCTACATTAGTTATAAACATAACTACAATTTCAATGATGCTATTTTAAGAATGGAGAAATTTTGACAATGTCTACATTGTCGATCAAGTCAAAGTCAGGTTTCCATTTGCACCAAGTACAATCGACAGTCAAACGATTACATTTCTGTCGAAATGTTACTTTCATTTGTTTAGCATCACCATAAATGTGCAAAATTAAAAGCAAAACCAGACAGGTATTCACCTTATTCAGCTCTCAAAAACAGAATACATACTGTCATTTTTCCATTCAATCATGCACAGCGTCAATGGGGTTTGTTGGTGTAACATGAATATGCAATACGTTTATTGGCTGCTGTAACATATTTTCATAATGAATGATCCACCCTAATGTTTAGACATATATAACATGATCCACCCTAATGGTTATACACAGATTACACGATCCATCGTTATGATTAGACATAAGATAACATGATCCACCCTAATGATTAACATAAGATAACATGATCCATCTTATTAGTTATATGCGTATAACATGATCCATCCTAATATTTAGATACGGATAACATAATCCATCCTAATGGTTATATTCAGATAGCAAGGCTCACTCTAATGGTTGGCCTCATTGAAGTATCATTTAGATGTATCCGTTTGTTTCACCACCAGATCCTTTATAACAATGTACATTGAAATTAAATAGTTTGTACAAAGAACGCATATATATATATATATATAAATGCAAAAAACTGACAAACAATATATATAGACGCACCGGTGCTCAAAGCTGAATATGTATACAATTATCAGTTGTATTATTATAATGCAGTACAGCAAAATAGTCGATCAAGTATGAAACTTCAAGTTCAGGATGCAAGTAAATTCTTCCTACCAGCCGAAGCATTTATTGAAGTAGAAGAAGAACTCGTAACAAATGTTGAAGATGTCAATCATGTAGCAGTACCACATGCATTAAATGCGCGAGTTGGTTTTGTTAACAATGGGATTATGGCACTGTTCAGTAGCACTACATATATGATTGATGGAAGAGACATTGAATCTATTCAGAAGCATGACGATATCGCCTCAACAATAGTGGGTATAGCGAGATATTTTGAAGATTATACATTATCGCCTGGTCAATCTATGATGTTTTCTATGGATATTACTGATAGCGCTGATTATGTTCAAAAAGTCAAATTACATACACCGGTAGCTTCTGGAGTTGCTGATCAACCAGTTGATTTCCAGCCCTTTGATATTATGAAAGGTGTTAATGCGAATTACAACCAAGAGTTTGCAACACGTGTTTCAATGTTGCAATTGCCGCGTAGATTATATTCATGTGCAATTCCACTGTCTCATATTTTCAGATTTTGTAGTTATATAAGAATGGTTATCTTTTGGAGATACACACAGTAGTCCTCGTAAGAAACGGCAATGAGAATGACGAAATCTGGCAAGGTGCTGGAGTTGCTAATAGTAAAGTAAATATAACAAAACTTTCATTGTGGATGCCAGTAATGACTCAATCCATCTCCGCAGAGGGAAAATTACTATCATTTATGGTTACAGGTGGAAAATCATTGCTATCATGGCTAACAGTTACGACTGTCAGTATGTAGAGTTATATTAATGGTATCCTGACTTGGCACATGGCAGCTCTACATGGTGTTTATGCGCCTCAACATATGTTTGTTGCTCTACATGAGTATACGCCATTAAATTCAGAAATGCGCAGACATATAATATTTGACAAACTCGGTGTCACAGAAGTCTCATTAGTAATGAACGGTCAACAAGGACCATCTGAGGATATTTTACTTAATTACAAACAAAACCAAATAGCACGGTTATCGTTTGCTGACATTTATGGTACGTGATCTGAATGTAGATACCGGGCTGCAAATATCAGAATTAGATTTTAGTAGCCTATATCCGATGTATTACCAATTGCTGAAACGTCTTGTATTAACTAGACAGAGTGTCGTTGACATACAATTCCAAGTTCGTGTAACACAACCACCTGTTGTCGTGTCAGGTCCACAAATTATTAACGGTTATTACAGAGCAATCGAGGGTGTTTGTGGACGAATGAGAATCTTATCATTTTTCTTCTCCGCTAGACCCTTCATTGGTAAGTCAATAGAGACTCTATCGAGTATATGTCTATAAGTTTCCTAGTTTTTGTTTTAGAAAACCTTTTAAACTCCTTCATGATATTATTAAAGCAAGCATTTAAATTAAAAGTATTTTAAAAAATGAACTATTTCAAATGGCTGATGATACGATCCCTTACCCCTTGCAACAAATCTTCCGAAAACGAAGTATCTTAATATCATTTACAAAATGTGCGTCGGGAGAGCATAGGTCCAAAATCGTGTAAGTAATGTTGGATTACAATGGAAAACACAACTGTACCTGCAATGCAGCGGTAATCGATATAGAGAGCTTAAACGGTATTATGATAAAATATAGATAATGAAAGAGCTATAGTAACCCCTGAAGATTATATATCAAGATTTCCAAGTAACAATCTAGACAATTAATCAATTAAACAAAACATATGATATATATATATATATATATATATATATATATATATATATATATATATATATATATATATATATATATATATATATATAAATGAGCAAAGAATTTATAAAACATCCCACGATAAGAATTATGAAGTATCTCGTGATGGTGTAGTCAGAAACTTGTCATTATTCAAGGTTATTTAATGTTTACTGTTAAAAAAAACATTATCTATGTCACATATTCGTATTCGCAGAAAACATATATAAATCGGCCTTTTTTGAAAAACAATCAGAAATGTATTCGATTTGAATATATATCGAAATCAAAGGGAAATAACTCCAACACTTATGTGCAATGCTGATATAGTTACTCCCCCTTCTGATAGATTTCGTAGTGTTGTTTTTTTTCAAAATAGTTACATATTTTTGTGAAATGATCTGACCTGTTAAATATTAATGAATTTAAGTTGTATTATCTTGTTCGCAATCTAAAACTACTCTATGTGTTTTAAAGGTTATTATTTACATTATATAATAATTTAAAATTTATATCAAATATTAAAATGCTTCGTGGTGCAATTGGTAGAGCGTATGACTCTCGTACGAACAATCAGAGGTTCGAGCCCCGTAACATGCATATTGACGACGTAATAGCGTATTCGATTTGAATATATCGAAATCGAAGGGAGATAACTTCAACACTTATGTGCAATGCTGATATAGTTACTCCCCCTTCTGATAACATGCATATTGACGATGTAATAGCAGATTTTCTAAATGAGTTGGGGTCCGACCAAAGCTCGAAGTTCAACAGAAGAAATATATAACTCCCATGCCGTCAAAACGGTGTGGTGCTATTTTGCACTCCTTTGGACTGATTTCGGGCGAGAGTGTGCAATAATAAATGCTGAATGTAGAGAATGGCCTCCGTTAATGTTGTGCCGTCCCAAATTAAGGTTTACTGTATATTTATGTACTGTGTGTCGTCATTCACCAAACCAAAACCTGTTGCGGTGGCACAACTGTTTGACATGGTAGGGGTACACATAGGGAGTTGTGTGTTTGGTGCTGCTCCTGAGCCTACTAAGATGTCATAGGGCACCTTGGGGGCTTCATATGGTTTGCGTTGTCTTGTGTATATCTCTAAGCGTGCAAAGATGTCATAAGGCACCTTAACACGAGTGGAGATTGTGCTGTCAATATATCTTTTTATTTTTATTTAAAGTTAAATTTATTATATAATTAACTAAGAAAATATAAATGATATAATTTCTGTATCTATGTCTTTTTGGTATCATGTTTTTTTCCAAAACACAAAATTATTCGGCTGCTAACCTCCAAATGATTTTGATCTGATGTTGGGCCAGCTGTAATATACTCGTAATTTTGCAAGCGTGATTTCCTTTACCGGAATTTCCATTCGAAAGTTTACGCTATATTCAGGGTTAGTTGAGGATATTGAGATCATAGTTGTCTTTGGCGGGGCTGTATTCGCGGCTATCTGTTGCAGTAGATCCCTTGATTCCATCAAAGATATAATTATATTTTTCTAATTTTTTTATCGCTGTATCATACATAGATCTTAATCATCGCCGAGAACTCGTTATCTGATATTATTGTGTCGTCGAGGCTGGATGATATCAACGAAAATAATTGGGAATATGCGGCATTAGCGGTATGCAATTTAATTATATAATCATGTAGTTTATTTTTTTGTTGCCGCTGAATCACAAATTGTGACAACTACAGGTGCAATAATTGTTACCGCTGAGAGTAATATACCCGTTCCAGCAATAAAATTAGTTTTACCTGATACATGTCAAGGAGATTTTTTAGTTTCGTGTGCAATTCACACACTTGATCATATCGACACTGCTGGACATTCATTATATTAAATACTTAAATCAATTACAAATTCTACATACCATGTGATTGACACTGATGCTAAGTTACCAATACTAGGGGTCAGACTAAATTTTTCGGTATATTTACTGACATTCGCGGGCATAATTTCCGTGGGTGGCAATTTTACTGGCGGAGGCTTTCGTCGCATTAATCGTGTTAGTCTTTCTTTGGCTGCAGAAAAAACGCCTTACTGGCAATATTACCAATAGCACTAGCAGTTTTTTCATCAAGAACCTAATTAGCTTTCATCGATAATTGTTTTGCAACTGGAGCATTTTTTGGAGCCATTCGTGAAAATAACCTTTGAATAACATCACCAAGACCATCTCCATAAAGCGTTATGTAAACGCGTAATCGCGAGTTTACTACTCTGACCTCGGTTGGTTTATAATGATGATTATGTACTGTGATGAAGTTAGATAGCTGGGGAGATTGATGCTACAATGATAGGGCAGTTATGTTTTCCCTCTTGCACTAGTTGAAAAATTATAGCTGTTAATTATAAAAGAACTGTCTGGCTGAGGGCAGCGACCCTAGTGTGTGAGAAACCTTATCTGAGTTCATGTGTCAAGTAACAGGTTTTAAAAGTAGACTGAATCATGGACTTGGAAAGTAGTTTCAATAAGATTTCCAGACTGGAGAGACGAGAGTGTTGTAGCTTTCAGTGTGAAAGGATCAATTAGATTTTCTCTCTCTCTTCTAAGGAATAGTTAGATGGTAACTCTACAAAAAAAGTAGTTATTTTCTTGTGTAATGCAACACAAGGCAAAAGGAGTGTACATAGTGTATATTATAAATAAACATGTAAATAGCAGAACTATTTTATGGATTTATTTCAGAACCCATCAGGTTACATTTTTCGGAGGCAGCGGATGGATATTTAAACTCTTAGTGGATTATTCTGTCAGATGTGTGTATTTGTTTGAATATTTGGACAAAGAAATGTATCGCAGCTAGTGTATTTCTTTTGTAGTGATTTTCTTACAGTTGACTCCAGGATTTATATTACAATGATATCAGTGAGGATTACGTATTAGATTTATTCAGGTTCAGACAACTTTTATTCAGCGTGTAAAAACAAAATATGGCAGAAGGAGCGCCTTATACCCGGACAATAATTTTTGGACATCGGAGAAATCACGACACAGAGTTGGATACAACATTACAGACCTCAACTCCTACCTTTAATGTGCAAAGTAGTTTGCAGCTAGAGGAAATAAAGAAGATAGAACGGTAATGCTAGGCACTTGAGAGCCGAATTCGGGTAAACCTTACAAGTCTGGAAAATGTGACAAACACCACTGGGAACAGAAGCTGTCAGAAAAACCTGAGAAGTCTAGGAAATAGCACAAGCACTAATTTCAATAGAAATTTTCCAAAGCCATTAGTCAGGTTAGCGACCTATGATGGTTCAGAACCTTGGGAAGACTTTTAAGTTCACTTCGAACCTGTTTCTGAAATTAACAACTGGATTGAAGACCAAAAATCAATGTTTTGTGGCATTAAATTTAAGTGGAAGTGCACAGACAGTACATACAGATTTCAAATCTTCGGAGAGGAGAATGTATTCGGAATTGTCAAATGCACTGAGCAGGAGGTTTGGCTCAGAGAATCAAACATAATTGTTCAGAGTGCCACTTAAAAATCTCACACGGAGGCGAAATCAAACTATGCCAGAACTAGCTCAGGTGGAAAAAAGCTTAATCAGGAGAGCCTACCCAAAGACCGCAACTGAACTAATAGAAACGTTGAGACGGGAGCATTTTATTGACGCTCTGACAAATGCGGACATGAGGCTTCGTATTTAGTAAAGACCCCATAAAACCTTAGAAGAAGTGACAAGGTGAGCAGTTGAATTGACGGCTATTCAAAGCGCAGATTAACAATGGGATCGTCGCATGACAAGTCAAGTTCGAAATATTGGTGTTGATGATGTAGAACAGGTATCATACCTCCGGGAGTAAAACGAATCATAGCGGGGAACGTACTAGACACAGAAGCTGCGCCCTCTTGTGCAATACTGGTACCAACAGAGAAATTCTCCGAGAGTTACCAGTTATTGATTCCACCAAACTTCTTAAAACATCTTATTATGTTTATTTCTCTTCTTGAGGTGGAGGAAGTTGATATGAAGACTGTTGCTTTGAAGATTTTTTTTTTTTTTCTTTTGTTGTCTTTCTTGTTTTTGTTTCCCGTTTTGTTTTTCTATTTCTTGTTCATTTAGTTCTTCATATTGGTCATATACTTTATGTATCGCATTGAGACTATTTTTTTAACGGTTCTTTTTGGACCAGTTTGAAGTCCTACCAGTTGAGGTAGTGCAGAACGATTTTGTTAAAGTCTCGATCTTTATTCAGTTTTCTTAGTGAGTTTCTCAAGTTTTTCATGAACACCTTTTATTACGTTTTTCCTTCTTCCTTTCCATATATAACACCATTGGTAGTAGTAGTAACGGGTTTCAATAATTGTTAACAACTTGTTGCAAAATCAACTTGAGATTCTTGCCGCGCTTGTAACTTTTGTCTATCAGAATCTCTCACCGAAATAAATTTCTTAATTGATGTAGTCTTTCTGGAACTAATCTAATTGTTAACGATTCTCCTACCAATTTTGTTAAATGATTTGATTTAATTCGTAGCAGCAGAGAGGGTGTGACAACAAATATGTGTTGTGCCGTCTGCTCACAAGACATATAGTACATCACCGTCTCGGTCTATAGCAAAAGCCCTCTCCCTTCCTGAAAATAAAAAGGAAAGACTGGAAGGATACGAACAACCGTATCAGCATCAACAGCACCTGCAAGAAAAACAACTGGAAATATCGTCCACATCATCATCACAACAACAACATTACGAAAATAACGGAACTAACGATCATTGTAAATGAATGTGATAACAACCATGATGATGATAGTAATCAATCAGTAGCAATCACCGTATGTCGTGCCGCTTGTTACGATTTAGTTGAATTATAACTTGACCATGATGAAAAATGGCGTTGATGATGCCACTTATTAAAAGTATCCCAACTATTGTTTCGATACGCACACGTACATTTTATTTTAAAAATATTCTTGTTAAAATGTACAATCCAACCTTTGAATAAACAATCACTGTTAAGTTACACCTGACAACCTCGTGACCTTGGCCTCGATGTGTACTGATAATAACAGTCACAGTAAAATGCTGCTAGACAAAATCACACCTTTGATAAGTGCTGCACAGACAGTTTAGAACTTTAAATCGCGTTTGGTGAATATCGTGTTGTCTTTTGAAATAATGGAAGATTTGTCAAACTACGCTAGTTGAATAGTAATGAATTCTTTTCCTGCGGCTACCGGTATATAACATTAATCTTTAGATGCTATAAGGTTGAACGCTAATACTGTCTATAAATACCGATGCCGTCATAAAGAAGCCAAAACACAGAATGGTCCCCTGTCGTCTATTTACATTATGGTACGAACGCAACTAAATCGTGACCTTTCCTAATGCACAATGGTCACATATACTGTAGCTAATATAAACAAAATGGCCGAAGTTATTGGAAAAATAATAACTCTAAATGTACCATTGCACAGTTCAATGTTTTAACTGCTTTACTAGGAGAATGTGTTTAAAAAGGCATGCAGCTCTGGAACACTTCATACAAGAAATGGCGTTAGGGATAGAAATAAAATGATTATGTGATAATTATTTAATGACAATGGTTCCTTAATACATTGGCAGTGCCACGTTTATACACTCTGTCTTAAACGACAAAAAATCTTTTACCTAATCATTCTTTGCTGTATGCTACAACCCGCCTCCAAATCTGCAATCAATGAACACTTGCAATGACTATTACGAAGAGACTAAAAATCGCTTTAAGTCACAAACTCGAGAGAGAAAAGAATAGCTGCTTTACACGCTTTCTTGCTGTTATATACAGTAGATAATATTCCAAAGTTTCCCTGATATAATTAATTTACAAAATGATATTTCAGTGTATCCGTCCATATTGCCTTTGATAGATTTAGCTTTGCAAACAGACTGATAAACATTTGCATGAATTATTGTGATGAAGTTTTAGTTATTTTCATTTCTGAAAAAAATGCAAAATTTAACTTACAAATAAATGGAAACTTTAAATAATGACAAATTCGGAAAATCAGCTCTAAGTGTTAAAGTTGTTTTTATGTTTTGTAATCAGACCTTGGATCACCTTAATGAGATACAGCTAGCACCACAAGATAGTCAAGCATGGCACATGAAATGTAGACCCTAGTGATTGTGCGGTTATATTACCCGTGATGAGGAAAGTATAATATAGTGTAGAAGTGATCTATTTAAACATAGTTGTATCCCTATGTAGCGGTTGTGGTTGCATCTTACTGTGTAGCAGTGGTTTATTCAAACAGTCACATTTACATTACCTATGAAAAGTGGGGTGTGGGGTGTATACTAAAGTGTAACAAGATTATATTCAAACAAAGTCACAGTGTTAAATTTCCTGTGATGTGGAAAACATACTACAGTGCAACAGCACTTTGTTCAAACAGTCACAGAGTTATATTCCCCGTGAAAAGGAAAACATACTACCGTGCAACAGCACTCTTTTCAAACAGTCACAGAGGTATGAGAAGTCAATCAATGTTTGATTTTAGGAAACGTAGACATATGTACAATCGTATGCCATGGGGCCGAGTAGTCAAAAGCGCTCTCTGTTATGGATCACTGCCATCTCACCTCTGTTTGCATGGATTTGAGTGTAAGAATCTGCCAATATGTGTATGTTAGAAAGCTTGCCAGTGGGTCAGTGGATCTTTCTGGGGTATTTCCCGGGTTCTTCCTCCATCAATAATACTGGCCGCCATGTAGAAGTTATAGTGTGTACAAACATGGCGTTAAACCTTACAACAAGAACAACATATTCCATGGGAAGGTGGAGCACCTCGCAATAAATCAGCACTTTATACAAACTTTGGAAAATCACATGGAAATTAAAAGTCAATAAAATATTAAAATAGTATAAACAGGTTTCGGGTCAAAACATTATGTTATGAAGTTTTGTTTCGAAAAATGGGATACATTACAATCTGATCCTCTATGTATTATAGACATGTATATTATGTTTTAATTGTCTAGTTCATGGGTTTTTAGCATACTCTTCTTTACAAGTTTTGTGTCAAATGAATCCAGATCCCAAATGTTTACAAACGTGTAGCCGATAAAAACTTACCAAAACGGCATGAAAGTTGAATTGGGTTATTTAAATATATTAATAACATTCTTTTCAATACAAGTTCTTCAATGCCACAGTATCATATTGGACACACAAGTTATCGATTAGAATCACTTTATCAAGCATGTTACATATTTCCAGAAATTGGAAGGTGATGATTGTAATTAGAGTATGTTAAGCAAATTTCTTTTTTGGGGGGATTGGGAAAAACATTTTATTGAATAGTCCAAGAATAAAATTAACAAAAATAATTTACTAAAGTAGCATGATTCTATATTTAGATTATAGCTGCTGGTAATGCAACTGTATTTAGCATATATTATCTGGAACTGTATGATACTTTTAAAACAATTGATTTGGGTGGAGGTCTTTATAATGTGCTATTCTGTGCTAAAATATGTGGAAATTTAGTCCAATACAGTAGACACATATCTTTAAATTTCCTTCAATATGATGTCGTTGTGGTGAATGTAATGTCAGAAAAATGAAACATATTTAAGTGCTTTCATTCTAGCAAGACTGGAAATCTCCTCCGAAATACAATCTAACACATTCAAAGTACAACATTGGCAAGTATTGTAAATAGGCACCATTTAACACAGGAGCTCATATAATTATGAGAGAATTACACATGGCATGAACATATTGACACAGTTGTGCTCAACCTAGCCACTAAATTGTTAAAGGAATTAAATACATGCAAACATGTCCAATGGTTATATAAATGTCAACCCAGTAAAACAATCCAAAATTACTGACAAATCAAACAACGTTAGAACATAAGCTGTTGCCCACTTTACAAAGTTCATCTGATGAAAGCATGCTATCCTATATTTATATTGAAAGTATGGTCAACCTCTACTAAAACAATACCTACCCAAAAAAGGGAAATATGATTGTCTTCTACTAAATCTTTTTCTACCGTAAAAAGAGGTTATGGCTTTCTTTTACTAAATCTTTATCTACCATAAATAGAGAGTATGGTTTACTTCCACTAAATATATTTCTGTTTGAAATATACAGTATAGCTTACTTCTATGAATAGTATTTGGTCATTTTTCACTATTTTCATATGAAGAAATATGTGAACCAAAATAGCTTTTCTCTAGATGGTAGTTTCATGATTCAAGAGCCATATTTATGTTCCAAGAACCCATACAAGGTTTCTCAAGATATAACAGTTTTAAAACAGTCATTACCTTTTTATGACCAACAGTAAAATTGTAGGCACTCATACCACCTTTCACCAAAATAATGGCAATAATCAGCACATATTTTCAACGTTTTCATATTCTAGATAGATTGCTTCCACAAGGAAAGATGGAATATCTTTGTAAATAATCATATCTCTCTTAAGCGCTAAGGAGGTCCTTCTTACAACAAAACATTCACATTTTTGCTTTGCATTTTTAAGTTCAGTATCTGTTCTTAAAATGTTTGCTATTTTGTCTGAGGCTTGCATTTCTTCCACATGATATATGATTTGTTTGCCATGTCCCTCTAAAATAGATATCTACTTTTTCTTTATCTATTTTATGGTTTCACACTAAAACTTCATGTTATATCTTGTTAGTTCAATTTTAACAAGTGATACTATTGGATGTTACTTTAATTCAACTTTTATATCAGCAAAAAGACTGGGGAATTCTCAATATATCCTATGATATTTTCAAATTTTGTTTTCTTTAGGAGGAGGGGTTAATCTCAACAAACATCTCTCTTTCTCTCTCTCTCTCCCTTTCTTTCTCTCTATCTCTCTCTCTCGCTCTATCTCTCTCTCTCTCTCTCTCATGACTATGTCCAACTTGATTTCTTTTTCCCCATTGGAGACCTCCAAAGCCTCGCTATCGTTTGTCCCACTTGCCATGGAAGAATATTTATTATTATGACAACATTTACTAACTATCCATGCACAAGTCGTACACAACTGGTTATTATTGTAATATCTATTGCTTGACATTGCTGAAGTTTATATTCGCATGTATAATTAATTCTACACCCACACTATCTCCATCGATCAGCTGATGAGTAAAGGGCGAAAAGCCAATACGATTTTCACTAGTCAACTGAAAAAGGATGTCATATTATACCCGCATCAATAACAGTTGGAGCACGGCAAGGCTGTCTCCTGTCACCCACGCTTTTCAACATTTACTCAGAGAGCATCATGAGCGAAGCCCTGGGAAACCAATGTGGGACAGTCTGCATTGGAGGGCGTAACATCACCAACCTCCACTTTGCAGACTACATTGATGGGCTGGGAGGCAGTGAAGATGAGCTTGACACCTTAGTGAAGAACCTTGATGAAACATTTTCCAGATTTGAAATGGAGATATGTGCCGAGAAGACAAAGTTAATGACAAATAGTGGCAAAAAAATCTCAAGCAAGATTAAAGTCAGAGAACAGGAACTTGAAACAGTGGGTCAATTCAAATATCTTGGTTCCATAATCACGGAAGATGGATCAAGAACATAAATGTTGTCATGAGCAGCACAAACAATGGCAGCTATGTCAAAGCTAAGACCAATCAGGAGAGATAAGAATATATGTCGGAAAACTAAAAATCAGACTATTGAGAGCACTAGTCATCTCAATCGTTCTGTATTCATGTGATTCCTGTACCCAGACAGCAGAATTACAACGAAGAATTCAGGCACTTAAAATGAAATGCTACAGAAACATCATTGGCATCGCTTACATGGACCACATCACAGATGAAGAGGTGCGTAACACCATCAGGCACAAAGCAGGTTATTATGAAGATCTGGTCAGATGTTCAGCAACACAGTGCCTCAACGACCACTCTAGGGCAAGAGACTGATGATGATGATGAAGATGATGATCAATAATTATCTTGCAAATCAGCTAGAATTAGCGTAGCGGTACCATTCTCGACTGCATTTATCATCACGTTCAAACCGAAACTGAGCGCCTTCGAAGAAACAGGAAGTCATTAGTTTGGTTCTTGGTTATTGATTTTGTAGATAAAAAGGTCTTGAGTTTACAACTGAACGCGAATTTGTATTAATACGCCAAGACTCTGTGTTGGATTCTAAATGAGTGTTAGAAAATATAAACATCGGCGTTCAATTCAGTAGCAGATGACATAAACTGGAGAGTCGAAAAAGTGACATGAAGAAAGGATTTTCATTGAAAAAATCACGATGGTGCATACATGCAAGTCTGAATAGCAGATGCAAGCTATTGGGCGATAATATATAAGTATTGTTTATACTTTTTAAATGTTATTTTTCTTTCATGTATAAAGTACAATAAACATGCTTGTTTCCGTTAGTAAAATGAAAAACTCTGCAACTGTCACTCCCTTCTAATTTGTACACAGTAGAAATTGTGTATAGATTTTAGAAGGAGAGGGATGTTTTCAGTAACTGTCTTTTTACTGAGAGAAATCGTACCGAATACTGATTGTGTAGACTTTATTGGCAATGTCTGTCTCCAGAGTCCATCCCCGTTTGTGCTGTCCCAGCAATGTAACTTTTTAAATCATTTATTTTTTCGAAAGGAAATTTGTATTCGTAGAATTATAAAAAACAAAACACATTTACATTTAAAATCCTAACATGTGGAATATCTGATTTGATTATTTTTACTTGAATTATGTGTCTGATTATTGTTTACTTAAATTATGTGTCTAATCATATTGTACTTGAATTATGTGCCTGATTTTTTTAAACTTAAATTACGTGTAACGTTATCTAAAGCATCGGTCTCCGTGTCTTTTCGTTTTAACTGAACATCTAATATTTTAGCCTACTTTGGGTAGGTCCCGGTCCTGTCGATAAGGCCGGTTTTAGAGACAAACGTCAGTTTTTATATGCTCATTTATCTTTTTTAGTTTCACCTAACAAGTATGTCAGAGGTAGCTAGTTAGTTATAGGTTGCGAAAATCTATCGTTTCCAATGAATGACTCACGCGCTTGATACAGGGGAATAACACAAACCCTAGGGCCTATATTGGTTGCATATATTATTTTGCATTTTCATGCACTGTTGGCGAATGCATGATTATATGGCTGGGAGATCAATAATTTCAAGTTATTAGGTATGGTCCGAAAATTTCATTGGAGTTGGGGTGGTTCCTGTCTTGACAATAAGTTGCATACATTAATTAAATTGTCTTTCCGTGTTTATTTGGGTATAGAGTGATAATATCAAAAGTTTCAAAATTGCGGTACAGGGGAAGGGATGGAATGCTTTGTAAGCGCCAGTTATATGTGTATATTTCTGTTTGCATGTCGGAAAGGTCTGTGTTATGGTTGTTAGTTGTTGATCTCAATAATTTGTATGATGTTACCCGGGGGATTCGTTTTTTTGGAAGGTGGGTATATACATCGGTCTATCACCTCACGTATTTGTATAAATATGGCTTGAGTTACTTTAAATGTATGTAAAATCACCATAACTCCATTAGCCCAACTTCATTCTGAAAAAAATAGGGGTTTTTTTTGTTCGTTTTTCAAACTTATTACTAATATTTTGTAGCAAGCAGCAACAGTAATAGTTGCAAAACAGTACAAAGTGGCATTTATAACATGCAAAAAAAAAATATTTTAAAATTATTTTATACTATTTTTATTAGTTGTAGTTAACAATCACATATGATAATTAATAGGAGTTACTTGAAACTTACGTTAAATCACATCTACCCCTTTAGCCGTACTTTGTTCTGATGAATGTTTATAATTAGTTAATCAAAAGTGATGTCTATAGTTCATTCTGCATATCATAGCTAAATTTTCCTATCTTTAACTCGGGAAATATTCAGGTCATCGTCTGTAACAGAATTGTTACCGAGTGGATGGTGGATTAAATGAACAACACAAACACAATATGTGAAAGATAATGTAAATTTATGAAATAAAATATTAATGAAAAATAAGGATGTATCAACACAATAACTCATGCGTTCAACGCACAATCACATTCCACAACCATTCACAATTCAAAAATAAATTAATTATTAATACAAAATAAACACAGATCCAAAGGAATCTTCTGGACTATACACAGATCCAAGGAACCTTTACAAAAGTTATATTAACGCAAGTATAAATTGCGATAACAAATACAAACATCAAACTATACTATCGCACGTATGGATTGCGACAACTAGCACGAACATAAACATGTATTTAATCAAGCTACTAACTTTTATTGAGATTCATGTAATCCCTTGAAATACTACTGTGATTCGAAGTAACTATGTGTAATATAACAATGTATTCAATTGTAACTACAATTGCAACACACACATGATTCTCGACCCTGTATAACCGTACGATTCACCAACTATTGAATCGCCGCCCAGCTTCTCCGAATACTAGGACCAACGGTCCCAAATACCTAGATGCCACCCCGGATGCTTACACCTCTAGAAAGCTCCGACACTCGGACGTTTAGACTTCTAGATTTCCGGATATTTACACATCACGACAGATGTAGACGGACAGACAATCCGACAGACAGACAGTCAGATACCTCGATTCGATCGCACAATTAAACAGCACAATCACGGAACAATCAATCACATTCAACTACAATTCAGAGACATTCAGAGACGTTCAGAGACGTTCAGCTACAATTCAGAGACGTTCCGCTACAAATCAGAGACGTTCCGCTACAAATCAGCTACAATGAAGAAACCGAACTATTAATAGTTGTTTCTAAAACAATCTACAACTTAGATTACGCTATTGCATTTAATGTCTAATAGTTACTATTAATTCCAAATATTCCACGTTTTAAATCTGCATTGTAATAAAAGCATCATTACATGAAATGATAAACTGAATAAAATTCACAATAAAACGAAATAAAAATTTAACACTCACCCCTTTGGCTGGAGAAAGAATGGCGAGCTATCTTTCCTGTGATAAGATACTTTTGGACCCGTAATATTATCAGAAATATTCTGCCTTATATATCCTCAAATAGGTGAACAGAATTCACGGCAAAATTACCGTACAACCCGTGATTCTAATGTTCCAGACTTCAAGTGATTCACGTCGCTTACCTTGAAAAAAAACACTTATTCACCCCAGGTAACGCATGTACAACGAAACAAAAAAATGGTGAGATTAGTCTGTAATTCAAGAAGAAATAAATTCAATTTTCGCCTAATTCTGTGACATCGTCATTCAATGTTGCTAAAAATACGTAAATATGTATATATAGATGTGTAAAAATTCATATGGCATTGTATACTAAAATTATGTATGTCTATATTTTATGGCAACATGTAATTGTGTTAGGTCAGAAAAAAGAGAGAAATATATATATATATATATATATATATATATATATATATATATATATATATATATATATATATATATATATATATATATATATATATATATACACACACAAATGTATGTAAATTTATTTGGCATTGTTTACTAAAAGTATATATCAGTATTTGTTTTCTCCGTATCCTGATGAAAGTTATTTTTTATCCACAGCCGGCCGTACACCCAACTACAATGGCGTTGTGGTGATGGAAGACAAGCTGCTGGTCGTAGACTACGATCAGAGTAATCTCCAGCTTTTCAATCGTCATGACGGCAAACTAATTACATCACACAGACTGGAGTCCCGTCCCACTGATACCTGTCTTATTAACAAGACGGAAGTCGCTGTGTGTCTGGTAGACGGTACGGTTGTAATCCTGTCTTTGAAATCGATAGATGACGAAAAACTGGTCAAAACGTTAAGGACAAGATTAATTGGATGTCATTCTTTGGCAAAATTGAATTCAGACAAACTCGTTGTCAGCGGTATGAAATACGACGGAATGATGAATTGGGGCATTTTATCGATTACCGATGGACATCTGGACCCATCACACGTCATCTGTCAAGGCACCTTGACTCACATGGCCATAAAAGATAACATGTTATACATCTCGTGTCTGACAGGTGACTCCAAAACTGAAGGTGTTTATGCTTATGATGTTTTTAATCCACACAAAAAAAGGTTTTTGTATCGACACCAGGAATTAAGACCGGGGTCAATAATGACTGACAAGGATTGTGTGTACGTGTGTGACAGGCACGCTAATAAAATTCTTCAGCTGACATACAGCGGTCATTTAGTGACCATACACAAAGTGTCATCAAGTCTGGATAAAATATGTTATGATGACCAGCATGAATTATTGTACACCACAAGCCCTGGAAGTAATGTGATAACTATTTACAAAATGGAGTCTTTACATCAACCAGGTAATTCTATTTTACATCACACCTCAACGAAACAGACATACTTCATTTATTTACATTTCCTAATTCATATCTTTGCCCCAAAATTTGATTGATGAATATTGTAGTCATAACTTTATTGTAATACAAACATGTATAACAGATGTAAAATAAAATAAAAGTGGAATAAATATTATTTTATTATTCTGGGAGTCTGAAAATATCAAGTTCGTCGTGCATGGTCATATTTACCGATTTATAATATAAATATAATATTTTTTTTATTTTAAATATAATTACAAATTGTATAATAGCCATTTCTTTTCATTAATGATTGTTAAGTCGTCAGCGCGTTGGTTGTGACTTCATAATTTTCATATAAAATTATTCAATCTGTGCGGACTGTTACAATGATTGCTTATCTGCTAAACTCGCATCATCACCAGTTCGGGGCAATGCACATTGTTCCCAGAAGATGGCGCTTTCATTGATAAATCTTTGGAGACGACCTGTCATTGTACGCGATATGTGCGCGACCGGATCTCGTTCCGCGGTTACTAGCGTCTAAAATTCCCACATATTTTGTGTAGATAGCCGTCATGTTTATGGAGCAGGGCGAGAGATATGAAGGTGGATTTATCAAGGAACAAAGGTTAAATCGGAAAACAAGATAGCTTGACAGATAAGTTTTTAAAAGCTATATAAATACTATTTTGGATATTGTACTGGATACATTGCGCGCTATATTTACTACGATCTCTTCATTTTTTTGTTGAAGGATGCAATGTTCTTATATTGCAAAACCGAAACAGTCGATGCTGAAAATGGAGTTAGTCCTTAGATGAATGAATCTGGCGAAAGATTTTAGAAATAATATTGTAAAGTACTAATATTGTAAAATAACGGCCGACATTTGTATTAAAATTAAAAGTTGGATGTGAAAATAACTTTTTATATTGTTCTTGACACACGAGCTTGATGTTAAAAAAAGAAATACCCTAATGATCTGAAGAAAAAAAGTCAGAGAGAGAGTGACTAAAATGTCTTAGATTACCCACATGACCGTTGTGGCATATGACGAGCACTATCGTGCTATATGGTTAAACATTTACATGTGTACATGTACATGAGATTTATTTAAACTTGCAACATTAATTTGAAATACATTACTAATTACATATTTTTGTATATGATTAATACATGTAGGAGCATTTTCGTACCTGCGCACAAAGCAGAGTTACTGCCACCTGGCTTCATATTGCTTCAAATTTGCACATAAATTCTAATTGCACTGTATAATATTTTGTTTTAAAACACCACTGTATATTATAGGTATTCTATAATTAAAGCTAAACTTTAAAGTAATTCAACTTCAAAATATTTACAGAAATTTTAATTCTTTTTATTTTGGCCTGAGTCATGGATGTAATTTGTTAATGACAAGATGCAGATTGGCCTTGCTTGCTCTTTTTATCGTTTTCACTTCCATCAAACATAAATTGGAAATTACAAAATAGCATAAATGTGTTGCAAAAAAGTAAGTACTATTTAGCCTACTCTGACAAAATTGACTGTCCCTATTTTAATACTAGTCAATATGAGTGCACTTTGAACTAATTGTATATTTTTGATCTGCTACTGCCTTAGATGGTATCTGTTTGTAATAATTACCACATGTAAATTAATTGTATTATGGAAAAGTAGTATAAGGGTATGCCAAAATTTCTCAGCATTGTGCATGTTGAAAATGTAAATAACTTCACTATTAAACTTCCCTATCTTTCAGAAACACATAGTAAGTTTAGAGCAGAATCTTATTGTTACTTGTTGAGTCTGCTATATAACAGAAGATCTGTGTTTTAATCTTATTTGATATATAAAATTTGTGGTTTAATTTTCATTTGCGCAATTGGACACCAATAAATTGTGTATGATGAGTTTTAATGGCAAAAAATTTGTTAATGTTACAGACATGGATAACAATAATATAGCTTGAATACTCTGGTTTAGCTATCTAAAGTTTCAGGTTCATAGTTCTTTTTAAAAATATCTGTATCATTGTTGATAATATACATGTATATCTACATAACTAATCCATTATATGAACAGGTGTTCCAATAGAAATTTTGAAAATGGATGACAGATCCATCCAACTTTTTAAAGAGGCTCTAAAAGATGGAATGGAAACTGTGCACAGCATACGTATTATGGTTGTTGGACACATGGGAGTGGGCAAGACGACCCTAGTCAAGCGTCTACTTGGAGAGGAGGTAAACATTAAAGAGAGACATAGTACAGAGGGCATAGATGTATATGTCAATTGCTGCGATGTTTCTTTGTCGACCCATGAATGGACAAGGCGAACAAAAGGTATGTGGGCGTACATACTTATTAATAATCTACCTCTCTGTATTTATGCAAATGTCAGAAGGTGAAATGTATCACGTTTAACTATTTTATGTCCATCCATCTCTATTTCACTTCTTCACAATATCAAAGTTTTCCACCATCTAATGTTACCAAATTTTGTAAGTAGCTTGCATTGTGGGCAAGGAACAAACATAATTTATTAATTTCTGGTTTAGAAGGTTTAACATCAGGTTCAAGGTCACATGGTTAACAGAATGACACTTTTCACACAGCAATGACAGATTTTCAAGAGGTTGTACTTTAAGGAGTAATTGTTCCTCCTCATTCACTACTTTCACATATACACAACAAGGTGTAGTTTTAAAGTCTTGATATTTTTACTACGAGTATTTGGTATGTTAGCACGTTGCGTATGTGTTGTATTTAATTATTGTACTTTTAATATTTACTTTTTCCTCCTTCATTTACTTGCTCAAATATATATATTGTTTGCATCCTGTATGCAGCCTTGGTATAATTGTCTGGGGGTTCAGGTTAGAAGTTTTGTATGTGCTCACGTTTGTGCCCACCTTGTTGTGCCCATATATGTGTGCATGTGTTTAAGTTATCATTCTTAAGCATGGCTATAAAAATAATGGCTGGTAATCCACTAGCCCAAGGCAAGTAAATTTTCTGTCTATTAGTCTTCATAATTTAACTAGTGTAATGGCTGATTAATCTTGGTATGTGTTAAATTGCTTTGTGGCAAGGATTCATTAAGAATGAGCAGGACGAGAAAATTTCTGCATCTACTAGTAATTATGTGTGCAAAGAAATTTGTTAAATCCTCAACCTGTGGCTAACCTAAAGCCCAAATAATATTATTTTAAAATGTTATTGTTATTATTAGTAGTTATATCTGCCATCAAATCTACAATATCCTTCCTAATCCAGGTTTTGGAGTCCACAACCTTTATAATACTATTGTATACCAATAAATTAAAAATGGACATCTCATTTGAGAAAAAAACTGGATGAGGGCATTTGTTTAAATACAAAAATACACCAAATACAGAAATATATTTTGTATGGGGTGTGTTATTTCTCATCCTTGCAAACCCATTAAGTATTCAGCTGGCAAACAAAAGTTGGAACGTCTGTTCAAGGAAATATTGGATTCACTGTCTATTCACACCATATCCCAAAGATCTAAATCCCAAATTTTTTTTTTTTTTTTTTTTTTTTTTTTGGGGGGGGAGGGGCATGATGTCGTGATGTATGCAACATCTATACCATGTCTTTACCAGGAAACTGATTCCTTTTTTTGTGGGGTATCATGGATGGGCAGTTATTCTAGCCTTTGTAAATTTGATGTAAAATTTCTTTTCAAAGTTCCCAAGTGTGGTTTCAACTGGGATAACCACAGGTAGATCTGATATATGTAGTTCGTCTGTTTTCTTCTTGATTTTTCTCTTGATGATTGCTGGTTCTTTAACTAAAACTTTTTCTACTCCAATTGATAATTTCCCATATTGTATTATAGTTTCATTTTCTACTGGCCTCAATATACATTTATATTCTCTTTTTCCTTTCCTATTTAACCCTTTTTCTAATTTAGTGAAGGGTCTTTATCTTACATCTAATGCAACCATTGTCAATGATATTGTAGCTCATATTTATTTTGGAATTGAAGACAGACTTATCATTCTCCCATGTCCCTTTTAATAACAATATTGTAAAACTGGTCTTCACTTGTCTCTATTTTTGTAGTGTTGAGGTACTCTTCACCTCTGACAATTGCCTATTATCATTATCCTTCTGCATGTGCAGCATGTTTATCATAATTTGCTGTTTGTCTAAAAGCGGTATTTCAGCATTATATATGTAATATCTTTCTATTCTGTCATTGCATATTTGCACAGATTTCTTTACTGCTTTCAAGCTTTGTAGTCCTGTACCTGTATGACCTTGAAGAGAACAAAAATGCAAAACTGAAATTCGCTTAAACTTTTTATATACTTTGCTATATATATATGGTTTATTTTCTGAAAATATGTAAGTATCATTCTTAATCGTTACAAAGAAATTTATTTTTTAAAAAGCCATTTCTTCCGTTCTATCTTAAATAATACAATACACTCCTACCCTTACAAACAGAGGTTGCAACGTCATTTGAGACACTGTGTACACAGGCATTGTGTTGATAATGAATTTAGGAGAATACACCCCTGGAGAAGCATCCTGAGTACTAATTCTGAGATATCGTCACATGGTTGTTAGGGTTTTATTTATTGTTGTCTTTCTTCAACTTAATAACTTATTTTTAAATCTATAAAATTTGTAACATGTCAACTTTTCCATTTGATCAACTCGTCTTTCTCTACTTAACGAAAAATAAGAGGTATATGTAAATTTTACTAGTTTTGTATATGAAAGGGCTCCAACCTAATAACGAATGATACTTGAACTCGATAAAAAGCATAATTGATGTTTGATTTGCCCTAAGTATGGTATACTATCTTTGTTTGGGGGGAAAAGAGAAATTTATTGTTTTAATCCTTGTATTTCTTCCGTGGCGTTCCTCACATTGTCTATTTAATTTATATTCAGTTCGACTATGCTCGAGTTGGGCTTCATATATTTTTCAAATTAAAATTGTACTTTTCCCAACTTGAGTTGGGTCATCTCTTATTTTGTTATATTTATTTAGTCCTTTCAAAGATTTTCCTAAATTGTTTAAGGTACCATTATGGGTTCTATGTGCAGTACAGGAGCAACCCAGTGATGGTATAGAAGAACAAAGTATTATATATGTTCCGTTATTTTTTATCCTAAAAGATTAATTGGCAATGCATTTTGATAGACACTTAACGTATATGTTTTAGTCGCACAGTTTAGAACTGCATATTGAACCATGTTGTTTCTACTTGACACTTCACTGCACAAACTGAATACGACAGTTGTATACTTTAATCATCTGATATGACGTCACCTCCTGTTTGAATAGAAGGGAGCTAAAACATTCAAGTCAGGGTCATTCCGTTTTATCTTGGAATACAAGACAGAATTTTTTGATGAAATATAATAGCAAATACAATACTAGATGCAAATATGAAAATTGTCGGAATAGCTTATATACACAAAGTGCTAAATATCCTTATATACATAAAGTACTAAATATCCTGATATTTACAGTAAAAATTTGCAATTCCTTTAAGGCAAGTTTGTTTCGTTTTTGCCATGGCAGATCAATATTCAAACGTTTTATTTAACATTCATTAATATATAAATTCTAAATGTATTTCACATTTTCTTATCTTGTTTTTATTGGTTTGGTCCCTCATAGCGAGTATCCACTAGTGTCAAATGATTACAGAATTGAATGTGTTTCTGTTAACCCCATAGTACATGTATGTTGATTGTGTTTTGTAAATTTTCAAAAAGAATTTTTAAATAGGGTTTAGTACACTTAAATGTCATGTTCAAACCCTGGAAAAAGCGGAAATATATTTCACATAGTCCGAACCAGCTTAAAAGTTTTTAGTTATTTAGTACACTTATTTATTCTAGTGTAACATTAGCTCATAATATATAATAACCTATCTAAAAACATTACTAATTACTACAAGGGAGATCCTTGTAGTAATGTGGTGATGGCAGGTGGCTCCTCTGTCCACCCACTTCCACCACAATGGCCATTCCCCTCTTTCCCATGTTATCTTTCCTTATCAAATTATGCTATTGTGCGTCTAATAAGTGTAAAAGAAAAATGAAAATAAAACAAGAAACAATTAGAAATTAAAACAACTAAAGAGCATTTAGCTGCAGGTGTGTATGTACTGCATAATTCATTAGCTCAAATATTCAGTAATTTGTTATTGTACTCCCATGTTCATGTTTTTAAAATGTTCTTTTTAAAATGGCCTTCCCTTTGGGAAGATACGTTGGACATGTAACAAAGGTATCACGCCATTATTCGCTCCTTACTCGATATTCACACACAAACATATACACACAATTGTTCATACACAAATTCACTTGCGGAAAATTGTTACCTTGGAAGAAATTCATCTAATTTCTCATCCAATGCCCGCCTGAGCGTCTCTGCCAATTGGTAACTTCTTTAAATCAATTGAACCACATCTTCCAGCTCTATGTTACGATAAAGGATGGTAATTTGGTCTTGCTTCTTTGATAATTTGCACTATATCATAAGATGTATAGACCAATTCACTATCTGATTACAAACTCCCCATCTGAATATTTATTTGGACAGGTCCAGACATTTTAGTCCTTATCTATGAGGATTGACTTGTCTCTCTTGGTTCAGAGCGATTATTGTCATCACTTGTTCCAATATTCTCAACAGGTCTGTGATATATAATGTTTTGATCTCTCTGAATTTTCATTCCAATAACAATAAATTTGTACAAGCTGATTGCTGCTTATCTGCATTGCGCATAAATGTTTTTTAATTTGGATAGTACCTTCTTTTCCATTGCTTTCATATTTTTGGCAAAGTCCACATCCGGTGTAGGTTGTTCCACACACTATCAAGATTGGACTTAGCAAATTCGTGGCCTGATTTGGATCATTTGGCACATCCTTCTGGATTCATGCACCGTGTCCCCTGTAATCACTGCATTTGGAAATAAACTTTTCAACAAGTTAATTTAACATTTTCTTCCATAGCTAATTACTGATGCGCAGTGTCCTAGTGAGATTTCTTTATCTCTAGCCTAAGTATAACACTAGTCTCATTAATACAGACAGATAATGTTGCACTCAGATTTGGTCAACCACTCTGATAACTCATCACATCTGCTGTAGCAGGCATCATAGAGATTCATAGTAGCTGTAGCTTGGGAAGTAGGACTGTTACTAATTTCAACTCATCATTTATTAAAATGGTTGTCTATTAAATGATCTTGCATCCGTCATCATTGTACACATTTAAAATTAGCATTTTTTTAAACAAAACCATTATCTAATGTAAAACAAATTTATTAGACATTTCTGATTTTATTGTTGTGTATTTTTATGTGTGTGATGTTTTAGGGTCTAGAAATTTATATACATATTCATTTTATTGAAAAATGGTTTCCTTTTAGTGAGATATTTAGTAGGCTAATAATTATATTCTGATATTATCAAAATACAGTTGAATGAGACTGTGGTATATTTTATTTAACTCAGTAATTTTTAATTTGAAGATCTTATGAATGTGAGTTTTTGTTAGCGAGTCTCTGAATATTCTGGAAATCAATGAATTTCATAAGTGAAGAGTCCAGGACTCCGTATCATAAAGTTTTGTTGAGAGGATTTAAGTTTGGAGTTATTTTATTTTTATATTTCCTGTTCTGATCAAGATTTACGTTAATAAATAATTGTGACGGGCACTGGCTATGGTTCAATTTTAAATGACCTTTGCAATTCGTAATCAATGTTTAGTAATGTTTAAGGTAAAGTTTTGCATTTTAATTTATGAACAGTTATTGGCAAAACTTGTGATATCATATTTAGTTACTACGACTTACATTTCACGTTATTTCCATCATGATATTTAATGTTGTTTTCATCATTATGTTTAATATTATGTTCATTATCATAATTCATGTTATTTCCATCATGATTTTTCATGCCAGGTTCATTATTTTTTTCATGTTATACCCAACACTATATTGTATGTGAGGTGATTTAGAATGAACAGGGGTTGCAAATGCCTTTATATATTTCTTGTTTAAGAAATTCAAAAATATACCACGGTCACATGCACTTGACTTGTGCTATGGATAAAATAAAGCACCTACCTACCCTAACTTTAAAACCAGTGCTATAGGAAACAAACATATTTTTGCACCTTAATCTAGACTGCCATGAAATTGCAGCTCTCGGTTACATTCTTTTGAAGCGACAGTGGCTGATGGGGGTTTGGTTGTTTGATCTTTATGTAGAGAGTGCCATTGATCTGTTGTACAATATGGCAACCACAGTACATAACTTGAAATGGTTCTAAGGTGGCATTCTTCTGTTTTGTAATTTATATTGGGTTGGAATTTTAATGAAACACATATCCACGGTTTTCATCATTGGTTGTACTGGCTTGTATACAACTTGATCTTACTTCAGATGTACACCGTTGACAAAGACTTAGCTCCACCTGGTCATTTTCGCTTCCTGGACTTCAATGGTAAATTGTAAAAATAGAGCAGATAACTGCGTACTTTAGATTTTTCAGGCCGATATTTTAGTTTAAGGGAGAGTCATTTTAGTAAGTAAGAAAGACTAGACCAACAAATAGTTTTCCAACTTTTCTTTAATTTTCACGGGCGGCAGTCAAAAAGAAAGGTGACGAACAAGTTGTTGGTCTAGTAAACGACATGAACATGAAACTTCTTATGAAGATTCAAATAGCACAGGTTTGTGGATTTCACTATATACACACTGACAGACTCTAGTACATCATACCTACCTGGCCTGACCCATGTGTACACACAAGAAATATACTTATGCTCCTATACTTACAATCGTATACTCGTTATTACCACTATGACAACAAAGTCATATGGACAACGTTCTTTTTCATACCAGAGCCCGACTCACCTTTCTTGAATGCAAGAACAAACTTAAAGAAAAATGTTTCCTACCTTAAATATCTTTAGCATTTCTTTGTTCAGAAATGTGAATACTGAACTTCATTTTTATATTTGCATATCAGACCCCTTATTTCATTGTGTCCGCTCCACAACTCCAGATCGGAAACTTTTCCTACCATTTTTCAGATTTTAAATGGTAAACATGATGTGTTATTGAGAAAAATGAATCTACAAAAGGGTGCTCAAAAGAGGTCAAAATCTTTGTGCCAATGTGCTTAGTTTGCAGAAGACTAGAAGTCACCAATACCTAATCAATTATACATATTTCATGAATTGTATGCACATGGACAAAATAATTGCCAAATATAACAAATGTTACATACTAATTATATTAAGTAAATATTAATCCATTTAATTGATGCCTCTGCCATGGAGGTATTGACAAGAGATTTGTGATGTGTAGCTTGGTATTAACTCCTCAACTGCAACACTTGATCTTGTAGTTACTCTGCAGGAGCATGGTTGCACCATAACATTTAGTGGGGAAACAAACCATTATATGTACCGTATTATGCTTTCAAATTTTATTACAACTTGATATCCTAATGTAAAGCATAATTAAGCTGTATTCAGTGTTCCTTATGTTTTCAGAATCAAAACAGGATTATAAACTGCAACGCCTTGACAAGGTCCTAAATGAGAATTACCAAACAAGGGGAAGGGATGTTGATTCGGAACCTGATGCAAGCTCTAATCAAAGGGAGACAACTGATGGCAATCCTTTGAGCCATGTAGCTGACGATAACATGAATACAGAAGTACTATATTGCCGTTCTCAACAGCGGAACGTGGGCCAAAATCTTTCATTTACACATAGTCTACAAACAAAATCATGTTCCACTGTAGTTCAGAGAAGTCTCACTCAGTCTGAAACAAACACAATTCCTGGATCAGAGCTTGGAGAAAATGTAGCCTCTGAAAATTACAAGATGGATCCATTAAGGGAAATGTTAAAATTGTTGCCACAAAATCCCAATAAAGCAAAACAAGATATAAGCGAACAGGCGCATTTAACAGTATTGGACTTTGCAGGCCAATATGCCTTTTACACGACACACCAAATGTTTCTGACAAGACGAGCCATATACCTCTTAGTTTCGGATGCCAGTAAAGAGGTCATTGATCTTGTAGAAGACGATTTTTACTTTGACAGTGAGGGCATACTGAAATGCAAAGTTCATGGTGAGTTCTGTGCTATTTCTACATAACCAAAGTACACCACAAAGTGTGTCCTTTTTGTTCTAGATTTGCTATTGCTTTACCATTGGTATTATTCTTCTATGAGTAACAGGTTTTCGCTCAAACCAATGATTTATAAAAATAATTTTATCAGAATTTCGTAAGGTAAAATTGCACGCAACAACAGTATTTTGTTATACTCAATTACTTTAAAAAATTAATAAGCAGTTGACTTCCTAGTAAAGAAATATGTAACACCTAATGAAAATGCATATCCAGTGAAGCTGGTGGAGGAAGATGTTTTTGGTCAATTCTACAATTACGAAATTGAAGGATAAGAATAAAAGTAAATTAGTGTTGCTAGGAACATTTGGTCTTATTTGGAATTGAAGCTTCACATATTTTATTTTAAATTTAGGTAAAAGAAATAACATTGTCAGGGACTGAAAGTGGGTATTGGTTATAAAAATAGCATGCCAATAAGTACATGTACTTCATTCTGACATTGTTTACATAATCAATGATGTTTTGTATTTTGACTTTTTCAGACGTAGTTCAGGTCTGGATGAATTCCATACATTCCTGTGCACTACCTGACAAGGAAAACTTGAATTCTGCAAATTCCCATACGTCGTCTTACAAAGTCCTCCCACCACCAGTGATTTTAGTGGGGACACACATTGATCAACTTCCACAGGTACGTCAGTAACAACTGGACGTTTTAATGTATTGCATAATATTACCTTATTATGTCAATAGTAGAATTTTTCTTGAGTGCATGAAGATGCAGTATTATGAGTGTCAGGAACAGGACAGCTATTTATTTGCCTTGATTCTTGATTTACACAAGTCTTACTTTATTCAAGCCATGCAGGTTTTTTAAGTTGCCTAGTACTGGAATATATATGTATCCATTTTTAATAGCATCAATATCACAAATTTGGTCAGGTACGCACTCCAAAACTGTTTTCTTGAAAGATACATTATAGCATGCTTACAGACACCAACACATTAACCCCTGGAGCTTTGTGCTGTTTTCGCATGAAGTGCGAGTAGGAAATACAATTTGGGGTCTATTTCAAAATATATCCCAATACATTGACTTCCAAACAAGTATTCATTAGCCTTATGCTTAGTTATGTTAAAAACATTGTTTTCCATTGAATATTTTGCTCGCATTTGATCAGAAGGGAAAGAGTTGGATTTTTTTTTTATTTTTTCGCTATACAGACCAATCACATTTTTGTATGGAGACCACACTTTATTAAAAATGCCCACCTTATCCTTTCTTGCCATAGACTGTGTGCAGTTCAGACCTGTCTGATCTGCCTTAAATCTTAGGTAAAACAAGTCTAAAATCTGGACACAAAATCGGACTCTGACCACTCTCAAATGTTGAGTGAGGAAACAAAATGAATCCAAAATGTTAGGTTTTTCCGTCTGTATTTTGTAGTGCAATTAAAACGTCCAGATTTGTTGGCGTCATTGTAGAGCTAAATCTGTCTACCTTTCATTAATACCACTTCAGTGTATCATACATGACTTTGACAAAGCTTGGCAATAGATTACTGCCGCATGCACCGCAAACGTGGCGCCAGGGGTGATGAACGATGAACAATTACAAATTACTCTTGATGTGAAATCCTAGGAAATTGCATCATAAACTTTCATCGCATGCAAGTATACATCCATGATAGACAAAAACTCAAGGGCGCGATCAGAAAGTCATTCGCGCGAACAATCAAGGGAAGGAGGATATAGTCATCGATGAATTCGGCAATGATCTCTGCTGACACAACACTAGCGGGATCAACTTCAACGTGATCATGTCACTATGATCTCATGTACCCAAGATCCGATCTTAAACTATGTTCACTCATGTAGTTCTCTAGAACATCTCAAAGAAATTGTATCGAGGAAAACTCCCGAAGATATCAAGTGCAATATCAAAGATATCGTCGAGGATCTCGTCGAGGAAAAAATAAAATGTTTCACTGAAAATCTCCAGTAAATTTGAATAAGTTCCTTTATTACTGACTATAATTATTACTGTAATTTCTTTATTTCCGTGATTATCATTCATTATAATTTGTATCCCGTGATTTCCGCCATGATTTTTTTAAAAATTTACTTTCAAATATATATGAAGGTTCCAACTTATCTCACCGCCGATGACAAAAAAAAAAAAAAAACAGCGTTGCACATGTTAAACGACCCGTCGAGGTCGCCACCGAGTGCAAAATTGGATTATCCAGGTTGTATAAAATATGGGAAAGAAACCAGTTTCTGCTACAACTCAGAGCTCCGCTGAAAAATTCCCTAAGGCTCAAAAACACTACCGAGCTAACAAACGAAAAGTCCGAGAAGATATCGCCGAGCTAAAAAAAAGATGACTGAGTTGATTGCGTTGCGAGATCAATTACGGATCAGCGCGGAGAGAAACGAGGTTGATTATAAATAAGAGATTTCCACGTTGAAAATCGCCAAAGAGGAATATTATAACATCGACGTGGATTTACAATAAAAGAGATAGCGAATACGTGACCGAAGTCACAAAACAACAAAATAATAATAAAGTGTTAACGGGTCATTATAAAAAAATCTTACCGCGGAGAATAGTAAACTAGGAACGCAGAACGAAATATAAAATATGATATTGAATATAACCGGGAGATACAATCACTCAACAGAGATGTGAACAAATATGAACAAGATCTCAAAGCGTCGAAAGTGACTATTCTTCATTAACACAGAAACTTTTTTCTAATTCCTTCGAGTTGGAATCTATGCGAATCTCCATTTTTATCCGTGACACCTCAATAAACTATTCGTCGAGGTACTTATAGATGATTCGATTTCGTTCCCTGGCGATAATTTTCATTGCCCGGTACTCGGATTTATACGTCGGGAGAAGCGTTGTTTCGCGGTGGTGAAATTTTTTATATTCGTCTGTGTTGAAAGTACTAGTAAACGTAACACTGTTGTGGAGATTTTGTACACTATCAAGCTCGGATTTCAACTCGTCGATATTTTCATCGTTTTCATAAAATGTTTCACTGTGAAACTTACTACCTCTGCCGCGGGTTTTATATCATCGTTGAGAGTTTTGAGTATTTTACACAACGAAATAAATCTCTGAGCTCCCAAATCTTTAATAATTATAAGATAACACTGCTGTGAAAGTGTTCTAAAACTTTCCCACTCGTTGAATAACGGTAAGTTATTATGATTTTGTTGGTGTTCCTATCCTTGCTCAGAATATCACCCTCGCTGTTATTAGTTTCTTCGGATAGTTTTTGATTTCGGGATCTCGAATTTTCGGCAACCCCACCATAATATTTAACTTATTGTACCTTTCCGTTAATTCGCTCTGGGTCATTATTACTTTGGCCCTGAGCTTCATCGACGGATATTTCGCATGTGGATACCCACAAATCTCTTTTCTGCAGAATTTACATCTAGTTGTGGGCCCAATTGATAGCCATTTGCAATTGTTCATTATATATAAATATTTTATTTAAAAATTTATCTTAATATTAATAATGAAGAGAATTTCGAAAATTGTCGTGATAACCCTTAATTAGCAACGTAAAGTTTTTGACTTAGATGACCGAAAATAACCTCGACCGTGGATGTGAAGAATCAGCAACAGTATAAACCACTTCAAAGTGAATTTCGAGAAGACGGCGAAGCTTCTGTTTGGTCGACGTATCGAACCCCCGGGAAGATAATACTATTAAGGACTTTCGATCCGAGGAAATATTATCCGTGAATCAATCATATATTACATCCAGATAAAATATAGTACAATTAGTCGAGATAAGTGGTAGGTTTATAATCATCGCAAAAGCGTGTTAACTTTACAAAAGAAACCTGTGATCATCAACGATAAAACTAAAACGCGGCTGTTGACTGGAATTGACAGCAGATACTACAATCGAATGTATCCGGTAACCGCGCTGACTTATGGGATATATCCGGTATTCGAGCGACATCGAAAAATAACACAAAATTGTTTTACTGTTCCATACGTCGCAGCTCATTGTGCCAGAAAAAAGAATTCATGGAACCAACTAAACTCGAATTCCTCGATGATATACGAACGAATTGTGTTGTATACCGCCATGGTGAATTATTGAATACAAAATACAATAATAAGGATATAATTTCCGTTGACAGGATTACATGTTACCCTGGAAGTTTTCTCGAGCGCGGTGAATGCATTGAATACTTTAAATGGTTTGGTCACCCTACATATGAAATGACCAGAGTCGCCGCAAACGGTCCTTTACCTGATTTTGATTTGACGGGATATGCTCGTATTACATCGTATAGTCTTGATGAAAATCTTCATCCGATATGTGATGTTTGGTTTGGAAGACATTTTTCAGCGAAGAAATGGGATCAAATAGTATTATTGCGATTTATGCTAGATGGAAACATGTTCACATTGTTGACTGTCTCCGAGGGGATTATATCAAATCGAAAACAAACCAAAGTTTGGTTGCCAATTCCGAAAAATTGTGATGATTATGATAAATACTCCGAGGATGAAAACAGCGCGTAGAATCTAGATAGAATAATAATTTGCAATTTTACCCAGGATGGATCATGTGATCATAAACGACGTTGCACATGATTGATTTTCAATGACCCGGAACGCTATTTTATAATCGCAGATACAACCCTGGATGAGAAATTGGTTTCTAGGTAGAACGCTTGTTTGTCAATAGGGGAAAAAATCGGAACTATCGCTGAATATTTTAAAGATGAATCACCACAATATGCACATTTAAGATCGACGATGCTGGCTTATGTTTCGAAAAATTTACTCTAGATGATAAACAGATTTCCTGAGATCGTGGATAGAGTTGCAACTGATTCATTTTACTTAAACAGAAAATACTTGAGAATTGTAGAACCGTTTAATACAGTGTGAAGTGATTGGTAAATATGGAGAATAAAACGTGAAACAGAACACCCATATAATGAATCAGCCGACGTTCCCATCGAGGATAATTATCGCAGAAATAGAATAATAGAAATATCATCGATGCCATCCGTTTTCGATCTAATAACCAGACATAAAACTGTTTACTTGAATGGTCCAAAAGGATGCAGTAAGACAACAAGAGTAATTATTTTATTCGGATAAAACTCTGATATGTATGTTTCTACTGACTCCGACACATCGTCTCGCCCGGGAGATGAAACCCCGAGGAGTAAATGCTTGTACATATCACAATTATTTTACATCGGTTTAACGGTACCGCACCGTTTCTGGAGTGGTTGTTAACAAAAAATGCTACTGTGATAATGTGTGGCGATCACGTTCAACCACCGCATTTTACTGGACCATCCCCTCACTAATGGTGGAAAAACAAAGTTGACTATTACGAAGAAATTACCAATCACCTATCACTTAATGAGCTATTAGCAACATTATAATCCGCGTTATATAACAATCAGATAAAATTCCATGTGAAATAACACGTAGAACGATTCTTGAAACATTGATTGTTGATTTTTGGTCAACGTGGAAACCAACAGATTTGATAATCGCGAGCAGAAAGATAAAACAGAGATATGCTTTAAGTGAAATTATTTCAAATACATACGAAATAATTTTTAATGGATTCGGTTCCATTATGTTATAAACCTTCAGATACACGACACCAAAACATCAATGTTGATATTTCTGGGATATCCGAGAAAGAAACACTCGTGTTAAATGATATTGTACCGGTTGGTATCGATGTTGTGGAAGACACGTTAAACGCAGAGAAATCTCTGTGGAAGTTAGGCATCGCGATCACAATACATCCTTCGCAGGGATTAACTTTCACCGATACAATTGTTTGGATCATATATCACTTCATCGAGTGGTTGGTAGAATTTAGTTTATTTTGGCGGTATCCAAAGTACGAAGAATAAACCAACTTCGAAGAGTTGTTATTGGTGGTTAATGTTATTAACTAATACCTCTCGACGGTAATTGAGTATTATCGGGAATCACTTATAATTGTTCAATAGTAAATCCACGTAGTGGAGCGGATGAATCTAATCTATATATTGCTGGTCTGTTTTTATATGTTACAGCGTTAAATATCTTATGTGTGGTTATACTCCAGATTGGATCAGTTGATCTTCTTTTGCCACCTTGAAGCTCACCAGGTTCATACAAATATCTCAAGGTGACAATGCTACCTAGAACTTGTTGCGATGAAAAATCACGGTGAGGAAAAATTTATATATTTCTTTTTAGCGCAATGACTGGGTTCATATTGATGTTCCGAGTAATTTCATTATTGAGCACGGTGATCACATCTGGTAATCTCTTGACCCATTCACGTGATCGTTTGTCTTCGATGAATTCCTTTGCGTCATGATGATGAAATAACTGGTATGCAAGCATTCTATTAAAACGCTCAAAGGTTGCTTGATCGCGATGAATAGCAAGATGTCCTCGTCGTATGGCAATGCTATGTTGTTTCATCTTTCATAATACTTCAACTTGAAACTCTTTACCGAGATCAACCTGCAGGAGATTTGGCCACCGTAGGGGTCCTCGTCGATAAATTCTTTTAAACGCAGAGACAATTTCAAATGAGGATTTTGTAGTTAACGGATCTGCTTCCTTGTATCGCAATATCAACGACGGTTAACGCGAATTTGTAAACACGTTTTTCGACAGTAACATCTGGAAGAAATAATATATCAACCTGAGGAAATTCATTTGGGACGTTAACATCAAATGACGCGTACTGTATCTTCTTAGGAGGAGGTAAATAAATTTTCCATATCGGCTGTCTAAATAATCAATCCTTCTATGTGGTATTTTAACCTTTGCAGGGCTAGTGAGTTTATTAAGGCGTTTCCTTTCCAATATCCGGTCGGAGAATAATAAATCGATTCCATGTAATTAAATACCATTTCCCAATACTAATTTAGTTTTCATCGCAGTTTTTATTAACCAGGAAGCCAAAGTTTCTTTGAAGGATTTATTAGGGATAGAATTCAACGCATGAATCAATTTCACATCTGCGGTATGTTTTTGTTGAAGGTCTTTACTTTTGTATGCGACATCATGAGCATGACAGGCCCTATCGATAGCGTTTACTGGATACTCACCAGGTAGAGGTTGATCTTGATTATCGATTCGGAGATCGAGTCGAGTTCCAGGACCACAGGACCACAGGACTTATATCATGGAAGGTGTTTTTTTTAGCTGGATATGTTGCCCACGGAGCTCCTGGGAGTTTTTGTTAACTTGGCTGCGACATAACCTCCCTTTTTAAATTGATAAATCAGAAGTTTTTTTTATACCACATTGTGCATACTTGCCAGTGATTACATCTCTTTTAGCTTTTAGTTGTAACATGAGCTGGGTGTACGCGACCTACATTTCGCACAACATAAATCCATAATATATTTATGTTATATCTAATGGAAATTACTGACTTTGCAGCGTTACAAAAACAAACACCCGCTAAACACCATTAAATGCTACCAAATATAATACGGATGATTATAACTGGACCATCTGGAAGCGGTAAAATACAACGGTTAATTAATTTGATTATGAAAAGGGATAAATTGTAGTTAATAGAACCAACAGCATAGTATCAACATTGCTATGAAGTGTCAAAAGATTTTAACGAGAGCGCAAAATCGGTGAAGATGTTATTAAATTTATCAACGATATCGAAGAAACTCCTTGTGTCGAGGATATTGACGAGAGTGTCAACAATGTAATTGTGTAGGACGATGTGGTCAGAGACAATCAAAAACAAACCGCTAGGATATTTTCAATCGGAACTCGTAACAAATTGATATAATTTACATTTCTCAATGATACACTAACATACCTATTACGGTCAGGGACAACTGTAATATTCTTTCAGCTTTAACGGGGTTAATATGTATACTCTGCAAAATATTGACCGGTCTTGGTCTAGCGGCGACATGGATAATAACGAATTACAAAATTTTACTCTAACGCCACTTGGAATATCCCACGTGGATTTATAACGATAAATTTAGAAGACCTTCAACATGACATAGAATCGGATTAGATAAAACATATTTAGTTAAAAATCGAGAAACCACCCGGTAGTTTTAACACACATATATATGCGCGCGGACCAATAACATATATACAAGGCTCCATTTAACAGAATAAGCCTTCGTATAATGGTGGCTTCGCCCTAGCTCTTCTCTCTGAAACCTTATGTGTATTATTCATATTATAGTCTAGTTATAGCCTAATGAAAAGGGCGCTGTTCTGACATCCAGAATGGTAGACATATTGCTATTTTTGACAATCTTATTGCTGCTCCCTTGAATTTTAATGTTAAATTTTTTTTTTCTCTCCGATATTGTTTAAAAATACCTCTTAATCATCATCGCCAAAAAGAGGACATGGGATGTTAGGAGGACAAATGTTAGAAAATATAATTGTTATCAATGTATTGTGCATATATATGAATACATACATACATACATACATACATACATACATACATACATACATACATACATACATACATACATACATACATACATACATACATACATACATATATATATATATATATATATATATATATATATATATATATATATATATATATATATATATATATATATATATAAATGACACATGGTAGAAAATATATATACCGGTATATATTAAGAGTCCTTTTGCAGTGATCAAATCAGATATTAAGATAAATGCTCTGAATATAAAAGTACCCGGATTTTTTATACCGTGACTATGGTGACAGGTTGATGATTCAGTGGAATTGTACAGACGTGGCCAAACCCAAAGGTAACAGTCAACGGATTTAATTAAAGCAGAATTCATACAGTGATATTCTCTGATTACATTATACAAAAAAGGACACAATGATAAAGTGATATTTATCTTCGAGTACATCACACAAAAGACACAATCTGTGTGTTAAAGGAATATGATATGATCTATTCCATCTATGAGGCTTTAGTCTAGAATGCATGCTTGTAAGAAAAACAGACTCAATGTTTCAAAATTGCTCATTATGTTTACAAGTTGCACCGGTTGTTTTCTTTCTCATTCAAGCCACTCCACATATTAAGATAATTATTCCCTTTTTCAGATGGAGGCTAATATTTCCTGTTGTCAGATTTTATGATAGACCCAGCATTAGGGATCTTTTCTTTCTGGTCACTGATGGGGCCGCGATGTTAAATTATGTTAATCTTACCTTTCCACACTGTTATTTTAGAGCCATTGGAGATGAATGGTTTAAACTTTGTCACTGTTTTCATTTTATTATGAACAACATGTGCAAGTGTAAAACTGTTTTTTAAGTATGATGCAAATCATAGATATATTTCACTGCTAGGATACTAATGGTGTACTATTGCACATTATAAAGTTAAAAGCCAATATCAGTAATACATTATCACCTGTTTAGTATATTTCTGGAATGCAACGTCTGCCATGCCAGTTATTATTTTCTCCTGCAACTAGAAATTGAATGAAAATTTTAAAAAACCAAACAGAATAAGATTCCAGTCTGATTAGTTAGATAAATCCAGCATACGGAATATCAATTTTCCATGGACTTTTGAACTACTTGTTAGTTTATTGTTCATCAGAGACTTTCGCCTCATTTGTCTTAACGGATAGTTATAGTTTCTATATTGTCTTTTCCTCTCAGTCTTTGCATTATTTAAATTATTGTTTATTTCTTGTGTTTTCTTCCAATTTTCAATCATTTGGTTCATGCTTTGAAAGGCTATGCTTTTGTTCTAACCCTTTTCGTTATTAATCTCTGAGTACATATCATTAACCCTTTTTAGTGTTCAGTGGATTTGTTTTATATTTTTTATTCACTGATGTACTAGGTCACCTAGTTTGGGTTAGTGTGGTGAGATAAGAAATATCATATGACACTGACCTCTCCTGTTTATCATGTATTGCTATTCACACATGGGCAGATGTTTGATTTGTTACCTTTAGTCAAGTGATGTGTGGAATTTTGCCGAAAGGCCTGACACTTGGCTCTATTTCTCATGAATAATGCAGGATGACCTCTTGTTTCCTAAAGTGTTTGGATCACATCCCATTTTATTAAAGAAGTTGATTCCTTCAATCACTGAGAGCCGACACTGGCTTATATGGCTTGTAAATTGCTAAAAGACTCCAATGGTACAAGTTCCACTGAAGGATGGATATCTTTACCTTCTATAAGCCAGAGGTACGTAGAGTGCCATTGACCAAAGCAATACATTCATTACTAACTGCAAAGACAAGCAGCAATCTTGTTAGGATAAATTAGATGGATTCACTTCTCAGATCTTCTTCTCTAAACTGGTTGATGACTGGTGACATGTGGACAGTCATGGCTCAATTGCTTGGGGAACAATCACTTGTCACTGGTCAATGCAAGGCACATTGATTAACCAGTCTCTGAATTGTGATTGTCAGTCTGGGGATTGTATTGATACTTCCGTCAATTTAGTTGTGCTGATATTTACAATGAGAAAGGTCAGTGGCTGAAAAAAACCTCATATGCACATGTTGTCATTGTATGAGTACATCTGAAGAACATGACCGAATAGGTTGGCAGCAATTTATAGTGAGTGACTAACTGCAGAGTGGTTAGAAATAACTGAGAACTACATTGACTAAATTCAGAGGCAGAAACACCTAGTATTGTACTTGTGTATAAGTGTACATCAACTGAACAACTTTTGCGTTCATTATTGTGTTTGTTTTCAAGTGTAGCCAAAAATGTAGTGCATGTGAACACGAAATCCAAACATGTTGAAAGTTAGACAAATGCTGTTTGCAAATTTGGATATGTAGTTTGGGTCCAAGATTGACAACGACTGTAATGAGATTCACCAGTGCTAGAAGTTTCTAGAACTGATAGTTCACATGGAACACTATGTGTAATGTCCAGCTTAGTCCTTGGAAAAAGAACTTTCCTAGGCCTACCATAATTCACACACACCTTAATGGACAAACTAGAGTTATGTCAGTGGTGTGAAGAAGTTATAAAATTAAACTAAGTGGTTATTTTCGCATGGAAATTTAGCCAGTTCATGTATCTTCAATATGCTTCTGCTAGGTGACTGCAAGTTTCTTTGGTGGGTCTCATGACTTTCCTAAAACAGGAGTCCTGGACTACTAGTATTAAAATCCAGCGAGATCTCTGTGACCGTGATTCATTATACCTTAGAGGATATCTAATAGGTTTCATATAACTTGCACCACTAGTTATGGAGCAATTCAAATATTGGTTTGATATCTCTGTGCCTCTCACTTTTTCTTTCTCTGTAAAGTGACAATGAATTGGATAGTCTTGTATTTCCTTAGGCATGGATTCAGAATAATGAAATCCATTCAAGCGAGATCTCATGAGTTTTTTCCTAACCTTAAGGTGGTCAAGTTGTCGAAGGTACTAGCCTTAACGGATCGCTCACACATTTTTGTCCTTGTAAGTTCGAGTCTCAGCTCGATCAACATGGGTATGTGAGAATGCTTGTTAGCAGATTCCCATCAGTCAGAGGTTTGTAGCTGGTTTGCTTTCACTAAAAATGCTAAAAGCCATGAATAGCAAATCACATGCAAAACCTGGATGTTAAATCAACAAGAACCGAAACAATCCATTCCTTTAGAGTCCAGTCCTCTTTTCCACAGGCAGGTTCTGGAGGAGGAGGAAACCCAAACAATTGTAGAGGCAGTAAACACTTGTGACCAGAGCCTTCTTGGCTTGAGAGCAATAGGGCTAAGATCTGGAGAGGCTTTCTTTCTATGGGTTGTGAGCTGTCAGGAATGGTTCTTCCAAGCTTAGTGGCTGCCATGCAGTAGAAGGTGATATGTGTCCCCCCATATACGCTTTGGCACTGTTTTCACCTCTAGTCATTGTTGCATTCCATTTCTTCACACCTTCATCACCACCACGTACAATTCTGCCGACTTTAGTTTCTTAATGGAGTAATCATTGTCGCTACTGGAGCTTAAGCACTACCTGGAAACTGTACCTAAAACGTCCATATATGTGCTCTCGATGTCAGTGATACATTTTGTGGATCTTTGCCGATATAGCTGCCTTAGACATGTCCAAGGTCTTGCTTGATCTAATCAATAACCAGTTGAGTGCTATACCCATTGATACAGAGATGCACTTCGTTGATCTTGTCTCAAATGTTTGTATGCCCAGCTACAGACCCTATGCTGTCTAGCCAAACAAATGTGAGCTAAATTTAGTATGAATCAGATGATATCCCTCATTTTACATCCTGGTAGAAATGTTCAAACTTCCTAATGTAAACTTACCTCCAGAGAAAATTTTCTCAAGGAGAAATAAATACTTACCTCCAGAGAAAATTATGACAAGCAGAGTCCTTTGTTTAATTACCTCCAGAGAAAATTAATACAAGCATAGTTCTTTGTTTCATTACCTCCAGAGAAAATTAATACAAGCAGAGTCCTTTGTTTAATTATATCCAGAGAAAAGTTTCACAAGCAGAGTTGGGCTCCTTTGCCTTACTTCATTACCTTGTAGCTGTAATCTTTGATCTTAGATCTGAGATTGATGTTCATAGATTTGGTTACATAAAAACATTTTGTAACATCCTTGTTCGATAAAGTTGTCATAACCCTATAGTAATCATAACAATCAATTACACATTATTTCTTTCAGTCTGCTAAACATCTCATTTGAGCCTCCCTATCAAGTTGTTTTTTTATTATGTGTTGACCCCGAACATAATGAGCCTGAAGAAGAATATTGGTTCAAGCAAATAATACCAGAATTCAGCTACAAATGTACACATCAAGTCATATAGACCAAAATGTATGGCATGTTTTGGTACAAGTACCATGATACATGTTGTGTTTTAGCAGTTAACTCTGGACGTATGTCACCACATTCATCACGCTCTCGTGGGACACTCAAGTTTAATTTCTTGACTTATGTCTGCTTTATTCATCATATGACTGCTAATAGTAATAATCAGAAGAAAGAGAATGAGTATTAATATCTAGTGGCACACATTATGTGTGATATGGATTTTTAACTTAGCTTTAAAACGTTTTGTCATATCGCTATGATAGCAGCAGAGTTGCAGCTTTTGGTGATGTCTAGCATTGGAGCATCATGCTACAGACATGTAGTATCATGTCTCACCCATCCACATTATCTTGACGCCAGGTCAACCAGTCCTAACACGTACCTGGTAATGCTGAGCACCAAACCAGGCAGCTGCTGGTAGCATTTTTATGACTTTCGTCTGACTGGGCCAGCATTCAAACCCATGACCTACCACATTGAGTTGGATGCTCTAACCACTTTGGCTACAGGAGGAATTGTGGCCTATCATCACTTGCGATCATCTAAACAAGAATGTATCTGTTAGCAATGTATATCATTCAAGTGTTATGTCCAAATTTGGAGGACGGAGTGTACTGTCTACATCCTTCGGGTTTTAGGTGCAACCCAGTTTACAAGTACATTTGGCAAATCAGAAGAGATCAGTCACAATGGCTAAGATGCCAATTTCGCTGATGTATGGATGTCATGCTGATTTGACCTGACAAAGAAACACAGGGTAGTACCAATAATCAAAACGTATCTTTTTTGGGGACTGATTCAAGGTAATTATATTATCAGCATGTTAGAACAAACTTCAATTTATTGAATTTGAAAATCAACAAGTATTCATAACTTTTTTTATCAGCACGCACATATGTGTGGCCTCTCATGACAAAATAGTTTCATAATGTTTCCATTAGTATATTGGCAAAGGAAGGTTGACCGTCCTAGAGGAATATATTTGAACACAAACTCATTAGTTCCATGGAAATCTGTATGTGTGTGTACATATGCGGTCAGCAGTTCCATTCAATAGGATGACCACTGTAGTGAGATAGGATGAAAACCATTGTAATGAGCGTTTTGTGAGATTATATTCTAGTAATTTATATAGTATAGTTTTTGTGTATCAAATACTTTATTTAGGTCTAAGTGTAAGACTAATTGATTTCCCATTATCAGCATTCGTTAAGTTATCGAGTCAATGTGCACTATCTCATTTTTAATTTATGAAAAGAAATCATAGAAATTATATGTAATTGTATGTATGTATGTATGTATGTATGTATGTATGTATGTATGTATGTATGTATGTATGTATGTATGTATGTATGTTTGTATGTATGTTTGTATGTATGTATGTTTGTATGTATGTATGTATGTATGTATGTATGTATGTATGTATGTATGTATGTATGTATGTATGTATGTATGTATGTATGTATGTATGTTTGTATGTATGTTTGTATGTATGTATGTTTGTATGTATGTATGTATGTATGTATGTATGTATGTATGTATGTATGTATGTATGTATGTATGTATGCACGCATTCGTGTGTGTATGTGTATTCCAACATAGAATAACATCTTTTTACCAAATTTCGAATGGATTTTTTCTAATAAAAAACAAATAATGTTTCAATACTCAGTAGTTGAAAGACAGCTATGAACATATGAAATGATCTTGTCTTGGATTAAGGAAATTGGTTTGTACCCCGTTGAACATCTTGTATTATCAATTGAGTATGTCCTTAACTTAACATATATACAAGGAATATATACCAAAATAACATTACCTAATGCTTTCCTGTTTGTGGGTGTCATGGGGGGTAATCACTGTGTATCTCTAGTCTAGAAAATACATGTATTACAAATTGCTGAAACTTCAGCATCGCTAGAGAATCAATATGCTTTCTTAGCACCCTCATCCTCAACACATTTAGGTGTGATACAACTGTACAGAAAAATGTTGAGACTAAATCAATCTAATTCAGATGAATAATTAAAGAGAGTAAAGACAAAAACAGTTTAATATGGTGATATATTAGTGTTTAACATGTTTAAGAAATGAGTGATTGAGACATATTTGTTAGTATGTAAAGGAGACAACCAAATAGTCCAAAATTAATGATTCGATTTATCATCAGATAATGCATGCACAAATTAACAAAATGGCATTACAACAACCAAGAGTTTATCATTATAATGTACAGTATATAAAGAATGCTACCCTTCATTATTTATTAAAGAGAGTGGTTGTACCTTACTTAATTTAAATTGTCTTTACTTTTCTAGGATGATCGCCGTGAACGTGGGCAGAGATACTTAAAGGAAATCCGTTCTTACTTAAGCGACAAACCTACTACAGTTCACTTGGTTGATGAGGATTTTGCCATTGACAACACAATTCTTGACAGCAAATTGGAGGAGTTGAAAAAGAAAATTGTAGAGGTGGCTTCACAGCAGCCATATTGGGGAGAGCAGATACCCACTCGGTGGTTTCTTCTGGAACAGCAGCTGATGAGGCTCAGGGATCGTGGTGTGAAGGTATTCATTTAAAAACATGATTAACTTTAGCATGTTCCATTTGAATACAACTTTTGCATTACACAAGCTCTTCCGATTTGACATTTTTTGAATTTGTATTATTGTTCATGACAGATTATAATTGATGAGGATAATTTGCATCCCATGTATTTTATGTGGCAAGCTGCCCTAAACGTTTAGCTCTCTATTGATTTATTAAATTTATTAACCACGAAGTTTGAATGTTGAAAAGTGAATTTTGGTAGAGATAACATGTGCAGCATCATTTTTACCAGAACTGTTCAACTTTTTTATAACTAACAAGAACAAAACAAATTGCAAGTTTCATTGGACAAGGGATTACTATACTTACCACTTCACCTGCATGGAAAAGTATTTTGAAAAGTCAATGTCCACCCGTGTACACGGATAAATTAAAATGTCCAACAATGGTTTTGGATGGCCATTATCAACATGAAAAGTTGCAATTTAGAGAATTAAAAGTATTTTCCAAGTACCCTTGCCGAAAATTATTTTCATGGGTTTCTTAATACAAAGAGATTTTCAGATAACAGACCTCATTTATTAATGATACAATCTCATTAATCATTAATTTAATTGAAATATATTGGGGCATGGGTGGCTGTGGAGTCTGACATGTTCACCTTTTCTGAGCACTCTCATCTTATCTCTGTCCATATGGGTTTTAGTTCAGACCAGTGTTGGTACATGTATGTGAGAAACGTTTTATTTCTCACTAGGTTTATTTATACTGCAGGGAAACCGCGTGTAGTACAAGAAGGGGTGATGTAATTGAAAGTATAAAATTAAATTTCCTTTGCTTGTCAACTTCACCCAACTACATAAAGATGTTGTTTGCAACAAATGATTGCTATCACTTCATAAAATAAAAAATCCTATGTTTTTGCCTAATAGGAGATCAAGCAAGCCATTTAACTCAGTGGCATGTAAATCTGCAGTTTCGGAGATTGTACTGTAGGTCAAAATGTATTTCACCGATGTGATAGTTGAGCATGATGTTAACCTCTGCTGCATCAGATTACACTTTTGAAATTGTCAAATTCAGGTTTCTTAAGTCTCTACTACAATAGTGTATGATAATGTTATTCTACTGAAAATGGACGTATCTTATGGAAAACTATAAACTATCTTACTAAGGTCTTAACAGGGTTGACAAGTCTTAAAAAACAATATCGACTGGACAGGTAAAGAAAAGGCCTTGTTACAGTTGGTAGGTCTTGAAAACGTATCAGAAGACATAAGACTGTGGTAAAATGTGTGTAACTTGATACATGTAATACCCGATGTAGCCATTGTAATCACATTATAAAGCTGTTGTCATAAATCAAACGTTTTTTGTGTTATACTTTTGTGGACATGAAAGTGTCATTCCACAACAATTGCAATTGCTATGCATCTTCCCCAAACAATGTACACAGATAATCTGATTCTATTGATTCTTTCTTTGTGCCTGAAATTAGCTTATAAATGTTACAGACTAATAATTTGCACATGTTTTTGTTCCATATATGACTGGACAGGTCCCCAAAACAAGCATTTCAAATGTTAAGACTAAAAATTGGCAAAGTATGAAATTCACAAATGATAAAGAGAAACATTATGAATCAAAACATAACTGTCACATGTGAAAATGAGCACAAAGATCATGTTGGTCAAAATCCAAAGTTTTTGACCATGATTAATTGACACAAATGTATAGAGCCAGCTCATAATACAATCATACTTTAAACTAATAATCAATCAAATTATGTCCTATGCTTCATACAAAATATTTGCCACTCTTTATTCAACATATTTCCACAATTCATTCAATCTATGTCCCTTTATTCATTACAAATGTACCCCACTATTCATTCAAAAGATGATCATTTATTCATTCAAAATGTGTTCCACTATTTATTCAAAAGATATCGAACTATGCATTCAAAATATTTCCCACTATTTACTCACTAAAGCAGTTGAATAAGAATGAATTCAAATGTTGAGAAGTTCATTCCGACAATGAAACATTTAAATGCAGATTGATGTTGACAGTAGCTGTCAAGGCATGTCATGCAGTGAACATGAAATTGTGCTAACACCTCACCCTCATTGAGATGATCTCTATGAACATACACAAGAGACTTAGCTTTGCAGACTTTATATCATCCAAATACTTCAGTGAATCAATCTGAGCACGTTATATTCCGACAGATACTCTATAACATCAGTCCGATCAGTTAATACCATTCCAGTCCTTCAGTCTGATCACTACATCCCACCAAGGGTTCTGTATCTCAGTCAGTTTAATCACTTCTTAAAGTACTCCAATTACTATAATCTTATTAGTTTATATCCATTTAAGTATTCCAATCAGTAAATCTTAACAATCATACTAAATAGGTGCCATCAATTTTTATTCTAACTGGTGATTGGCTGTAAACAGTAACTAATACTGATCTGGAATGTTTTGCACATCATTCAACACTGTTTCCATCTTTCTGTTCCCAATTGGTTTCTAGTGAACATACATTTTTAAGCTTGAAATGCAGATGCAATTAAAACGTATAATAAATTGCACTGTGTGTATATCAATCATGACCAATTAATGTACCATCAACAGTATTTGATATAGATTCATATCATTTTTACCCTCTGACCTCTGTTGGCATGTGTTTGATTCTTAGGATCTCTATATGCGTGGTTTCGAGTCTCAGGTTCAGCCAATGTGGGTATTTGGGAAAGGTTGCCAGTAGATTCTCGTGGGTTGGTATTTTTTTCCAAGGATTTCCCGGGTTCTTCTTCCACCGTTTATATTGGCTCTCATGTATAGCCTTTTCTGTGCTGGAAAATGGCTTAAAACCCTAAAACGGCAACATCATTGTAATCGATTATCTCCCTTAGCAAAGTAAGACAAGATATTGCACATGTTGTGTCTGGAATAAATGGGGTTGGGGACAAACATACAACTTAATAATTGTGCAATTGTTGTATTGTGGTACATTGTTTACATGTCATGCATTATAGTACCGCATTTGCATGTCATGTTTTATTGTTCCCTAATTGCGTGTCAGTCTACTGTCATAACATTGTCACTTTTTTGTATTATTTCAATGTCACATATTTGTATACTGTCATTCACATGTCTCTTTACTGTCATCTGTTATTCACATTTCTCTTTCCTGTCTTCTGTCATTAACCTGTTAGTTTTCTGAATTGTGTCATTTACGTTTAGAAAAAAATTATCTCATTAATACTAGCATATACATGAATAGTTTGAGGAATCCTATGATTTGTAACTGTTCATAAATAACAATTATTAGATGTGGACTGTCTTTAATGTCATTCAGTTATAGCTCAAGTGGCATCATTCATTCTAATACTGTTCATTAATATCCAATTCACTTGTGGCTCTCTAATATAGACCGGTATATCACGTTTTACATTTTCATCCATTTAGCCAGCAGTATGCTGAATCAGTTATTCATGTATGCAGGATGCGATTACATGTTAATGAGGTGATGAAACAAAGCCATAAGCTCATTTGCATATGTTCACTTGGATGCAAGATGTTTTATGCATTCTTAAGGTTATCTAGACAAGCCACTTGGATATTGGTAAGCCATTAGTGTAAACTACCTCATATGCATGCAAATGTAAATGAAAGCAGGATTTATGACACATGATTGACGTGACCAAGCCAAGTCATAAACTTATACAAATTCAGTTTATGATGACTGCAGGATTCATGATACATGACCATGATTATCTGGCCATGTCATTAAGCGAATATTGATATTGGCAATCAGTTATCAAAGTAATATGTAGTGTACTCATTCAGTTGCTAGATGTACAGCAAGCATATAACTGAGATGACCAAACCATGCCATAAGGTCACTTTAATATTAGTTCAAATTAAGGTACCTATACCATCTCAAATATTTTCGTCAAATTAAAATATATATACCTACTTAAAAATATTGACTGCTCTGGTGGCTTAGTGCTCAGAGAGTCCACCCAGGATTATGTATATTGTGGATTCGAACCCTAGCAAATTCATACCAAAGACTTATAAAATTTGTACTAACAGTGCAGACTCACTTTGCATTCAGCATCAAGAGATTAGTGTTATTACTGGTAGGTCTGGTGTCCGGATAATGTGAATGGGTGGGACATTATGCTACATGTCTTCTGCATGATCTCCAGTGCTAGACATTACTTTACACTACAGACATTGTAGCAATATGACTGGAAAAGTGTTAAAGCTATGTTAAAAATCTAGATCACACACACAAATACTTAAATATTATTATGTGAAATTTGAAAACCTATATCTTGTTTTATGGTAATTATTAAATGACAGTTTAAAAAATATTTTGTTTATAAAGTAATGAGATTAATGTATTTTTAACTTGCAATTGCAGGTGGTTTCCCGCAGAACTGTGGAAAATTTAAACAAAGAAGGAACTGTTCCACTAGAAGAAAGTGAAGAACTTGATCTGTTTCTTAGATATCTGCATGAAACAGGAACAATCATCTACTTCAGGTGAGATTGTAAGGCAGATCTGCAATTGTATTTAGTGGAATTTAGAGTTTAGAAGCTATCGGTCAAAAATGAATCATAAATTTATAAAAGTACATGAAGATTTGCTTTTTTGATTATGAAATGGAACATTTTCTTTGCACAGATTCATTTAATTGCTCATTAATTAATGCAAAGTAGAAAAGATGGCAGTTCTTATATTCTTGTGTGTGTCTGTAAGTTTTTCTTATTGTTTATTTCTTAAGAACATAAAACAGAATCTAAATTGTAAATAAAATTAGCTCTATTGACCTTATGTCAACTTAAACCAAGAACCTTAGTTTATATAACACAAGAGTCATTAATTACATAAAGAACTTTTGAAATACTGTTTTCAGCATTGAAGTATTGAGAGATAATGTTCTGTTAGACCCAAAGTGGATGATTGACGCTCTGAAGCTCCTCATCAATGCTAGGCCTAATCTACCAAATAAACCAGCTGACGATGACACTGAATCAAATAGCCCTGCTGCTAGTGCTGCTTACAAGGATATCCAGCAAATATGGACTGACTTCAAGGAGAAAGGAATCCTTACTGTAGAACTTATTGGTTTGTACATTTTTATTTTCTGTTACCCTTTCTTAAAATACAGATCATTTTAAAGTAATTGAGAGGTATTTTAAGCATTTTTAAAGTTTGTTAATTGTTTTCATTGTTTTCTTCATTACACCCTGAATATCAGAGACACATACTAAGGAAAATTGGAAGCATCTTAACAAAAGTAACTCAACCATATTTAAATTTGAGTATTGTTACCTACTTCACATTCATGAGAAACGTGTATGTTATATATGGAACTATATTTCACCAACACAATGCAGATAGTCAACAACACTGGGACATGACAAAAGTGATTAATGTAATTACTTTTGTTTCCCATGACTTATTATATTGAACCCCTCATCACCCACACTAAAACTATTTCAGAAACAGAACGTGGGTTATTGTGACCTAAAAGCAAGGTTGGATGAATTTTGTAATTTATCTCGGTTTTAATTAAACCCACATCCTCTTTTCGATATTAGTAAATGAACCGGGTATATGTAGGCATTTCATAAATACCTCGCAATAAAAGCATCCTAGATATATAATTATTACAGCACTCTGACCCACTTTGTATTATTGACTACATGTTTTTTTTTTACTTTAAGTTATAGTCATTATTTTCCTATATATCCTGGACATAATTGTACCTACACATTTTATGAGGGTGTATTTAATGAAACGTAACTTGGTCATACCAAAACTAGAACAGTGTAACCCATGTTTCACGCATGCACTATTTTTGTATTTGTAGCTCTTTGTATATTTGATCTTGAAAACTGGAATGTGACTGCATGTCAACAGTAATCCTTGTAATCTAATTTGTGTGGATGTTGTAGCTGATACTAACCATAAATCAAAAACCCAAGAAGCATTGGTCCTTCAATGGAAATGATTATTCTTCCTTAAAACTCCAAAATCAGCATCATGAAAATTGAATTGTATTGATACGATTGTATGCGTGTCTATCCATATTGTATATAAATGGACCACAAATCAGACATTTCTGAATGACATTGGTATCTCTGTGAAAATCAAAAGTATAATCTGAACTCTAATATCCTTTGTTAAAAACATCAGCCATATTTCATTCCTCTGTTAGTGAAAACATATATTGTTACTATATGCAATGTGGTCCTAGATTTACAGCAATACAATTTTATTTCTATTTCTTCAACAACCTCGTAGAATGCGTTTCATGCTTAGCAGAACAGGATCGTAAGTATTGACAGTATCCTATATTGTATTATGATTATACAAATATTACCAAAATAATATTTTTTGTTTCACAGTTTGAGTTCTATCAGATATGGATGTAATATATTGTAAAATTCTAAACATGGTGGGTATTAGTCGGTAGAATGGATTGGCAATCATCCTGAATTTTGCTACTGTCACGCTAGGGCAACATTCGTAGCATACAAATCATCATCCTCGGTATATATATTGGACAGGTTCAAAATCTAATGTCAGTAATGAATTACACCAAAATCACCTGTCTGTTGTATCAAGACACCATTACTAACTAAATGCAGGTGGGCATCTTTAGTGAAATTTATATTAATTACACTGTACTTCATTGATGGTAGACAAAATTTATTATCAATACCCGATCATCATCAGCGGCTGAAGAAAATGAAAACAAAATCCTAACCTACTTTCTGAAGTCAAATTGAAAGTGAAACTTTATTGGAGACTTTCATCTATTCAAGCCTAGCAATCTGATTTTGTTTGCCGATATTAATGTAATGATTATATTTTACACACACACACACACACAGATATATATATATAATGGTTTATTGACAATAAATATATTCTCAATGAAATTAAATAATTAGATATAACATTTACACTTCCAAATCTATAGGAATAACTCTGGCTCTAAAGTTTTAAGGTAAGTATTTTAAAAAGTATTCGATCATTAAAACGTCCCCATTGAAACTAAAGTCAGTTTGATTTTTAATTCACAGATGCTATCTGGACAAAGGAGAATCATCCAGATCTACATGAACACAAACAACACATCTTGATGATAATGGAACAGCTAAACATTCTTGCCAGACCGCGATCATTTAATGAGATGGGAAAGAAGGTCAGTTAATATGAGGATTCCATGTTTTCCTCTCCTTTTGCACGAGTTGCAGATTTCAAATTTTATCTTTACTTTGTAGTACTACATATTTACTTTTATTTGCATACGTTCATGCTCCTTAAGTTGTCAGAAATCATTGAATTTGCAGTTGAAGACCTTATCTTTTAAATGGTATTATGTAGTGTGGATTTTGCTGATGTGACATTAAACCCAGTTATACATACATACATACATACATACATACATACATACATACATACATACATACATACATACATACATACATACATACATACATACACTAGAAAGCTTGCCAGTAGCTTCTTGTGAGTCGGTGGTACTTTCCAGGAGTTTTCTCTGGTTCTTCCTCCACCTTTTAATACTGGCAGCTATTTATAGTCTATCATGTGCTTAAAAAGGGCATTAAACCCTTCAACAACATGCCAGGCTGTAATAAGGAATTCTTAATACCAGGCTGTAAGAAACTATTTCATACCGGGCTGTAAGTAAATTCTTCATGCCAAGCTCCAATAAAAATCTACATGCCAGACTGTAAGAACATTCTTTGTGCCAGCATTAATGGTAGAGGAAGAACCCGATGATCCCCCGGAAATAATCATAGACCCACGATAAGCTACTGGCAAGTTTCCTCATATACCCACATTGGCCGAATCCGAGACCCACGCAGACAGAGGTGAGATGACAGTGATCCATAACGGAGAGCACTTTAGACCACTCGGCCACTCGGAGCCCCCAGTCTGGCTAGGAGAATTTACTTACAGCCTGGCACAAATTGTTATCGTACTGCCTGTCATGCTTATTGGTTTTGGAGCCTGACATTTAAAGTTTGTTTACAGCCTTGTGGAAGGAATATTCTAGTTTGTACAAATGATGGTAATCTGCTTTAAATATTTGTTGCTAAATAAATAATATGATCAAATCTGACACAATTTACTCATATTAAAACAAAACAGTTGTACAACTGATCAAATATGGTTTGTTCTACATAAAATTGAAAAACATATATCAACAAACTCTTGAATAATTTTCTTTTAAAAATCATTTAGACAGAATTCGCTTTCAGATTTGTAAATCATGCAAATTGACCAATTAATAAATTTGTGTTAAAACATATTCTTGAAAGAAACAAAGTATAACAGAATGAGCACTAGCATAAAGGATTTTCCAATTGGATGTGACCATCAATCTGTGTTCATTTAAATGGCTTACATTAAAATGCTATTTCTATCTAAGCCAGTCAGTCATAATCACCGGTCACAGTAGATATTAAAAAATGTCGACATTTAACATGCAGTTGCAATCTCAGTAGATCATCAGATTTTTCCTTGCCAATCACCATAATAAAGGATCGCACTGTTTGCAATCTCTTGGAATACACACTTATAGATACCAATAGAATCATCGATAATCGAATGAGTTGCAAAGTTTACTTGTATGACTGTAGCATTTATTTATAGATACGAGTCATTCATTTATATAAAGCCTTAGATCTAAAAGATTTAACATGACTTTTGAGCCATGGAGTTATTCTGGTACAGAAACAACTTAAATTTTCGGATTTGTAACACTGTATTTTTTTTAATGCCTTACTTTAAAGATTTTGTTTAAATATGACGTTGTAGAGACAAAAAGCTTGGTTATTGCACTTTTTAACAGTTTAACATTTTTTTAAATACATTTTATATATCTACCATTGTATAACACATTTCAATGACTCTATTGCTTGATTAGGCAAGCACACATTTGACCTTCATTCCAATATATCTTTCCATACCCAGCCAAATCTCTTTGGCTGTTTGGTAGACTTAAATATTCATAGTGTTTTTGCAAGTGAATATTGGGCTAGATGCAAGAAATATATTTTCATAGTAAATGATATGCTTCTGCAAATCACGTTTTTTAAAAAGTTATCTCCGCTCTTAATCCAGTGGATGGCTATATGAAAATATGGTTTTCTCCAATACTCCTTGTTTTTAAACCTAGTTGATTCATGGTTCTAAATGCAAATAGTTCCAGTTGTACAACACATATGGCTGCCATGACTTCTGTCTTAAAAATTCATTGAATGGATTATTATCATATCATGGGTCTGCACTAGACGAATTTAAATGATGTATGATTTTCTTAAATGATAATGGTATGAATATGTCATCCAGTATAAATAATAAAACATTTTAACAGATGCAAAACAATCTTTCCAAAAAAACAACAAATTCTGAAAAATTGATGAACAGAATTTTACCAAAACTGACAAGGCATTTGGTAATATATAACTTTCAAATTTTAGCAAATCCAAATGTTCAACCATACAACAGCATAAAAACATAAACTAAAGTCGACCTAATTTGGTAAAAAGCCTCCATGCTTGAAAGTGTTTAGTATTATAGAAATAATATTGATCAGCATCCGATATTGCTGTTATGTTTACCAAACTTTGAAGTTAAAGTATTCTAAACATTTTATGGTAAAAATATCTCTAAATTCAATTTGACCTACACTAATGGAATGAAACATGACATAGAGAAATTTCAGTATTGAACTCATGATGGCATTGTTCCATCAAATATGGATGAATATATAAAACCCGTACAAACCCTAAAGAAATTCTTTAGGTACAACCAGTCAAATGCGTTTGATGACATTTCTACATGCATTCTCCTAATCCTAACTGACATGTCTTGGCAAAATTTCTTTTATTTGGCTGTTTGGGAGTTGTCAGCTAGGTGAGTGATGACATTGAATAAAAAACTGCCAACTCATTAAGATGAAATTCTTATGACTCAGCCGAGTTATACCAAAGACTTACAAAAATGGAACTAACAGCTGCCTCGCTTGTCGCTTAATGTTAAAAGGTTAGTGTTATGACTAATCGGCCTGGTGTCAGGATAATGTTACTGGGTGGAACATTATGCTAAATATATGTGGTACGGTGCCCCATTTCTAGACATCATTATAAACTGTCACACTCAGAGATCATAGTGATATTACCGATAAATTGTAAAGCTAAGTTAAAATTCCAAATCACACACACACACACACACACACACACATATGGGGCACCGAGTGGCCGAGTGGTCTAAAGCGCTGTATTTATTGTTTGCAGGTTGAGAAGTATTTCCTTACCCCTTGCAAGCTTCGTCAAGAATCTCCCAGAGAATTTGTCTCACCTAAACAAGATATCCGGCTGGTGAACACGCCTGTTTTGTGTTGTGTCTTTAGAGGGAAGTATCTGCCACCTCCCATTTTCCACAGGCTGATTGCTGCATGTATTACTCGCTGGCCAGTGTCCAAGCAGAAGGAAACATCAGAACCGCTCATTTTCTGTGGCAGTTGTATGTTTGACCTTGACCTTTTCCATAGGTTAACCTTGTACTGTAGGAACCATATTGTTTTTGCGAGAATAACGAGACTGGCAATTGATGAAGTCAAGACTCCCGAAGCAAGGTTGTGTACCAGAGTTAGAAAGTTCATTACACTGAATCTTTCCAAGATTACCTCCTGCCTTGGTCAGAATTTACAATTTGAGTTATGTTCACTGTGTCCACCATCCCATGGAGACTCAGAAAACAACAAGGTTTTATTATCACCGCCATTTGAAATGTGGTTTGCAGATGAGGTAAGTTGTTGTCCAACTTAAGTATAATAACAGGAAATACTATTATTACTGTATTAAAGGGAGATACTTTAATTGCATACTCTTGATGTACTGTTGTATTGTGCTTTTGTCTGGTTATATATACAAGGGCCCAGGGACAACGGCCAAGTCTCATTACCTCATCAGATAAGACTGTAGAATATCCATTTTGTATTGGAGAAGGTAGTTGTAGATTTAATACATCATTTCATATAATGTAACATCATATATTCAGCATCTGACTGCTGTAAGGGCTATTGTTGGTGACCTTCTAGAAGAGTCATGGGGAGTATGTAATTTCATGAAATAACTGACTGTCTGAACTTGAAAATTTATCATGTAATCTAAGTCATCTATACTGATATAAAAAAAATTCCTCTAGTCAGCAATGTGAATTTAAAATTTAAATTTTTCATGTAATCTAATTCATCTATACTGATAAAATATAAATTACTCTATTCAGCAATCTGAACTTGACATTTCATCATATCCAGGTACTAATTCATCTATAGGGATATAAAATAAATTCCTCAAGTCAGTAATGTGAACTTGAAATTTAAATTGATCATGTAATCTAATTCACCTACCCTAATATAAATTAGATTCCTCTAGTCAGGTATCTAAACTTGAAAATGTATTCCTCTAGTCTATCTAATTCATTTAAACTGATCTGAATTAAACTATTGTGGTGATGCAATGAGATCTTTAACATTATCATATGATCTATTGAACGGATATTGAACTAAACAAATTCCTGAAAATTAAAATCTGAACTTGAGAATATGTAATGTGATCTATTTGAAGACACCTCAATAACCATGTTTTGGCAATTAATATGTAGTAACGTGGTTATTTATAATAAATACAACAGGAATATGGTTGGACCACTAACGAAAGTTACATTTGGTTGGGTTCTTACCATAACCTGCACATTTAACAAATATTTTCATATATTTTAATTCCTGTTTTCTATTCATGTAATTTATTCATATACTGTCTTCATTCGACATTCAAGTAAATATTAGTGCTTGCTTTTACTTAAAAAATATACTTTGAATGAAAACAGCTACAAATGTTAAAACCCAGACATATTTTATAATTTATTATTTAACCTTAGCTGAGTATGTGTGAAATGATGCATATTTGTTGTATATCTATATGATTCCTACACACAGCCTAAAATACGATACATTACCTATATACATATCAACTTGATCTTTAAGTGGTCAATCGGTGGTAGAGTGGCGCCATGTTATATATGTAGACATCTTGGTTGACTGTAAGCAGATTATTGACCAATATAAATTTGCCACACTTTATATGCCATTCTAATCCTTGACAAGATAACAAATATACTTACAAACAGACTACCTATGAATTATCATTGACTTGTTTTCAACTTTGTAGGCCACTTTTGACTGCTCCATTATTGTATTAGATCCAATGCTAGTCTTGTTCACAATGCCGTTTGTTTTGTAAAGCATGGATTCTTTAAAACTACCTTCTTTCATGTCATCATCCTTAATGTAAAAGGTGCAATGGGATTATCTTTAAAATAGGAGAAATGGTTCAGTTGCCTTGTTCAGGTAAAATCTTATCTGGAACAATTCTCAGTGTGGAAGATTAGAGGATTAAAAACCAAATTCCATGACACTGTACTTTAGAAGCACAATAATTGTTCCAGCTACAGGAATTAGTGTCTGTGACTGAAAACTGAAATTACTGACAATACCATCTGCCCTTTTACAAATTAAGACCAGTGGACAATAACTTGTTCAGATTGGAGTATGCTTCATTGCTGATTCTGTGGTACTGTTTGTTTTAGTCTATCATCACATTTAGTTACTGATTATTAAATATGACAGTGTGAAAAGAGATATTCTAAAATTATTGCCATGTTTGTGTAAAGCTTATCTGTTGCTAAGCAGCTATTTTGATTAATGTTTTATGCATTGCTTTGTGTGTGTCACCAGTTGAAACAGCTATTGTAAGGTCTGGTGATTAATCTTTACCATAGTTTCCTATGGTAATTATTATGAGCTTATATTGTATAAAGAGGTTTGTAAATGAATACTTTCAAACTTATTTTCAGTCATCCTTTCAAAGTCTCTAGCCAGTGTCCCTCCTTTTGAAATGAAGTGTCAAGGACTACTTTCGGAGTTGAACTTTGAAATCAATATTAAGGGTCTTAAATTTGTGGAAAACAGTAAGATATTAAGGAGACAAATAAATTTCATTTTTATATGATTCTTGAAGCAGATCAATATTTTGTAGGTTACGTCTGCCTGTGGTTTAACAGTTCCAGCTAGTTAGTTAATGATTGTTCATTGGGAACATGTCTTTCTTGAGAAAAGTCTTTGTGATTCATAGTGCATTGGCTTTTATGGCTTCTCGAAATTGAATACAGAGTACAATTATTACTTGCTTACATCCCACTTCATGGCACTGACAATGAAAACTTGTAGTATCACCTTGTGCAATGCAGTTCATGATTTGATATAATCTTCCATGAAACAGTAACTGTAAATTCCTCTTTTTACAAAAGCTACCAGATAAGGATAGAAAATACTCATATCCTATGACATTCCTGAGACGGAAAGCCATTGTATCCAGACAAATCATAATGTTTTGTAACATACAAAAGAAGGGTAGACTCCATAGTTGATCAGAGTAATATTACTTACTTATGTCAGAACTTACAGAATTAGCTGTATGAACAATGCCTACAATTTTGGATTTGGCATGCAGATGAAGTGACCTATTATCATCATTATTAAATGAAGAGGAATCTTGTTTTGGGGTTTATTGTTTACTTTGGTATAGAAATGTAAAACTTGTCACTACTCTTGGAAGAAAAGTTTGAAATAACTTGCAAAGCTAGATTTTAATGTAATACGTTAGTTTAAAATACTGGAGTAATGAAACAACAGATGTGAGGCATACAATTTAATATACAAGTATACACAGGAAAAGCCAGTGTTGTCTCAATAATTAGAAATCATCCTGTATGTCATTTACCATGCATTTGTATCCCTTGGTTCATCCTAAATTGGGATAACATTGTAGTTATGTAGATTAACATGAAATTTCAAAAGAACTAGATGATATATGCAATTACTCACAGCATTATATTGATTCCTGTGTGGAAGTATTGCTATCTCTAATCTTTTTAAATATTTTTGTATTAATCTGACTAAATTTATTTAAGTTCTGTATTGCCAGTTAAGTTGTCAAATAATTGTAACGAGTCAAGTGCACTCAAAAGTTCACTTTAAAATAAATCTCTTTTTCTCAACTACCATTATTGATTAATCCTACAAGAAACAATGGGTGAAGAAGAGGACATATCTCATCAGACGCTTGAATATATGCATTTGCACTGAGAAATATAAATATATAAACTCTTTTCTGGTTCTATATAAAATTGTTGATAAATGGTATGATCCCAAAACTAATTTTCACACATTGTTCAGGGACTTAGTGTATACCAATTCTTTTCTTCTCTCAATGCAATATAAATTAATTTTCTTGCACACTCTTTTTATTAGTATGATGATCATCAGAATTGCATCTTTTGTACTGTATGTTCAGTAATTGCTTATGAGTGCTGTAATAATATTTACCTTATTTCCATAGGGTCATGAGTGTGATGCATGCATAATGCCTGAGCACATGAATTATGCTCGCCTCTGTGTTGCGCTCATAACTGTTTGTGGAAATGCCCTGAGAAAGATTCTCCAAAGCAACTTTCCTGTGCCTTACGCAGACATATACCAAGTAATACGAGCCAATAGACTAAACTTGATCCAGAGACCGGGAAGACCACTGCTTAACGGGGATCAGATTATGTTGCTTTTCCCAGATCCCCTTGGAAACGAAGTAGGAACATTGGATCAGTTTGATATTTCTTTGTTATATATTCTAATTAGAAATGTCAGCACAGTTCCTGAACCAATGAGAGGCTGGAACATGGCCCCATGTGATCAACCAAGGGACACCTCACTAGGAGCTAGTGTGGAGCGAATTCGTTCATATAGGAATTGTATTACTGGCCATAGCGCAGATGGAAAGATTAGTAGCCAATGCTTTGAGGAATACTGGAGCAAATTTGAAGCTGTTATTCGTGACATTGAGTCTGTACTTGGAGAACAAGTGTGCAGCCAACAGTTGGAGAAGCAAAGGAGACATGTCATCTCCATTTATGAGGCCTGTTAGCCAATAATGAAAATCATGATCAAAAGGTACAAAGTGTAAGTATAGTGTGTATGATATGATGACCGAGTATGCATACAACTTATCATGAAGAATTGGGTTGGAAGGTTGCTTTCAGTTCAACCAACCTATGTGCTTGTATACAATTTAAAACCTTCAAGATAATTCATTGGAGTTTTCAGCGGTGGAACATCAATATAGAGTGTTAATACTGTGGCATTATTTTGTTGTCAGATAGATCACCATTTCTATAAAAGGTAAAAGATGTGTCATCATATCATGTGCACTTTACATGTGTTTAATGCTTATGCTGGTAATATTACATCACAGTTTTATACATTATGTCACATCATATTCACATACCATTACGTCAGTTTTATACATTGTCACATCATATTCACATACTATTACATCAGTTTTATGCAGTGTCACATCATATTCACATACCATTACATCACAGTTTTATACATTATGTCACATCATATTCACATGCCATTACGTCAGTTTTATACATTATATCACATCATATTCACATACCATTACATCACAGATTTATACAGTATGTCACATCATATTCACATACCATTACATCACAGTTTTATACAGTGTGTCACAAACTGTTCTTTTCCTAATATGATCTCCAGCATGATACAATTATCATTTATTGTTATAGAGGGAATTTAAAAATATCAAATTACAATTTTAACTTGGTGAAAGCAGGTGATATTCTGGTTACAGTAGTGTTTTATTTAAATTGTTTATGCTTCAGTTTGTATCCAATTTCACAAAGTAATTAATATCAGGCTTAATTTGTATGTGCTACTTTCATTTAATTTGTATTGTTTCAAGTGTAAACTATAGTAAAACTTTACATTTTTATAGGTTTCTCCCATCAAACGTTACTACACTTGTGGAAGAAGAAAGTTTGATTCCAGTAATCAGCAGAAATGTCCTCATAACATTTTGACAAATGGAAACAGTCATGACTACATGTCGTTTTAAATATAATGCAGCATAATGCATAATCATATCCCAAAAGTCACTGCTGTATGTAACCATAATCTGGATCCAGGGTTGTGCTTAATTCCATGCCAAGAGACCCTATTCCATTAGGCATTAATTAGGACACAGCATTATGCATAATACATTGCCAATATAGAGTTCTGGATGTGATCATAGTTTGGGTACAGCATTATGAACAATCCATTGCCAAGAGTGAATACTGGATGTGATCATAGTTTGGGTCAAGCATCATAGTAATAAATTGCCAAGAGCGACTGCTGGAATTGATCATAGCTTAGTTCCAACATTATGCACAATTCATTGCCAAGAATGATTACTGGATGTGATTATAGCTTGGGTCAGGGATCATACTAATTAATTGCCATGTTGTTGTCCATCATCATGTGTAATCCATTGCCAAGAATGACTATTGGATATGAGCATATATTGGGTCCATCATCATCTATAATCCATTGCCAAGAGTGAATACTGGATGTGAGCATATGTTGGGTGCACTATCATGAATAATCCATCGCCAAGAGTGACTACTGGGTGTAATCATCATTTGGGTCCAGCTTCATGCCTAATTCATTGTCAAAAGCGACTACTGATTGTGAGCATAGTTGGGGTCCATCATCATGAGTAATCCGTTGCCAAGAATGACTATTGGATATGAGCATATATGGGGTTCATCATCATGTATAATTCATTTCCAAGAGCGACTACTAGATGTGATCATATATTGGGTCCAGCATCATGAATATTTCATCGCCAAGAGTGACTACTTGATTTGATCATAGTTTTGAGTCCAGCTTGAGTCTATCACCATGAGTAATCAATTCCCAAGAGTGACTACTGGATGTGATCATAGTTCTTGTCCAACATCATGAAACATGCATCGACAAGAGTGACTACCGGAGGTATTCATAGTTTGGGTACAGCATCATGCACAATACATTGCCCGGAATGACTTCTAGATGTGGTCATTTATTGGGTCCAGCATCCGGAATAATGCAATGCCAAGAGCGACTACTGGATGTGATCATAGTTGGTTTTCAACATCATGCATAATCCAATGTGATGAGAAACTAATGGATGGACTACTGGATTTGGTCATAGTCTGTGTCCAGCATCATATGTAATCCATTACCAAGAATAATTACTATATGTGATCATAGTTTGAGTCCAGCATCAGGAATAATCCTTTGCCAAGAGTGACTATGTTTTCAGCATTTTTTTAATTGCCAATGTTGAAAATTCTCTGAAAATGTTTGTGCCCAGTGCTGCAGTGGCACAACATTGATTCTGCAATGCACTATTAAGCATTTAGTAATTGCCTTTAGTTTCACATGATATACATACACTATTACACATTTAGTAATCATATTTAGTTTTACATGATATACATACATATTACTCATTTAGCAATTGCCTTTAGTTTTAGATGATATACATACACTATTACTCATTTAGTAACTGCCCTTAGTTTAACATGATACACAGACACTATTACTCTGTAGTAATCACCTTTTTACAGGTAAACAAGCATTTATAATGTTCACAATGCAGATATATCAATGATTGTTTTAGGGGGTCTTCAGCTAGAAATTTAATTTATTAAGAATGCATTTAGTGACTCTTGCACTAAACAATGAAGATTTATGATGATCCTGAATATCAGCAGAATAAAACATTTTAAATTAGTTTGATTCATTACATTTGCTATATTGTACAGAATTATAGACCAGACAAACGTATGTGATGGCCATACATCCATAATCCAGTGTCAGGCATCCATTGTGTCTTGTCAGGTAGCTCAAGATTGTTGTTGTTACTTGTCCTAAAATTCTTTTGATGTCCAGTTTCAAAATGAATAAGGTGCTTTATAAATGGATGGCAATAGCTATATGGGTTTTTCATTGAAAGACGCATATTATGGGGTTTTAAGTTAACTATAATACATATATTACATGTAGCTGGTTCTTAAATAAAGTGGAACCAATCATAAAGATATATTTTTGAAGATATTAAGTCAACCATAAGAAGTGTTTTTTCAATATTCAGTTGTTAATAAGAATGATTGTTTGCAGGGTCGATGATATTGGGTATGGTTTGAAACAGGGTTATACAACAATCTGCCCATATTTACTCTCTCTTCCCAGATCCAAATTCGTCAGCTTTTCATGCCCTTACACTTACAGTCGACTGGTAACAACTCTGGTACAGTACCCATACACCTCCAGTTCTGATTCTGACGTTAACTCAGAAAATGGGGAAACAATTTGGAAGAAATTATGATTGTCCCGGTTACTATAAAGTAAAATAAAACATGATTTATGTGATTTTGATGACAATTAGTTACTCTTTTCCTATTTATAGCACAATACATGTCATGATGTCATTTGGTCGTACTTGATTCGACACACCTGATCTATATGGAAGAGTGTGATTAATATTGTGATCGTAAGAAGCCACGATATATGATGATAGACAAAGACAACTCAGGTAAGCATTTTTGTATATAAAAAGATGTATTATTCTTTATTTGGCAGAATGTAATATTTGCATTTAATTACACACATAATGAATTAGGTTTCAATGTGTCTGCAGTGCAGTCAATTTGAACATTAATTAAATGACTTGAAACAAGTCAGACATTATCATGCCACCTCCAATCCGGTACGATCATTCTGTCAAATCAAACACACTTGCGACAATATGACACGTGCTATAACAAGGGAAAAGTAAATCGTATCAAAATCACGTCATTTGTTTGCACTTTTTATTATTCAAACAATAAACAAATTATAATCATTTGTGTGTGTGGAAACCGATATATACAGAGAGAACATGTAAATACATGTGTATTTCGTTGTTTGTTTGGTTTTTTTTGGGTGTATTTCTGTGTTTCTAGTAACCCTGATTTCCCCTCTTAGATCTTAGATTGGTTAGTATATGATTCACCAATATTTTCTACTTAGTGCTGGATGTATCCAAGACAATTCAAGCAGCCCAGAATCTTCTTAAACAGCTGCAGTTGCTAATTTTTCAGCCATGTCTGGAAAAGATCTACGTCGCACTTTGTTTCTTGTCCAGCAGGCATTGTGCCCACCAAACCTAACAGTATTCAGCTGCCAAAAGATTTTATTCAACTAGACCCAGTTACCCTCAATTTCTAAAGTTATGAAGAGGAAATGTCATGATTTTATGGCTACTTACAGACCAATAATGTCACACCCCGCTTAGGCTCCATTTCACATTTGTTTACATCTTTATCTCTTCAAAGGTTGAAACTAATAATTATAATTTTAAAGAATATCGCTTCAAGCTTTCTGACATGTTCCGTCAACATTAGTTATAACAAACAGATCACACACTTTGCTAGCCAACTGTATTATTAAGAGACCTCAACCATTGTCCTATTCCCAAAATGGAACCCATCATGGGTCATGCCATGGTTCAGCTACGTTGAAACCTTCGTCCATTTTCTCACTGAAGCAACAATGATACAAGATGTCCTTCCTGCTAGCCTCGGCTTTGGCATCTAGAGTAAGCGAATTTTATGTCTTGTCCGTATTTCCAAACTAATACATTTGTGTTCTTGTAGTTCTTAAGTTTTAAGGGCGCTATCTGTTTTCATCTACCAGCAACTAGAAAATAATTTTCAAACACATATGATAGATTAGTTCTTCAAAATGGACAATGATATTGGATCTGGAACATGCTGACAAAATGTATCTGGAGCACACGAAGTTCATGTATTCAAGATATCAAAGAGTTTTCCTACCAATACATGCAGGGAAATAGGCATAACCCCACTAGCCTTATCATCCTGGTCAGAAGAAGATATCCAGTCAACATACTCTGATCTCCCACAGAAACAAGTATGTTAGCTGATGATTTCATCTTATGCAATAAAATGTATTTGTTTGAGTTTTGCCTTCAAATGCAATGTAACATTCAATATGTGATGGAATGGGTCAGTTGTCATATCAAGTTTACTTTATCCTCATTTTATTTTAGGGGCATAGTTGAATCTAGTTGGTCATGTGGTTGATGACCAGACACAAGACCATGGCAATCCAGATGCAATTGCTTTCTTGGGTCAGATCTTTTGATTAATATTTTGCTGTATTCATGCAATAAAAGCCTTTTGTTTTGGTAATAATGTATTAAGTGAAAGAATCCGCAAGGAGATTCATTGCACATAAATATACTTATATTCAGTTGTCTTGTTATTGGAGAGTTGGCTCAGCCATCTTCCTGTAAAGTAGGTGCTTTTTGGTAATGCCTCGTAATATGATACCATTTATCTGTTTACTGTGGAAAAAATGTTTAGTGATTTTGTGTCATAGCGTCATTTTGTTTTAGTTTCATAGTATAATAGTTTGAGTTTTAGCCAGTGTTACTTGTACATGTATATATTATTACATCACTAACTGGTATTTATGAGTTTTTGTGGAAATATTTGCTTTTTATGCAATTGTGGACTTGTGTTATAACTATGTGTTATAAATATGTTGAATGATGGTTATTTAACATTATTGTAGACATGCATTATATCTATATGGAATGATGGTTATTTAATGTCATTGTAGACATGTGTTATTCATATGTGAAATAATGATTACTTCATGTCATTGTAGACATGTATTATATCTATGTGAAATGATTATTATTTCATGTCATTCTTGACAGACAGATAGCTGCAAAATTGTATAAAGTAATAACTTGTAATTTGGTGAAATATTGGTCATGTAATGACATGTAAGAAGCACATTATTCAAATGTGGTATGGTGATTAACTTGTGGACACTACAGCTTATTTTATATACTATTCATATAATTGTTGATATATGACCTATATGGGGTGATGGTTTAAATTGGGGACACTACCACTTATTTTATGTATCCTTCTTGCCATGTGTGTTCTTTCTGTCAATTTCAGTTTGTCCGTCAGATCTTTACCATTTGAGTTGTGCATCATCTAAACTTTGATGATGTCTTGCACTTTAAATATGGATACAGTATTAATTAGATGACTCAGAAATTCAAAATCAGTTTAGATGCTCTGAGGTAGAATAATGATGTCATTGTTACTAAATTATTAACATTTTGTTTAGAGCAATAAAATGCTTTTTTCATGATATATGGTTTATCCTGGAAGACTTGCACTTGAGGTGTGGAAGAAACCAGTTTAGCTTTGAGTCAAAGAAAGGAAACATCGTGAGATTGATGCAATTGTAAGAAGCAATATAGTTGTTTTTTTCATCAAGATCAATTCTAAATCACATACTTTAACAATTTGAGTGGATGGCTTTCATTTGAGTTAAAGAAGAAGGGTATCAATGCTGGAATTTAAATATAATTCTGTAAATAATGATGATTAATTCAAAACGTTGTCATCATCATTTGTATTAACATCATTATGGCAGTTTATTAGTCCTTTGTATATTATGACAGAAGATGAAATTATATTGCTACATTAATACTGCCAATTATGTTTTAGCATCATCATTACTGGATTATTATTATTATTATTATTATTATTATTATTATTATTATTTCTGAAAATTAGTATAACATACAAAATTAAACAAGTTTCATAACAAGATGTTCTGGCATTTTCTTATTACAGAAGGGTGTTTGATAAATTAAAGGCCATAGTTAATAGTTACACCAGTTCTTTCTATCCTAGAATTCAGCCAATCATTTTAAATGTATCTTGGTTGAGTATGGATACATGATAACAAATATGATTCAGTTTATCCAGCATGCTGTTTATAATATAAAATTAACAAAATACAAATAAATTATTCCATAGTTAGGAAAGAATATTTGGTGTTTATATAAGCTTGCAATATGTTCAAGTGTATATTAGTACCGCTCTTTCTCCAATAATTATATTACAATACCACAACCCCTTTATATTAAGACCAGTGATAGCAAATATTATAGCTTATTGAAATAGAGATTGACTTTACAAGAATATAATGTTGACTTAACGATAATATTTTAAACTTGTTGACAACTAAAGGTATTTTGGAAGTCCTGAAAGTGACCATCCTTGTCCTTTCATGTCCTTTAGTCTTGAAATAATGCTGTACTCTGTCAGTTTTGTGGAACCAATTTTAGCTGTGATATGATTTTAGCGCAATCATAACCATTCTTTGCAAAGACTCATATGAATAGCTGGAATTTTGTTATTATTATGAATTCATTCAAAACATTTTCTATTACATTTAAATCATTCTGCTACATTAAGACTATTGGTGATATTGGTTCATTAATATATTCAAGACTTTTTGATTGGATTTGGATTTGAACATTCATTTATTTTGGACATTTAAGATTATTGGAATTTCATTCACAATAATGTGTTTATCTTACAAATCTCACTTTAAGACTGAGAATTAAATGACTTGAATAAAAAGGTTGGTTTTGTCTTTTTTACCTGCTTTAAGACAATACATACATACATACATACATACATACATACATACATACATACATACATACGTACGTACGTACGTACGTACGTACGTACGTACGTACGTACATACATACATACATACATACATACATACATACATACATACATACATACATACATACATACATAGCAAAATATCCCTACAAACTAATGTTACACACAGCAACTATTATACAAAGTTACAATGTAACATTTGCAGATCTATAATATCACATGAATACATGCACGATGTTACTACAGATTAACCAAACAGTGGATTAGAGTAATAATTCTTTACATAAACATTACTCATATCTGCAAATATGCATATAGATCAAATATTACAAATGAATCAAACCCTACAAATGGTAATTCTGTATATTAACGATTCTAGTAATGAATGTTAGATACTATAATAATAACATTATGAATTTACAATTACCTTGCCCTAATAGATTGCAACAATTGAACAAATAAGTCACTGGCCTGTCTGAAGCTCCGTTGTAATTCCCAGAATAACAATATGTCCAGCTAATTTCGAATGACGTCGAGGATCTTATAACTTCCCTTATATATTCCCGCAAGATGGATTAGCGACTACTGATGTTTCATTTTCAAGATACTATATTTCAGCTTGCGATTTCAATGGTGGTCACAACTTGCTCATTTCCGAGTGGATGTCGATTCACCCATGGTCTTAATAATTGGAATACATTGCCCACTCACAAACAGCCAGTGAAGATTGGGTTTACGACCCACAATTATCGTTCCTTTAAACCGACACAGGCAATTCATGTCACTTACCTGTGAATCGCACGTTGCGAAATAAGGCGCCAGTAACAATTTGAAAACACTGATTTAACAATATTTTCTGCAACATATTGTACCGAACACGGGTTAATATAAAAATGTATTTACCGAATTAATAATTTCAGGAATTGAACTATAGTTCTTAATTTTAACTGCGTGATAACCAATATATTAATACAGATTTAAATTGGTATTGTCTTTGGTATATTCTAAAACTAACTCACAGTGGTACAGAGTCTTTGGGTCCTAGTGTGAAATTATTTGTAGTAGTAGTGTATGTATTGTAGCCGCAGCAGTGACTATATTTTATGCAGTCATTAAGAACATAAGTTAATGCGTTACAAAAATTGATATTTTGGTGGAATATAATGCAAAATAGAATTGAACCTTTCTGAGGCCACAAGTCTTCGCGTGATGTGGCGCAGCCAACGCCTCGACAATTATATCTAGTAATGTTAATCCGCTTATATATGAACTTAGCAGCAGGTTTTCATGTAAAGGCTGCAGTAATAAAATGTAGGTGTGTCAGCAGTAATTGCAGAAGCAAGAAACAAAACCATATGCTGATATGAAGCTAGTAAAATACCACTGGACATATTCCTAATCTTGGTCACATTCCTCTTCTGTTAATGTTTTGAAGAGATGAGACTTTCATGCAAACGCTTTGTCTGAATACTTCTACAAAAACTTATAAGCATTTGCCAGTTACTTTCATCACAAGGAAGTTAGTGTGACCTCTTTCGAATACAAGAAAGTTTGGATTCAAATCGAATATTCAGCGGCGGTTTTAATCTGTCGTTTTGTTAGTGGTAGGATAGTAAGCACCAAATGAATGAATAATTGGCGGTTTTACACGTCGAATGAAGCTATCATAGGTAAATACGTTTCTGAAGCACGTACACAATAGACCTTGAATTCAAAAGCTTTCACCACGCCCACCACCCAAAAACACGTGCGGTCAAAATACAAGATGTATCTTTATCGCTCTTTACCATTTCAACGCTTGTAAAGATCGTGCGCGAGCACACACTTGATAACCTGGTATTTGATGAAAAATAGGGTAAGACAGAATTTAGCGATAGTGTGCTTGCCAAAATATGTCACGCATACAAACTGATTAGCTAAAACCAGCTGCGTTTTAGGTAGATATTAAATGAGTTTATTTATGCCTCTACTGTACAAACTATAGCATAAGCTAGATCACTGTGATAAGGTGAATAAGGTTTCAAAACAGTATGGAGTCTGCTAGCCTTGCTAAAAGATAAAGATGACAGTAATGAACCTTGCGATGAAGCTCTAGAATTATTCGTCATTCATATCTTTATCGCAAAACAGCACGAGTCCCAAAGAATAAAAAGGATCCCAATAAAAACTAAGATTGCATGGACAAACAGATCAAGAAAAGAAATGCAAACATTAATCAAATGAAGATTTTACAGAGAATTCGGATATTACTATAATGACCCTTAAACTGCATGGAATGAATTGTAGGATCTAGACTTTCCAGATGATGATTTTACAACCTGTTCGTCAGGCAACAAAGGAAATAAGGTCGACTCAGGCATGTTATTTGATGACAAAATGCATGATCCTGCTTGATGACGATATACATGCAGTTGCTTCTGTTATTAAATATGCAGTAACATAATGCAAACGAAATGATTATGCTGTTATAACAGAAAATATATAGTTTTCGAATTTGCAATAGGCTGATGTTGACATTATAACATGCTAGAGTAAAGATAATTTTGCAAGTCTTTAGAAGAAAATCCAACGTGATCAAACTTATTAACTCATAAATTACCGCATAACAGCCTGCGTAAATATGCGTTTAATATGGAATAGAATAGATCATAGACATGCATAACATTAGCAGCCATCTCGATAAATAGCAATTCTATGAACTTATCGCAGATAACAAATGTCATCGTTAACTACATGTTGTGATTGAATGATTAATCTGTATTGCTGAGCCAATTTTAGGTACTGAATTTGAGTGGTGGTCACTCTTGATTATTCATGTGCACAAAATGTTGTATATTGCCTTTGTGTCGTTTGCTATTTTCATATCTAATCCTTGACAATTTATCAAGTTAAAAATTATGTCCAAATCAAGTCTACCTTGGTAGTGTTGTGTTGCCATCTTTGAGTTATGCAGCTTAACATGTAACTGCCAACATTATCTGCTGAGAACGGCACTACACTACACCGTGAGCCTTCCACTAGAAAAAAACTACAATACCCTAAGGCATTATGCAGGTTCTGATGAATGGCAGGTTAACAAATTAATATGAAATAATTTTTAATTACGTCATTGCGTCTGACGTTTGATCGAAAACACCTTGACTATAAAGTCCTTCTTCTTGATTGCATTTATATACATAATGAAGTACGTACTTAGTCAAATATTATTATTTAGATCATTCGTTTATTAATATAGTCATTCGTTAGACACCGTGAATTGAATGTTTTCGTCACGAATGTGGAGATAAGATACCTTTATCATTGTATAGTCTAACCAGTAAATGACCTGTGAACTTTGGTCCCAAATATTGAAAAACGAATGTGTCATAGTAGTCTACTTAGTTTAGCATTTAGAGGGGATGGATTGTATGTCTGAGCTGCCAGGTGGGTTTATATTAGACAATTAAGAGAACAATTTTAATTGTAGTCTCTATCATGTTGGCGGAGTCGTTTCAATTAGAGACAATTAAGGGTTTGGAAGAAAAGAACTGGTAATCAGGAGATTGCACATTTCTTCTAGAGCAGCTTAGAATAGAATTGTCAGCTATCCAGTTGGATCAGATCAGCCTCAGATTAAGTACTTATTGAAATGTACGGTGATGATTGCAATTAAGTAGCGAAATGGAGAAACGAATACGTGTAGATTTGAAATCCTGTATGTTTAAGTCCATATATCCTCAATGTCACATAAATGTCACGTTTATGTGCATTGTTCTTAACGGACATGCGAAGAATCAACGTAGCGAGAACATGATTATTTGAAGAAGCAAAGTGTTCAAAAAGATAGAGATAAACAAGAGCTTGTAAAGATCATGTCAGTGAGATCGAATCAAAGCAAAAATTAATCAGACAAACGTGCTACAGAAACTGAATTTATTAACGCAGCTAGACTTATTGAATCGACTATCATCGGCCATAATGCTGAAAAGTCACATCGTTACCGTTTTCTGGAATTCCCCACTGGTGAGTTATATTGATATCTTCTACAATTTTTCTGACTTTTAATCTTTAGATACTATCATTGTTTCCTGCTGCCATGTCAAAGATCACAAAAGCACTTTCTTACAGGACCAGTTGCCTTTTCTCTCTACATACCTAGCCCAACTCCTAAGCGAGCTTGGACTGAATCAGGCGATCAAGTAAAGAGGAGTTCTGACCAATGAAGGGAATGCATACAATCCTTACAGCCGGGTATTTACATGTCTCTACAGCGGCCTTTAGCTTATATGGCATCAGTGGATCTTGGGTTCGATTAGTTGTCGATGACAATAACGTAAGTGATGCTGTGAGTAGAGGATTTGATCCATATGGTGATGACCAAGGTGGGAATGTTTCAATTCTACGATTGACAGCTGGATAGTCTGTTTGAACAGAGATAAGCTTTTGACGAACGCAAACCTCAGTAGTACAACTGAATTTTGTCACGTCATTTTTTCTGGTGTACGTTTGTCCGATTAAAAATATGCAATATTGCTACTTTGGTCGACGTATGAAATAATCTTTCTATAATATCTTTATGGAGATGTGTATATGAGATGCACACAGCTATTTATAACCGGCAAGCGTTTGTATGCCTTTCAGTATAAATGGAGTTTTTCGTTGGAACCTAACCGTATACATGATAGTTTACATGCTAATACAGTGTTGTGTTTGCAAAGAGAAAAGGGTGTAAGATCTAAATTAAAATTATGCATGAAAGCAGACATTTCAGTTAAGTAAGGTATGTACATTTATATGATATGCTTTATTATAATGAAACAACACATTCACATCCCAGGAAAGGATGATATTTTTATATTGTCAGTCTTGATATGCAACAATGTTTGAAAACATTTTGAATTAATAATACAGTTTTGCAGAATTATGAAGTAATAAAAAGGTATAATTTTGATATCGCCAGTTCTGTTCGTAATTTACCGTTTCGATTTCGAAAGACTTATGTATGGGGAATTATAAGTAAGTTTTGGTTTATAAAGATGTTTGTCTCCATTTTAAAAGATCTTAATGAATGTATTTTAGGGTCAAACTGTCATATAGTAATTGAACGTTTCAAGTATCCAAGGCACGTCTCTTGGAATAACGAGAATATAGTAAGACTAGCAAATTATCCATGACACATCTCTCTGACTAACATGAATATAGTTAGACTAGCAAAGACGCAGACAAAGAATCATGTGAAAACGTATTCGTAACTGTCACCTGGGCAAACTTAAGGATAGAAAAACTAACACGTTTGTAGAATAGAGATCCTCACGACTATATTATATATGCTGTCAAACTGTTTTCACCATTTTCTATTTAGCATATCAGTTAAATGCACCTCAAAAGCATTTACGCCCTTTGCGTTGGAAGATTACTAAAAAAAATTGGACAGCAAATATATATTGAACGAACTAATATGAAAACGAATTTATGGAAACAGATATCGGCGCCTTTCTCATAGAAACAATGTGGACTATTATATTTTCTCTCAGAGACTGCATGAAGATTGAGTTTTATTACGTTCTTGGCTTTTTCAAATCATAATGCCCCGTTTACATTTTGTCCTGTTTCTAATCGCCGATCAATTGCCTATAACAATTGTATTCCTTAACCAAGATTGTGTAATATAGCGCAAACACAACCATTAGATTAAAAAATAAATGTTTTACTTTTATTCAGTTTGCTAAATGCAGTTTCAGTCTGACTGAGAAAGAGAAATTATCCACTTTTATAACTCAATCACGTAATGTACTGGAATGTTCTACGTATAGACTAGGGGCCCCGAGTGGCCGTGTGGTCTAAAGCGCTGTCCGTTACGGATCATTAATATTTCACTTGTCTGCGTGAGTTCGAGAATTAGATTCGGCCCAATGTTGGTATGTGAGAAAGCTTGCCAGTAGTTTCTCGTGAGACGGTGGGTCTTTCCCTATCTTGTGCTGAAACATGGCGTGAAACCTTAATACAATAAAAACAAATTACAAAATATACAAGCAGATAATTTCTCTATCCCCAGCCAGACCGGAACTGTATTCCGAGAGTGAACGGAGATAAGTGAAATATTTTATTAAATACATTATATTAATTATTACAAACGAAGGTTAATTCATTGATTCCAATGACAAAATGAATTAAGATCTATGTAAAAAGATATGATACACAGTTACCTTCATTCATTGAGGTAATTGGCATTAAGAAAGGAAGATAACTACTGGGTTATTCTGCCAAAGAGACAAGAGCTATCCCCCTTCAATAATAATGTAATATGATTGAGGTATCAAAAATAAATTGCTATTCTATCTCGATATATTTTGTGACTGGCGAATCGTCTGAAAATATTACATATAGTAATTCTGGTACTTTCGCCACTGACGACAGAAGCTTCAGAATAATAGAATATATCTTGTATTCTGATATTCCGGCCGAAACAAATTTGTAGTACATGTTTTGTGATTGAGGAATATGCAATATTTATTTATTTAGTAATTTACTAGACTTTCCTCACCAATGATAGAAGATTCAAAATAGCTATTACAAAAAAATGAAATGGCTAGTAATATAATATGATGTAGTAACAAGTGGGATAAATGTACTTAACCAAACCGGAGAAAGATATGTTTGACATTTATCTCTTAAAAAATTCTGAAAAGTTAATTTTTTGGTTTGTACTTTTTCGAAAACGCCAACTTGGTACTATTTTTTGCGACAGAATGTACCGAAGCAGATTACATATCAAAATATTTATTAGCTTCAGTCATTGATCGAAATATTATTTCTTCACCTGTCCCTCCCTGCATGTATATGTTTAACTGCCCTTTTCCAATTATTTTACATATACCAGTATTCCCACATGCATACTTTTGACTGTGAAATAGCTTTCAAATTGATCAACCAGTTTTGTTTCTGATCTGAATCAATATGATCGATCTCATCACCATTTGATTTTCGTTAAAACATTCGAAAATAAATTTTTTAAATAAATATTATTTTTTCTTCAGCATTAAATATAACAGACAATTTAAACAGTACCGAATTTTTGTTTTGTATTCGAAAGTACCTGATGACACCATCAGGAGATTCTTTGTAATGATTGGATGCTTCACAAAAACATTTTTCTCTATTACATAATAATATAATTTGTATTAATTCCTTTTTCTCTAAATCATGACTTCAAAATCAAGATATATCATCTTTTGCGGTTTTTATAATTTTGTTTTTATTGTTGGTGTTATTCTTTGTATCATAATACATTTTCAGCTCTGTATTGTTTACCACCATATTGCACACACAATCGCATTTCTCCTTTAACTCCAGCACCGCATTTCAAGCAATGGCTTAGTCCTATAATTCCATTATGCACGCTTTGTAAATGACATCAGAAGAATTCGTTTAGCAAGTTACATATATCTAATCTGCGATGAACGACCAACGAGCGACAACAATCATTAATCTCGATTATCAAAAATATCTTTTAAAGTAAAATGTGTTGTATGACAGACACAGACAATAGTAATATGATTATCCGTGACAAGCAAAGTAAATATATTATTATTTTGAGTAAATGTTCGAAACCAGGAATGTTGTCTTGTATTGACAAACCATATTATAAATGACCATATACTGTAACCTTGGTTATATATGCGTTGTATCCATTAAATGATAAACCAAGCGTTTATAATCTAAAACCAATCAAATTGCCAAGGTTAAAATATAGCCGAACGAGTAAAGGACCATTTGACCGTTTGGACTTGTGGAAACGGTCTAACGGATGAAAGACGCAAAATAATATAGTTGACAAGTGGTGAGAAATAGTTAAAGATACCATAGCGATTGTCAAAGGCGTTACTGAACTTGAAATAAAACTAAAATTTCTAATAGTAAAAATAGTAAAAAATTTAAAAAGTAAAGCAATAACAGGAGAGATGGTATATAATTCGAACCATTATTAAAATTGTTGAGTTAAATAGTATGTAACATAATGCACATGCGTGGACTAATGCAGTAACACTATTTCATCAAAATCGAACTGTTAAATTGTATAAGGATGATATATTCCATTTTATTACGAAATAACAAAAAAAGAGATTCTCTATCAGTATGGCTGTTTCAAAGTTCTAATGATGGAAACTGTGATCAGATTATACGAACTAATAACCTTATTTATCGAATATAATCTATCCACGAAGAAATGAAAATTATTGCTTTGAAATCTACCGATGATGCTGAACAAATACTGAGTAATTGTTTTCAATGTCCGTCCGTCGCAGCCCATGTTGATAACGCAAATATTCGTGGAAACAAATATGGTTTGACTTTTTCTTTGATATTGTATTGAGCTGTGTCGTATTCGGACAAGGTGGATTATGGAATAGTAAATACGATCATAAAGATGTCGGTTGATATTAATGCATATTGCCGCGGAAGATTTCTTGGTATGTTAGAACATCTGTATAGTTGAAAAGATTTGAACATCAAACACACGAGATGATCACGGGTATAATAAAAACGGACTATTACAGGATTATGACTTGACTGGATTCGCTTGTATCGAGTCATTTAAGTTTGTCAAACGTCTTCGTCAAATTTGTGTCTGGTTTGGCAAACATTTTTCAGGAAAAAATACATTGGACTCGAATCTGCTCGATGTCAAAATACTGATATTTCTGACAGCACATGAAGCAAATATATCATATTGTCCGCACAACAATGTTTGCTTTACAAAAAGATATATTCTGATGATAAAAATCCTGATATAACCGATTACGAAAACGAAACCGCAAAAGATCTCGGCAGACAAATAATAGGTAAATTTACCCAAGCATGATCATATATTCTTAAATGACAATGGATAATAATGATTATCGACGAAGCTAAGTTATAAGTCAAAGTAATGTTACCTTTTCTAACGGAACAAAATTAGGTACAATTGGGGTTATATTGATGTCGAGTCACGGTAGTTTACACATTTAAGAACTCAATGTTCGTGTACGTTTCAATACAAATATTATCGATGATAAGTATAGTTTCTTAGTTTGCTGTAAGATCAAAACAGATTCGTTTTTTATAATAAAAAAGGTATTCAGGTATAAAAGAACAACTATATTATCGGCACTTATACATTATGGGGTGAATGGAGAATAAAACAAGAAAATATGCTTAGTTATTCTGAATCCGCCAACATTGAAATTAAGAATATTTACTGCAGAAAATATCAGACAGTAATGTCATCGTCTGCAGCATCAGTGTATTGTCCCGTAGCTTCAAATAAAATAGTCTATCTTAATAGACCTATAGGTTCTGGTAAAACAACGCGTGCAATTGAACTATTTCGGAAGTTTGATATGGTTGTTTAAACCCCAACGTACAGACGAGCAAGAGAATACAATTATGTTTGAAAAAATGCGTGAAGTAATTTCAGTAACGAATAGGAATGATATTTGTATCTGTGGAGACAAGATGAATTGACAGTTGGTAGTAGATAGATGATTCGTGATACAACAATTATGTTTTTACATAAAGGAAACAGTTTAAAATATACCCGCACATAATGATATCGCCCAACAGATTAAATAAAACACAATAACGACGTTGATATACCAAGACCCTTGGCAGTCATCATCATCATCATCATCATCATGTATCTTGCCCTAGGTGGTCGTCAAGGCACTGTGCTGCTAAACATCTAACCAGTACCCTCTACTTGATCATGTGCCAAAACCTGTGTCTTCGCAAAACTTTTCCTGGTTCATTCTGTGATATTGTCAGTCCACATTTTTCTCTATCTATCTTTCCTTCTGCCACCTTGGACTCTGCCCTGCAGTAATGTTGTAGATAGACCTATATCTGACGAAAGTGATTCAGAACGCGGAAATGAGCTATATGTATTGCAGTACTGTTGCTATGACATTCTTGCTACTTGTGTATATTTATAGTTTTCTCTGAAATTGCTGTTGCTTGGCTACCAGATAACTTCTCATAATTTGTCGAACTTTCGTCAGATAGGCACTGAATGTTCAGACCCTTTACGAGACTGTGAATCTACCTTTGCCATTATGGTCCTCTTGTCGTCTGTGAAGCTGTCATTTTTCCGAAAGCTTATGTTTACTAAGGATACATTTCTTGTCTACTGTCGCTAACTTCATAGGTTTAAACCCACCATGTTTGTAAGTTGCGATGATGTATCTTATTTGATTTACGTTAGAGAGAGGCTAAAAACTTTGGCATGCGTAATTTCTTACTTTTTGCTCATGTTGCATAACGCATCAGTGAATTAATCAACCTGATGCTGAATAAACTTTTCTTACGAGTGTCTACATAGAGGATTATTAAACTCCGTGTGAATTAAACGTGTTATTTAAAGTAAGCACCAAAAATTGAAAGGTACATTTTTTTCCTTAATAAGTCATTGCAAAAACACCATATTCTTTCTTTATTGATTGGCTAATAGTTAATGCATTCCAAAAAATATTTACGTTTACAAACTTTAACACTAATTTTAACTTGTACGTTAAATTGTTAAAAATAATATAATCATTTCTTTGTAGTCATGAAGTCCTTGTATAGTAATTATACAAACTTATCTAATGCTCATATGTGCATTGTAATTATACAGACTTATCTCATGCTTGTATGTGCATTGTAATTATACAAACTTATCTCATGCTTGTATGTGCATAGTAATTATGCAAACTTAACGCATGCTTGTATGTGCATAGTAATTATACAAACTTATCTCATGCTTGTATGTGCATAGTAATTATGCAAACTTAACGCATGCTTGTATGTGCATAGTAATTATACAAACTTATCTCATGCTTATATGTGTATAGTAATTATATAAACTTATCTCATGCTTATATGTGTATAGTAATTATACAAACTTATCGCATGCTTGTATGTGCATAGTAATTATTCAAACTTATCGCATGCTTGTATGTGCATAGTAATTATACAAACTTATCTCATGCTTATATGTGTATAGTAATTATACAAACTTATCTCATGCTTATATGTGTATAGTAATTATACAAACTTATCTCATGCTTATATGTGCATAGTAATTATACAAACTTATCTCATGCTTATATGTGTATAGTAATTATACAAACTTATCTCATGCTTATATGTGTATAGTAATTATACAAACTTATCTCATGCTTATATGTGTATAGTAATTATACAAACGTATCACATGCTTATATGTGTATAGTAATTATACAAACTTATCTCATGCTTATATGTGTATAGTAATTATACAAACGTATCACATGCTTATATGTGTATAGTAATTATACAAACTTATCTCATGCTTATATGTGTATAGTAGTTATACAAACTCATATCATGCTTACATGTGTATAGTAATTATACAAACTTATCTCATGCTTATATGTGTATAGTAATTATACAAATGTATATCATGTTTATATGTGTATAGTAATTATACAAACTTATCTCATGCTTATATGTGTATAGTAATTATACAAACTTATCTCATGCTTATATGTGTATAGTAATTATACAAACCTATCACATGCTCATATGTGTATAGTAATTATACAAACTTATCTCATGCTTATATGTGTATAGTAGTTATACAAACTCATATCATGCTTATATGTGTATAGTAATTATACAAACGTATCACATGCTTATATGTGTATAGTAATTATACAAACTTATCTCATGCTTATATGTGTATAGTAGTTATACAAACTCATATCATGCTTATATGTGTATAGTAATTATACAAACGTATCTCATGCTTATATATGTATAGTAATTATACAAACTTATCTCATGCTTATATGTGTATAGTAATTATACAAATGTATATCATGCTTATATGTGTATAGTAGTTATACAAACTCATATCATGCTTATATGTGTATAGTAATTATACAAACGTATCTCATGCTTATATGTGTATAGTAATTATACAAATTTATCTCATGCTTCTATGTGTATAGTAATTATACAAACTTATCTCATGCTTATATGTGAATAGTACTGATACAATCTTATCTCATGCTTATATGTGGACAATTGCCTTGGAACAGTTGTGCCCACTAACGTATGATCAACATTTTTAAATACGTTTACCAGATAGTCCAGATAAGAATACTTACGTATAAAACAGTTAAAATTTCTTCAACATTTAAATTTGATATTGTGCAAACATTATTCAGCACGATTCAACAACAAAGTTGTTATGTAATGGTGTTCCTACTTTGTTATTTTATTTTGGGTATTAAACAGTTAAAATCATTTAGAGCAAACCTAACTTAATAATTCGTATGTTTTCCTCTTTGTTTGTCTTACTTTACTAAAGTTCCGTGATCATATTCAGTTTGTATAATTCTCTCATCTATTAGTACAATATTCTTTTTAAACAATGGTCCTAATAGGCACAGGACATTTATGATGATTATTTGTTTGAATTGCCTGTTTTATTTTCTCTGTCATATTTACTATAAATCTATTCTGGCATTTTATGTTTCGTCATGGCAGTGCATTGCTGGCAGACGAAATCAAAATGTCAACTATTTACTATATACGTTACAGGTTGCAGAACCATATCAGAAATCAACTACTCCTTTCCCGCCCAATGGTTTAATGTTTGGGGCACACTTATTCGGGTTTAAGAAGTTAAAATTTGAGTCTATTACAATTTATGAAGGAATCGTTATTATGCTATTCGCGAACATATGGTGATTAAACGTTTCGGGGCTCAAGAAAAACACTCATCCTCTCATCATTAGCACGTATAAATTATTTTTTGCGACGATTTCATTCTTACTCGTCCTTGCTCTGAGTAGAGTCGCAGCTAGAGAATGCATGTGTTTGCACTTTGTACCGTTAGCAAGCGGCTAACTTCAACATTTCTTGATATCCATCGACAGACGATTTCTTTTAGCATAATGGCTATTTTATGTTTGTCCAGAACATTTCTTGACGTCTAAATTGGTCAATATCGTGGAGATAGTATGATCGATGTATAAAGCCTCTTACATATGCATAGTCAAATCAAAGGAAACAACCTTGCCACAGACGAACTCGACAGCCCCAAGTTACCGCATTAGAACCAGTTCATACAAATTTGATTCCTACCTACGACAGAGACAAGAGAATTTGTTGATTCAGGCACACATATAACAGCAATTAATAAAACATTTCGGTACAAGTTTGAATTCAAGTCACTACATACCATCAAATATTTCTCGAAAATTAGGATCCCGTAGTGGGCATCATAGTGTGTCATGTTTAGTTTAACGTAATTTGAAAATAGGAGGCATACGCTTCTCTCATGCATTCTGTGTTGTACCTGCTCTACAGCATTCAGTCATTTGGGTAAATATTTGTTTGACTAAATACAAAGCTGTGGTGAATCGAGATACACAAATGCTCTCTTTGCTAGACGATAATGTAACCATAAATTAAATTCATAATCAGCCTGGCAACGCACGAGCCATTTAATCTACAATTATTCAATCAAATTCTATAACTGAAATTTCAGTAAGTATTAGCAAAATTCTAAAAAGAACATCTGGTTTACTAGAACCGTTTTATGACATGCCAAACTCTACAATTATTCAAGCTAGAACAATTATGACCGTTTTCAAAAAGAACTTTGTACAAATTCTTAACCCTACTCCAATGCCTTTGCATGTAGGTGATAATACCGTATTAGCCTGTGTATACGTACTACACCCACCAAAAATATTTACAATTAATGGGGACACTCTTGACATGAATGACACACCGAACTTCATAAATACACAATCTAGTAAACCAGACAAACCAATTAATTTTGATTTACACTGTTCAGACTTAACAGAAAACCAACTACAGGAACTTCACTAATTTTTTAATCAATATAGGGATGTTTTTGCTCTTAACTTAGACGAATTGGGTAGTACTACTGTATTTACCCACCGAATAGAGACAGGTGATTCCATGCCGATTCGTTGTCATCCTTATCGTGCGGCACCGCACAATAATAAGAAAATGGATAGACAAGTAGATGAATTATTAGAACATCAAGTAATTGAACCCAGTTAATCTAGTTATGCGTCCCCAGTGGCATTGGTCAAAAAGAAAAATGGTGAATATCATTTTGCTATTGACTATAGAACACTTAATCAGGTGACACAACCGATGACATTCCCTCTTCCATGATTATAAGATGTCATCGATGCAGTTGGACAAACTCATCCATGTATTTTCAGTACTTTAGATTTGAATTCAGCATTTTGACAAATTGAAATGGACCCACTGAAAACACATAAGAGCTCTTTTAAAACATCACGTGGTCTTTACCAATGTCATGTAATGTCGTATGGACTCAGAAATGCTCCAGCAATTTATTGTGTTGTTTTAAATCATGTTCTTAGAGGTATAACATGGTTAACATGTCTTGCATACATAGATGACATCATTATTTGATGAACACTTCAAACATCATGAATTCATTTTTGATCGGTTACGTCAAGCAAAGTTGACACTAAAACCTTCAAAGTGCGTATTAGCATCATCCGAAGTTGTTTATCTTGGTCAAAAATTCTCAAAAAAAGAAATCAAAGTAGATGAATCTAAACTAAACACAGTTGCACAATTTCCTCTTACGATCTTTCAAACCCGTAATCTCATCCATTTAACGATTTCAAGTTCATGTTATCTCATATTTGATCGCGATGTGTATATCATCAGTCCATACTCACGGCATTTACGCTTTAAACGTAAAGTTCTACAGCTAACACTTGACGTTGTTCTTTTAACATTTTAAATTTAACTTTTAACAATGTTACATCAGGTCACATAGTCGGGTCATGTATTCACGCCAATTTTTTAAACTGTGTACATTTATTATCGTCTGAGAGATAGTTAGACTATTTACGTTCCATGATAATGAAAACGTGTGGAAATCTTGTGAGGACGCTTCCTAAAGAAATATGGGAACAATTTTGATTGATCATTAGAGCACAGACGTAATGTTAATGTCACAAAACATGTCTGAAAAGATAGTGGACAATTAATGTTGTCAGTTACAGTGTTTCATATACATAGAAACAAATCAATTAATTACTGTGCACTGCCTTTTTAAAAGCAAACGATGCCACTTGCTAATTGTTTTCCTTTTTGAATAAAATTATCAAGTTATTATTTTTTAAAACATTAGATAACAAATATGATATACCTATTTTTCTTTTCGTTTACGATACATTAAGAAAACATAAATTTTGATATCGCATGATAGATAAGTCCTAAGGCACATGTAATTTTCGGTAAGCATCGTATGCTGCTTTATGTATGCTGATTTCAGCATATTGTCAAGCCTTTACTTATTAAGTATGTAAGAGAAACACACTGGCCAAATTATCCTACTACAACGTCATGTACTCGTTCTAGCATATATGTGGAAACAATTTCTTCTAAAAAAAAAACCACTCATTAAAAATATTGTATTGTACGTAAAACATGCAGTGATATTTAATCAGGTAATGTCTCGCCTAACGCTTTCGTTAGTATAAGGTCATGGAATTCATAAGTTCGAATATAAACCATTCAAATGAATGCTGGTGATGAAAGCTGAAAACACAGAGAAAGAAGGTGAATGGAAGTAAAATGATGTCGTGTCTGACTAAGGACGGGTGATGCGTAGCATGCTATAATATTTTAATTGTAATTCTTACTTCCCTTGTATGAAAGACAAACTGTGCCTAAAACGGCACTTATAACAATTTTGACTTTGATCAAAGTGATAGAGCAGCACTGACAAAGACATGTACAGTCCATATCGTATGATACCTCTATAGGTTCTGGGCATATTAACAAACAACCTACTACAAAGCCGCTTGTATACCTAATATGGACCACATTGCACGTGCCACATTGTAAATGAATCGATGTGAGTATGTATGAATCAGCATCTGGCATTTTAAGTAGGTGGCAGCATGCTAGCAATTAAGTGATAACATGAGGGAGGCAATGATACAATAATACAAAATCATCGTTCAAAGCAAAATCCTTTGACTATATGAATTAAATAAACTCGTCATATACTTGTCTTATCTAGCACAGGATATCGTATCTTAAGAGCGCATTTTAGTACATTTAAATAATATGATATGGTACTCAGTGATTCCTACATACGCTAAACTACACACTACAAAGTGCAAAGCTAGTGGGTTCTAGACCAATATTCTAAATTGGTATATTGTTACGTATTTTGTTCTGTTTATATTTTCATATTTCGTTTCTTGTATTTATTGCCATATTATTTATTTATACTCCTATGTGCAAATTTGCCATAAATTATGTCCTTTCTCAGCTGATGCGTGCGTCGACCACAAATCGTTATCCATCCAAGTTTCCTTTAATTTTCGGGAAGGAATAAATCTATCACCTCTATTTAGAAGATCTAGATATCTATTTACGCAACAGTAAGTTTGTTATGGGAAAATAGAAATTGCCCAGAGGTGTGTCTAATTTTCACATGCTGATTGGGTAATCGAGCAATGTGACTAACGAGTGGTGATAGGTCAATTACGTTCGTAAACCTTATGAACTCAACACGTCTTCTATCATGTGGACGCACTTGTGTCCATATTGATAACATGTTGTCAATATGTGAGCTTCGAAAGAGACAACTCGTGGTGAATACAAAGTGATCAAGAATTAGGATGATTCATAACAGAAAGGGGTTTATATCTACCATGCATGTAAATATGCACTATGCCACACTACCATTCGTTTTGGTTCGGGAAATAAAAGCATGCTATGTTCTCATATATATATATATATATAAATATATATATATATATATATATATATATATATATATATATATATATATATATATATATATATATCGACAACCATTGCCTATTTAATCTGTCCTTTTAAATTTCTGTAAATGCTAGTCAATGATTTATTTTCACAACACACTTGTCATATAACTGATTGAGAATGATACACGTTATTAGTTCATTACATTTGAGAACAACAATATTAAATTTAATATACGCGTCACTATCGTCGTCTGGCAATAGATGGTTGAGTGTAGATGATTTCGGACAGATTCCCTGTTTCCGAAGCTCTAAATATTGGTTTGGCAAGGCTATTGCTAAACGGAACGAGATTATTGATAATAGACATACACTACACTAAGGATTAGCGTCTTGCATTTGCCAGATAATTTATTCTTTCCTTCTTCGAATATACAATTTCTATACTCATTGAACTGATGCCTGATTGTGAAGTCTAGACGATACACATAAGGCGTTCATCGTGATGTAAACACATGTTAATATCTCAGTGTCGAACATGGACATCTGTATATAAGAAGAGATACATGTTAATTGAAGCTATAAGCCCAGTTTCTATAAAGGCTGACGACTGGTACCGTCCACGTTATTCGTAATGAATACAGTAATTATTCTGCTGTTATGTACGGCTGTGAATATATCATATGGGACGATTCTGAGACCTAGGTTGATTCTTAATTCAAGTAAGAACTGAAACTTACATGCACACAAAGAAGTTTCCATATCTATCAATTTCACACACACACACACACACACACACACACACACACACATATATACATACATACATACATACATACATACATACATACATACATTGCAATCTGATCAAATCAAGATCTCAGATATACCGATCATGTAACAATACATACATGAGATCGTGTTCTATTGAATTTTGGAGACAGCATTTATGTTATAGCTTTTAATTTTATGAAAATGAATTACTTTAATCGGAATATATCTTGTCTAACCCCAAATGTCCTTAATATGAAATGCAGCCCGTTAAATAATATATTGCTAAAACTATATTACTGGTAAATCTAAACGAGTGACAGAACAAATTTGTATTATTGTCTCTCTGATCAACTTGTTCTAAATTAAACCTCTATTTTAATCAGATTACTATTGAAACTGACCTGTTTTTAAAATTAGTTATGCCACGCAAATTGCAACACATTTGTTTTTAAAATGTATCACAAATTTATTTTTGCCAGACGTGATTGATATTACATATGCATATAATAAGTATATACATTGCAATAATACGGATTTCAAAATGGTGGTATAAAAAAATTTGATAAACCAATACCGCTTGAAAATCAAATTGTGAGCCTCTCATGACGTATGAATACGCATATGAGTATGATTTCGACAGATAGCTACCATTTCTATAATCCCTTGATCATTGATGAATGGCCACTTATTAATCATTACTGGCACATGAAAATCCACACAAATTTAATAATCCCTTTATTTTTATAGCTAAATGGTGGTACATAATTTTATTTAAATCCTATTTGCTTCACACACACAAACACACACACACAGACATGCGCGCGCACAAGCGCGAGCGCAGACGCATTCACACAATAGACAAAAATACGTAGAAATAGGTGCAATGAGTAAAGCGATTTTCAGCTGGTTAAAATCACTGATGTTATGCTAGCAAAATGTGGATAAACGACCTTAATTTATTGTCACCTTTTAATTGATGGTAACAAACACTAACGGACAATTACGGAGAGAGAGAGAGAGAGAGAGAGAGAGAGAGAGAGAGAGAGAGAGAGAGAGAGAGAGAGAGAGAGAGAGGGGGGAGAGGGGGTACAAAATTCTTATAGTATATCATGATGTAAATTAAAGATAAATAAAAACTTGGATCGACCTTAACAAAATTAAATGCCAACAGACAACCATCCTTGGCATCTCTTACATGAACCACATCACAAATGAAGAAGTGCGTAACACCATCAGGCACAACGCAGGCCATTGTAAATACCTCCTCACCACTGTCAAACAGAGAAAGCTAAAATGTTATGGCTATGTCACTAGAGCCAACAGTCTATTCACAACAGTCCTGCAGGGTATTGTCCAAGGTGGCAGAAGCAGAGGTATACAGAGAAAAAAGTGGGCTGATAACATCACAGAATGGACTAGGAAAACATTTGCGGAGACACAGCATTGGCACGATTGGGACAAGTGGAAGGAATTGGTCAGATGTTCAGCAGTACAGTGCCTCAACGACCACATTAGGTCAAAAGATTGATCATGATGATATAAATACGATATTTGTATAGTATATGCGTTGTACCTTTGATATACTACACCTTTCTCACTGCTAAAATACATAGCATACATCACTTTCTTACAATAAAAATGTGTAAATCTCGTAATAAAACACAAATATAGCGCACATACTATCATACTATACACATATCTCCTCACTTTCTTGCGTGTATGTTTATATATATATATATATATATGTATATATATATATATATATATATATATATATATATATATATATTTATATATATATATATATATATATATATATATAATATAATGTAATGTAATGTAATATAATATAATATAATATAATATAATATAATATAATATAATATAATATAATATAATATAATATAATATAATATAATATAATATAATATCTTCAGACCCAACGTTTGACAATGGTAGAAAAATTGGTAATGTAGACAGTGATGAACTGTCGGAGGCATCTGGACTAGCAGCAAGCAGGAAACACCCAAACATTCTCTACACTCACAACGATCATGGTGACTGGAACAGGATATTTGTGATAGATGCTACAAATGCGCATGTCAGAGCTGTTTTTGAAATTACTAACGCAACTTCACGTGATTGGGAAGATGTGGCAGTAGGACCGTGTCATGGATCCAAAACGTGTCTCTATATAGGTATATATATATAAGCAGCAGAGGGGGCGAATCAGACAACATTTTAAAACAAGTTTTCAATGGATTAGGGGTGAATCAGATAACGTTTTGAACAAGTTTTCAATGGATTAGGGCTTAACCCCGAAACAGGCAAAAAAATAATGACGCCAACGTCGTTGTTATTCACCCCTCTGCTGCTAGAACTTTCAGTTCTGGGTCAATGATAAAATCATCAACAATGAAAATCACTACGATGAAAATCCTTTTAGGATTTCAATCGAATATTTGATCAAATCCGATACGATATCGTGTCCTAGGGTCATGTAAATTTATTGTTATAAATCCGTGTGGGGTAGACTGAGCATGACTAAAGAAATTTCTAAATTGATTGAAGTCCATATCGGAACACCATGTCTGCCAAATATTTCGTAGCGTATGTGTATCAACTCCATTAAATACAGCAAGAATATTACAATTATCGCGAATCACTTTTGGAATCTGAGTGTAGCGTTGAGTGACATAGATCACGTCCGTGTTTTTATGCCTGCCTCGGGAAAATATTCTAGCTGGGTTTTTTTGTTTATCTAACATGACATCGTCGTATACAACTAAATTGTTGATACTTCCATCGAGGTCTTCTACTGATGGTGCCTCGTCAATATCTGTAATAAATTCAACAATATTCTCACCAGCAATCTCTGAAGCGTTTTCATTAAAATCTTTTAGCACTTCATAGCATCGTTGATCATCTACGCTAGGGGCAATTAAATACAACTTATCCCATTTCATCCATCTCATTATTAAATTGAGCAGCAATTGCGTTTTACCGAATCCAGATGGTCCGATTATAATTGCGCGGATAGAGTTTGGTAGCGCTGCATGATGCTTAACTGGTTCTCTTGTTTTAGTTGCTAAAAAATCAATTATATTCATATCTCTATACATAAATTATGGATCTATATTGTGTGAAGTGTAAGGCGCGTACTGGCACAGATGACTTGACGACGATTCCAACAAAAAATAACCGATCAGCGCTTTCTGGTAAATGCGTACAATGTAGTACAAAGAAATTTAGATTTGTTTCCCTTGGTGAAACCAAGAAACCCAAGGAACCTTTAAAAAAAAACGAGGAGGTGATATCGCTGCCAAATTAGCAAAACTCCCTGGAACCCCATGGGGGAAATACCCCGGAGAAAAACACCTTCCAGGGTATAGTTATTGTGGACCGGGAACAAGACTTGATATCAGACTCAATGATCAAAATCAGCCCCGACCCGGTGAGGAACCAATAAACGCTATTGATAAGGCTTGTCACCTTCATGATGTTGCTTATAAAAGCAGCAATTTGCAACACAGGCATCTAGCAGATGTGAAATTAATTCATGCGTTAAATGCTATTCCTGATAAATCCTTCAAAGAAAAATTGGCTTCATTTTTGATAAAATCGGCAATGAAAAGTAAATTGATGTTAGGTGCTGGTAATTAATAACAACATGGAATCTATTTATTATTCCCCAAGAGGATACTGGAGGGGTAAATCGGCAATCCATAAACTCGCTAGCGCTGCAAAAGTGAAAAAAACTACTGCGGCTCATTGGTAATCCAAACAGGCACTATGGCAAATTTATCTACCACCGACTAAACAAATTAATTTCTCGTATTTTGATGTGACCGGACCCAATGAAGTTCATCAGGCTGATATATTATTTTTGCCACATGACAAGGGTTACAAATATGCGTTAACTGTAGTTGATATTGCAAGTCGATACAAAGAAGCAGAACCGTTAAAAACAAAATCGGCCACTGAAGTGGCTTCTGCATTTGAAAGGATTTATCGAAGGAGCCCTCTGCACTGGCCAAATCTATTACAAATTGATCCTGGCAAGGAATTTCAGGGTGCAGTGTTATCTACAATGAAACATCACAATGTCACCATCAGACAAGGGCATACTGCGCTACATCGCGATCAGGCAATTGTTGAACAATTTAATCGGACTCTTGCAGAGCGGTTATTTGAATATCAATACGCAAAAGAATTCATCCAAGAAAAGCGATCCCGTGAATGGGTTAAAAGATTACCATCTGTGATTACTGCACTGAATAACGAGATTACTAGAACAATCAACATGAAACCTATCAACGCGATTAAAAAGAAGTCAATACCTGAAAAACCTCAAAAAGATTTCAAAAAACCAATTCTTGGTAGTAATGTCATTGTGAGGTACTTATATGAACCAGGAGAGCTTGAAGGGGGTAGAAAAAGGGCTACTGATCCTATTTGGAGTGTTACTGCACACAAGATATCTAGTATAACACGATCAACTGGTAGACCTCCAATCTATAAACTGGATTCAACTGCCCCTCAGCGTGGGTTTACTAGACAAAAACTGCAAGTGATACCCGAGGATACTCAATTGCCACCTCATGGTCTTAACTAGCACCCTTGCGTCTATTGCACTCAAGACAAGTCAACATCACATTATTTCTGACATGACCGAGATTGTTATTTTTTCTGTCAACGGTAAATTGGCGAGGATCCTTATCCGAATACTGCCAACGCATTATACAATTGCAACTTGCGCAGTGATTATTCTGTTGTTTCTTCAAAGTGATTATTAATCCAGCATCAATATCAAATTCTCGTTGTTTTTTTTTGTCTTGTTGTTTGTAACCGGAGAGTTTTTTATCAATCATTTTAATATCAATATCATCTTTTGTGGTGTCATTATCATCGCCAATGATTTCATCATCGAGGACAATTCTTCGAAGTTCATTTATTTTTCGTACTCTGGATACTGAAAGATAGACTAAATTCGACCATTCTATGCGATTATCTACCATCCAAACAATTGTATCCGATATAGTCAATCCCTGTGAAGAGTGTATTGTTGCTGCATAACCTAACGTCCATGGGGATTTATTAGCACGCAATGCATCTTCAACGACATTGATATCAACCAGCACAATATCATTTAATACCAGAATTTGTTTTTCATTCTGTCCTGGAATATCAACTTCAATGTTCTGTTTTCGTGTATCCGATGGCCTATAACAAAGAGGCACTGGAAGCGTTGCAAATTTTTGTTTATGCAATTCAAATAATTTCATCTGAAGTGTGTCCCTGACTATTTTTCTACTTGCAATGATCAAATCGTTTGGTCTCCATGCTTCCCAAAACTCATTCATTGGAGTTTCCGAAATTATTTCACGGGCTATTTCACACTGGATTCTATCCGGTTGTAATCTAATTAGTTTCTTAAATTCTTTTAATTCATTATCAAGTGATCTATGATCGGTATCAATTTCTTCATAATAGTCTACAAAACCCTTTAGCCATTCATGTGGGGATGCACCGACAAATGGTGGTGGTTGTCCGTGATCACCGCACATGACGATTTTTGTATTTTTCAATAACAACCACTCAAGAAATATTTTTAATACATCTTCTGACACTGTGTCTATTTCATCCCAAATGATAATTTCAGGAATAAATTTCTCTCCCATACGATCAGGAGTCCATTTATCTCCCTTCCATCGGAAACAGCTGTGATAAGTGCAGGCATTTACCCCTCTCTGTATCATTTCTCTTGCCAGTCTGTGAGTCGGTGTTAGTACAATCATGTTTGGATTGGAAACACGAAATAACTCAATTGCCCGGGTTGTTTTTCCTGACCCACCACAGCCGTTTAAATAAACTGTTTTATACCGGCATATTGGATCAGAAATCGGTGGTGCATTAGAAAATTCTGAACACTGATTGCTTTCTAAATAATTATTTTCAATGGTAACATCTGCTGATTGAATATAATCATGAATCATTTCTTTCTTAATTCTCCATGACCCCCAATTCTCGTTGCCAGTAGCCTTGAAATCAGCCATTTTGCTATTTATGTAAAATGAATCAGTGGCAACTCTAACTGCGGTGGTAGGAAATTTATTGATCATTGAAAATAAATTAATAGAAGCATAACCAAGCATAGAAGCTCTCAAATGTGTGTCTGCGGATTGTATCCATCATTGTAAGTAACAATTGTACCCAATTTGGTTCCATCGGACATAAATGCGTCCTTACGATTGACATATAGGCCTTTATTCGTTAAATCCGCGATTACAAAATCGTATTCAGCATTGTCTATAATCAATCGTGAAGAATATCTCGTATTGTCGTATTTGCCACCTTGGGTAAATTTACCGATTATTCTTCTATTTAGATTTTTTGCTTCATTGTTTCTGATTTCAAATAACTGTTTGGACCAATCCATGATTTGTTGTTCATTAAAATCAGGAAACAGTTTTCGCTCTTCGCTAATTATTTTTTCTAGATCAGGTTGTGGTAACCAGACTGATTTATGTGCTCGATAGGATATAATTGCTTCACTGACAATTAATGATTTTAACATCTTACAATCAAGCATATACCGTAATAACACTATTGGCATCCAGTGTTTTTCAGACATGTGTTTACCAATCCAAAGATAACTACACGGATGAAGTCCTTCAGCCATTTCAAATGATACTACACAAGCGAATCCGGTTAAATCAAAATGTGGCAGTGGTCCATTAATAGCAACACGGGTCATTTCGTGTGTGGGTGTCCAAATCGTTTAAAATATTTCTCGCATTCTCCATACCCGAGAAAACTTCCTGGATAACACGCAATCATATCAACTGAAATAACGGTTTCAGCGGTGTATTTTGTATTCCATAACCCTCCATGTCTGTATTCAAGACAGGACAATTTGACATCTGATAAAAACTCACTTCGTGTTGGTTTCCACGCGTTTTTCTTTCTAGCAAAATGTGCTGCAATTGATGGTAGTGTAAAACAATTTGCTAATAATTAATCGTTGTCTTCCCCGTCCCCAGAAAACTCACTAGCTAGTTGTTTCATTTGATTATGCAGTTCTTCAGTACGGTACAATTCTCCGTTGGGCCTTACAAACTGATCAAATCTACATTCTTCGTCTGAAGTACTATGAAATAGCCACATTGACACAGGATCGTTTTTACTCAAATGGTAAATAGCATCAAATAATTTCTGCTCTGAAAAAAACTCTTCAGGTCCCACCCCTGCTGAGGAAATATATTTTACGGTTCTATCCCGTGGAAATATTGCTACTGCAGATGACCACGCGTGTTCGTTATGATCAATAATTTCAATTGGAGCCCCCTGTGATTTATATTTCGATTCGTATAATACTTCTCCGGTGAATGTCCTTACCGATATTGGAAATCTTAATGATTTTTCTAATTTAATTATATCCTGAATTGTTGCCCCCATTCTCTTTTACCGTTAATTCCCATTCGGTTATTTTTTTTTTTCGTCTTAGATCAGTCAGTTTATTTCCCCGGGACGCATTTGTGAAGTGTTCCATTATTCGTTCTGCTACACAATTGAGTCCTGTCGAATATTTCATTGGTGCTAGTTTTGAAATATCAGGTTTTTCATTGAGTGGATATATCCCGTAAACAACTACTGTTACAGGATAAGATCTTTCGTAGTAGGGTTTATCAATTCCGGTTAAAATTCCTGGTTTTGAATCCTGATTCACAGTGATAGTTTTTTTGCCCCTGAGAATGGGTTCAAATTTATCCCTAATAATCCATTTTTCATCCTCGCGGTTAATGAATTTGATTCGGAAAATATTTCTTTCTTTCCCAAGACGTGAAATGATCACTGCTGCTTTTTCATCATTCATGGTAGCGTCAACACCGCCTCGTATTCGAAATGTTGACCAACAATAAGATGCTCCATCACGCTTGAATTCATTAAAACAGTTTCTGATTTTACTAATCAGGGCTTTATCAAGAATTTTATTCTTGGGTGTATTAGAAACTATATCAAGATTGAATTGAGCATCTTTCCAAGGTGATCTCTTGTTACGTTTTTTGAGTCTATCGCGATTAAATTTAGGATTAATTTTCAATAATCTCTTAAACTCTCTCATGTTTCTGTCTACTACACGTTTTTTGGGTCTATCGCGATTAAATTTAGGATTAATTTTCAATAATCTCTTAAACTCTCTCATGTTTCTGTCTACTACACGTTTTTTTGGGTCTATCGCGATTAAATTTAGGATTAATTTTCAATAATCTCTTAAACTCTTTCATTTTTCCCTCTCTTGGACGTTTTGGACGTTTGGGTCTATCGAGATTAATTTTCAATAATCTCATGTTTCCGTCTATTGGACGTTTTTTGGGTTTATCGATATTAAATTTAGGATTAATTTTCAATAATCTCTTAAACTCTCTATCAGCATTGAATTTAGCATTTTTCGAAGTCAATCTCTTGAACTCCATCATGCTATAATTAAAACAAGCATTTAAATGAAAGATTTATGTATAATGAATCACTGCAAATGGCTTATGATTGGATCAGTAATCCCGTGTAACAAATCATGCAGAAATGAGTTCTGTGGGTATCATATGCAAAGCTTTCGTCGTGGAAGCCTTGGTCCGTTACCTTGTATTCGATGTGGGGTTGGGGTCAGGGGAAAATCACGATTATGTCTGAATTGCGGTGGTAAGCGATACAGCAAATTGAAGCGTTATTATGATAAAAGAATAAAAAATGGACAATCAATCAGAAATTTTGACCCTGAAAAAGTCTCTGACCCTGACAACGTCCTTGACAAAATCATAAGAACCCCTCAAGACTATATTGAAAGATTCATTATTGAACCAAACAAAGAATTAGACAAACAATAGTATTATGTATATAAATGAACCAAGAATTCAGACAGCATCCCTTGATTACAAATTATGAAGCATCCAGTGATGGTACTGTCAGAAACCGTAGACTTAAGAAACCAGTTGGTGTTGTGACTAATCATGGGTATTTCAGGTTTACTGTTGGAAAGAAAACTTATCTCAATCATCGTTTCGTGTTTGAATGTTTCAATGGATTGATCGAGGATGATTTTGTTATCGATCACAAGGATTCTAATCCGAAGAACAATTCTTTATCAAATCTGCAAGCTATCACACAGAGTGAGAATTCCAAACGAGGAAGGACTGGCACTTGTTCAAATAAAGCGAGACCCGTAAAATTTTTGAATACAATAACTAACGAAGAAAAAATATTTCAATCATTATATGAAGCCGGTAAATTTTTCGATATCTGTGGACCCTCAGTACGAAGAGTTGCAGAGGGAATAACCAAGACGGCTATTTCAAAAAAGAGCGGGCGAAAAGTTCAATTTAGTTATGTCTAATGCGTCATATTTTTCAATTAGAGATATGTCATATTATAGAATAATGAATTCTGAAAACATGAATAGCATTATAGTTGAAATAGCAAAATTGAAAAATCAGGATATCAAACTATCAGATGGTTTAAATCCTGATCAAATTGTGTCAGATTTTCAGGATATAGAATACGGAGTTAACAACAATAAATATATGCTACCCAAGAAATATGCACTCATCAAAAGAATTCAGAATTCTATTAGAGACTCTCTTTCATTTTTCAGTGACATCAGTATGTTCGTTCCGTTGTATACTATCGTAGAGGGGATACGAAAAGAATTAGGTAACGAATACGAATTGAAAAAAGAGGTTAATTCTAAAATTAGAAACCTACGGGCGTTAATTCAAGAAAATTGATTACCCGACCCTTATCATTTTTTGATTGTGACCGACCATTATCATTTTTTGATTGAAATCGACCCTCATTTTTTTAGCACTTCTTGATTGAAAATGACAAAATCAGTGAATAAAAAATATTTCACACTGAATAAAAAAATCCTAACAGCTTTTCTCTACGGAAAATCCCATGCAAAATCGATTACTTGACCATACGTGGTTTTTTGATAAAAATCGATGAAAAATGACCAAAAATCGCTGAAAACAGGCAAAAATTGATGAAAAATGGCTAAAAAATGATGAAAATCAATCCTAACAGCTTTTCTCTACGGAAAATCCCATGCAAAATCGACTACTTGACCGTAAAATCTCAACTGAAAAAACCATCAAAATGACACAAAATGGAACAAAAATAACACAAAATCAGTGAAATCAGTGATAAACAGGCAAAAAAGTAAAAATATTTCAGAGGCACTACAAATAAAATTATTTCAGTAGTAAAAATATTTCAATGGCACTAGATTCTGTTGCAACCACTCAACTGAAAAACCATGAACAGCTTTTCTTTACGGAAAATCCCATGCAAAATCGACTACTTGACCCTACGTGGTTTTTTGATAAAAATCATCAAAAACTGACTAAAAATCATCAAAAATGACTAAATATCATCAAAAATTGGCTCAAAATCGATGAAAATCAATCCTAACAGCTTTTCTCTACGGAAAATCCCATGCAAAATCGACTACTTGACCGTAAAATTTCTTTGAGAATGACCACCAAAACTGTCAAAAAATCAGTGAAAAACCACCAAAACTGTCAAAAAATCAGTGAAATCAGTGAATAAAAATTAAAAATATTTCACAGCAATAAAAATAAAAATATTTCACAGCAATAAAATATTGGACCGTTAGGGTGGAATCATCGATGGGGAAAATTGTTTTGCAATTGAAAAATAGTTTGCGATTTCAAATAATGGTCAATGAAGCATTAACAATCCGATTGGCTCGTGAACGATTAGATGCAATTAAGAAATTTATACCAATTCGCGACTCTGTCAGGAATAAACTGCAACAACGACAGAGTTTACAAACTGACTTTGCTGCGGGATCTGAAGAGTTGTTTAAACCAGTAACCACAGCAACGTACGGGGTAGAGCATGCTATACTGGGAGATGATCCTGACGGTAAAAGAAAAGAAGAGGGTCTTATTTCTGTACTTGAAAAACTAGCAGCGAAAACTAAACAAACAAAAAAATCATTAAAAACACTTCCTCAGGATATATCAACCGCTTCAGAACGAAAATTTGAAGGATTTCAGGAAGAACTAGTGAGTGGACAACTACCTATATCAATTACATTTACCGATAGCGCTAAAAAACGAATTCTCAAGGAGGATATAGACAATTTAGGTGAATTTGCTGCTAACAGCTATGATTCACAAGAGAAGTTTTTCAAGGACAATTATACGAATTATAAAATGTCACATAATGAATGGGCTGATATAGTGTATGAAATAAATACTGGAAATTTAGATAGAAGGATGAAGGAATACAGGGACTTCAAGAGAAAATTTCAACTCCATTTAAGACAGCCATACGATGAGAAGGAGGAAGTTTTGGGGAGTGGAATTCTAGTTGGAAACTCTCCGAGTGAAAATCCAAGGATTTCATGTCCTGATAGTGTTATCAATGATATATCACGATTAGAAGTTCTCATCGGAGGAAAACGAGCTGGAAATAACTCTCCAGAAATAATTAATGAAGCAGCTGATATCTGTAGACGATTATTTCAAGGCGGTATCATGGATATCAAAACATATCGAGATTTCATTGACGAGTTAGCAAATGGGTATCATAGTGACTGAATAACAATTGAAAACACTAGTGTTTTTATAATAATGATCATACACTACAATCATGATAAACCAACCCTCGTCTATGTAGTTAATTCACGATTGCCTGTTTATAGAGCATACTACGGAGATGGTTTAGGTAATACCATTGCTGGGTTATTTGCAAGAATGGCTCCAAAAGTGATGCCGTTAGCTAAACAATTATCAATGAAAGCCATTGATGTTATTCGTGATAAGGGTATTGGTGCTGTTGGAGATCTTCCCGGAAAAGCGTTTTCTGCAGCAAAGGATAAAATAACATCATTAGTGAGACGAAAAAAGAAACCGGTACCATTGCCATCTACAGCAGAAATGCCTGCAAGTGTTAGTAAAATAATAAATAATGCAGTAGATGAAAAACTAGCATCGTTGGTGACTCCAAGTGACCAAAATAACATGATAGCAAACATGATAGCGGGAAGTGGCTTTAAAAAACCACGACGAAAACGCTAGCGTTTTGCACGATGAAAATCTTTTTATGATTTCACGATTTAGACTCTGATAAATAGAATAAAATATTCAAAAGGTCACCTGATCCAGCGTTTGATATGGATGCCCCAGTTCGCAAGAATGATTCTGTACGCGATTTTCAATTTTATTTTTATCATGCAATACAACCCGATCTCCGATCGCGAATTGAACTTCAAGTTCATGATACCAGTAAATACTTTTTGCCGTGTGAAGCATTTATTGAAGTCGAAGGAGAACTTGTAACAAATGATGCTGCTCATAATGATCCTCCATATGATATTAACCCAACTATCCGAGTTGGTTTTGTCAACAATGGCATCATGGCGTTATTTGAAAGCGCTAAATATCTCATTGATGGAAAAGAAATTGAATCCATTGATCGTGATGTTGATGTGGCCACATTAATCATAGGGTTAGCGAGATATTCTGACGATTATACAAGATCAGCGGGTCCATCTATGATGTTTTCTAAGGATATTACTGATCACCCTGAACTCAACCAGTATTCTAGAGTCAAAGCAACACATGCTTCTTCACTTAATCCAGCACCAGCCGGATATACAAGACCAGCTGGTGATTTTGATGTCATAAATAATATTATTAACTACAACCTAGGGTTTGCAACACGCATATCAACGTTGCAAGGACAGCGTCGACAATTTTCATGTGCAATTCCACTGCATCATATATTCGGATTCTGTAGAAACGTCTGAAAAGTTATTTATGGAGCTAAACACACAGTAGCGCTTGTACGAAAGGGTACTGATAATGATGCAATCTGGCGTGATGCTGGTGCTCCCGAGGGTAAAGTCATTTTAACAAAACTATCATTGTGGATGCCAGTGTTAACTCCATCAATCACAGCAGAAGAAAAATTGTTATCATTTATGGACCAAGGAGGAAAATCATTGTTGAGTTGGTTATCAGTGACTACTGATATTAAACAGGACAATGTTGATGATATATTTACTTGGCATCTGGCATCAAAACAAGGTATTTCAGCTCCACGTCATATATTTGTGGCGTTACAGAATAATGCACGAGTTGGTAATCAAGAACGTAGTCATATGATATTTGATCAGTTAGGTGTTAGAGAGGTCTCACTGAGAATAAACGGACAACAGGAACCATCTGAAGATGTACAACTTGATTACACTCAAAACCATATTGCACGAGTTTATCATAACCTGTTGTCATTTATGGCACGTGATCTAAATGTGGATACTGGTTTGCAAATATCACAATTGGATTTCAAAAACCTCTATCCGATTTATTACTTTTCATTAGAACATCTTGATTTAACAAGACAATCTGTTGTTGATATACACTTTAGAGCCCGTGTAACCCGTCCTGGTGGTATTGCTAATTATAGAGCGGTTGCTGTCATTCTTAGTGATAAATCAATGCTACTTGAAGGTGTTGGAGGAAGAATGAGAGTGGTAGATGCCCCAGTAGAAAATCTTTGATTGATTTTCTCGATTTTTCATTAAAATTGTAAACGATTTAGAATCAATCTATTATGTATAATGTCATATAGTGTTATTAGTGTTGCGTTAACTCCTGGTCAAATCAAAAAATTGCAATCAGAATCGGCTAAAAAATGTGGAACCACAATCACGTTGAAACCCAATCAAATGACTGGTGGTGAAAATAAATTATCGCTGACAACTCGTCAAATAAAACATTTCAATGATGCGGGAGATCCGTTCACGGATCAGGCCTGAGAATCCCAGGAACGGTTTATTAATTGAGGAACCTATGGTTCCCATGTCTAATTTTGATTTAATGGATGCTGCTAAAAAACTAGCGATTAAAAATTTCAGAGGTGTTTTTATGAAAGATCAATTACCACATCAACCAAACAAAACTCAAACAGGTATTATTAATCTCGACAACAGCACCGGACCTGGTACTCACTGGGTTGCATACGCTATTGATCCACGTGGGATTATCTATTTTGATTCATATGGATTAGCCCCGCCAAAAGAATTTATGCGGTATATAAAAACCCTTCCAATGAAGACTTGGTATTCTACGCTACCAACACAACAAATCAATGACCCACCAATATGCGGCAGCGAAGTATTAAATGTCCTTGATGCTATTTCTAACTCCTTGAGTAACCCAAGGGTAAACCGCCACACACTGTCGTAAATGAATACACTAGTAGTCGCTGGAAATCGAAACGATTTTAAAGAGAGAAGGAGTTTTACAATATCATGATCGATATTTGGGGAAGACCTCTGAAACCTAAACCCGATGACACTGCAACCGGTGATTCTATCAAGGATATAGAAAAAAAATTAAAGATGAAATCGCTGAGACGTTGAATTTAGTAAATGTTGATCCTAATGAGATAGTTGTATTTCAAGACAAACAGGGTAAATTGAAAACCAGTAATGTGTCGTTGGATGATATTTTAGTTAAACAACGAAACGCAATCGAGGATACTATCGCGTTATTTTCCGATCAGGGTAAACTCAAACCGGGTGTACTTATTTCGACGATTACAGATAGATTAAAAACTCTCAACGATTCTGCGTTGGAACTAGCAACACTTCAATCTAAAACCGAAGAACACATAAAACAGTTTACCTCATTTCGTAGAAATATCATTGATAAATTTATTGGAACTACATTCGATAAAATTGAACTAAAACTCCCTGATATTAAAAAATCCATCGATGAGACGAAAATCTTCATCGAAACCATCAAAACTGATTTTCCGAGGATGATAACAATCATTGAAAAAGCAAAAATTCCTCATGAGAAAACCAATAACGTAGTATACACAATTCAACACGGATCATTTGCGTGGACACCTACAAACAACAAATTAGATATCACTGCAACCGTTAAAGGTATTTATCGATTAACACTAGTGACAACGACTCAATTTAATATTTCATCGTCGAGTTCATCCGGGGTCAACAATACGATTTCAACGATCATCGACAAGGATACAGCTGAAAAGTTCACGTTAACATCTACTGATAAAAATTTGGTTAGGGTTTCAACAACATGGTATGTGGAATTCGTAGCGGATTTAAGTAAATCACTAAATTGAAAGGATTTCACAATTGAAAACGCTAGCGTTTTTAAAATAAAAAATGATTTCATCAACGCAATGTCGCTATGATCAGGTCAGAGAATTTCAAACTAGACTCAAAACCCTCGCCGAGGAGTATCAAATAAAAATAAAAAAATACCGACGAAGAATCACCGCGATTGATATTACTATGTACTCGGTGTCAAGCGTTCTCGCTGGCGCCGGAATAATGCTTGCATCGGTTACAATGATTGCCCCGGTCGTAGTTCCAATTTGCATTTCTGCGGTGGCTACAATCGCGGGTATATCAACCGGGATCACAAAAAAAATATCATCATGCAGCCAGAGTAAACTGCAAGATTACTTAATTCAATTTCATGTTGTATCAACCGCATACTCGCAATTATCCTCAATGATATCGTCATCACTCGATGATACAATTATATCAGAGAGTGAGTTCTCAGCGATGGTCGGTATTTATGATTCCGCGATATCAAAATTAGAGCGACAACAACAGTATAATAACAATGACAACACCGATGGAATTAGAAAACACGAACCCAAAAACCAGAATGATCTCAATAACCTCAACGATATCAGATACTGAGTTCTCAGTGATGGTCAGTATTCACGATTCCGCGATGTCAAAATTAGAGCGACAGCATGAGTATAGCAACGATGACAACACCGATGGAATTACTTTAACGAATAGTGGAGAACACGAACCCAGTACAAACAAGCATGATATCAATAACATCGACGAATCCTGAATTCAGTGTGAATTTCCCTAGCCCAGTCCCCGTGAAGGAGATAGCGCTAGCAAAACTACGAGTGTATCACAGTAGGCCTAATATCAGATCAAAATCATTTGGTGGTCAACAACCCAATAATTCACTGGTATTTGCAAATAAGAGTAAACCAGACGGGACTCCAGACTGGAACGTTGTTTCCATACCAACCGGATCATACCAAATTGAACAAATCAATAATGAATTCGCGCGTAGAATAAAATCGATTACTGGAAAAGAGTCAAAAATCGCTATAACAGTTCATGAGCCAACACTATCATCTGCCATTGAAATAAGCACAGAAGGATATGTCGTAGATATATATCAAAGCTCAATAAGAACCGTACTAGGATGGCCTGAATTACCACCCGGGGGGAAAACCGTTGATTTACCAGAACCACAAAAAACCGATTATATCACAGACAGGATAAAACCTGATAATCCAATAAAGAGTTATAAAGATCACCAAGTCACCACAGATTTTTTTAATATCCTTCACAATATAATAAATAAGGAAGAGAGATTTCTTACTGCTCACGATCTTAAAATCAATGACAATTTCAAGGCAATGAATAATGATTTTTCGCTGTTGTTAATATCTCTTAAATCCGGCTCTCTCACCCGAGATGAATTTATCAGCGTCGTAGAAACATGCAACAAAATTATCGACGATATGGAAACATTTAATTTAAAAATTATTCAGGATATATTAGATGAAGATAATCCCATATCGAGAGACGGATTTGCATCAGATTATAAAATCCGCGTTGAAGATATCCCCACATTCAAACTACCAGGATATAACGTACCAGAACTAAAAAAACTTCTCAGTGATGCCATCGATGTTGGTTTTAAAATAATTCATGATGCATGGAGAAAAAAAGCATCACCAGAAATAAAAATCCTCAAACATAATAATGACCCAGACGGTGGCGGCAGACATATCGCTCCGTTCAACGTGAATATATCCTCGGTGATTGCGCTCAATTTAGTATGCGATGTTATTGAGGGAAGTTATCAAATAAATTTAGAACGATCAAATCAAGCTCAGCAAGGATATATTTTGTATTCATTTGCACCAACAGTTCCTCCAGGATTTTTAATCATTGAGTCTCCGGTGAATCCAGTCTATATGCGGTGTCATAATGATTCATTAACGAGAATCAATTTCAAACTCACTGACCAGTCCAATAATCTGATTGATTTACAAGATGAGGTGTTAGCGATTAGTCTGTTTGTAAAGTCGTAAAGGGATTTTCGTCCTAGGACTGGATCAAATATTCGGTTAATTGAAATCGTGAAAATTCTTCGAATTTTAACAAAGGATTTTCATCGTAGTGATTTTATCATTGACCCAGAACTGAAAGTTCTAGCAGCAGAGGGGTGAATGACAACGACGTTGGCGTCATTATTTTTTTGCCTGTTTCGGGGTTAAACCCTAATCCATTGAAAACTTGTTCAAAACGTTATCTGATTCACCCCTAATCCATTGAAAACTTGTTTAAAAATGTTGTCTGATTCGCCCCCTCTGCTGCTATATATATATATATATATATATATATATATATATATATATATATATATATATATATATATATATTTATTTATTTATATCTACAGCATACATACTATATATATATATATATATATATATATATATATATATATATATATATATATATATAGCATACATACTATATATATATATATATATATATATATATATAGCATACATACTATATGCATACTATATATATATATATATATATATATATATATATATATATATATATATATATATATATATATATATATATATATATATATATATATATATATATATATATATATATATATTTGAGTACTACATACCGTGTTATACAAGACACGGACAAAATGGTTCATTTAAATAATTATTTATATCTAAAGTTACGAAACACATTTAACTAAATATGTCTACGAAATAAGCCAGGGTATTTTAATGAAAGTAAACCATGGTTGAATCAAGTCTGGTGAATACGTAACATTAGGAAATCAAAAACTTAATTGCTCGGTTTGAGAAATATTCATCTAATGTTGGCTCCTATAGTCATCAAATAATCATAGATAGATAGATAGATAGATAGATAGATAGATAGATAGATAGATAGATAGATAGATAGATAGATAGATAGATACCTCTTACGTGTAAGAATTGAAAACAACCATGTATAATTAGCAGGTGACAGAGACAAGTCCTCGCTTTGTTTATACACTCAAACTTAATTCAAGCCACCTAATTAAAATATCGAATGAAAGAAAAGTATTGGCCCTTGAAATCTCGATATTGGTGAATATTAACGCAATATTAATTGCTATCGGAACTGATGTCAATGCTAATATAGATAATCTGTATAACCACGTGTCTGAAAATATCGACAAGCAGACGTCATAAAGGACACGCAAGCTGTTTGAGTAGAGTTGTGTGAAACAAAACTATTTACAGCTGTTTCGAAAACCAGATTAATTAAGAACTATTAATGGATGTGTAATAACACGTTCCGTATCAGAAACCCAGATAGGTACTTCCTACGAGTCTTCTCTGACGTCCGCACGTCGATATGTTTAGATACGGTGAGATGTTTTCAAACTCGGCCTATTATCACACTGATGTAAAGTACAACTAAACTATTTGGCAATTCACTAATTACACACATACGTAATACTTCATTTTAGAAGTAATAAGATATCAAACCGATTGGATTCTGTCTTTAACTAGTGTGACACAATTTGACAAACTAATTTTCCTAAACCGGGTGCCTTCCTGACGAGACATGTTACTCTAAGGCGAGACTGCCATTTAACGCGGGTGCCGGGAAGACTGCGACAACACAGCCAAGTGTAGTCAAAGTTACCTTTGGTCCCGACAAATTAAATAGCCCGACCCTCGGGCATTAACTGGTCGCGAAAGCACTTAGTGCGCTTGCGACCTTAATCCATGTAATTGAATTGAATTGCTCTAGATGTTCCCCAGTGGCTTTTAATTTCATTGATAGTGAAAAAAGCCTAAAGTTATTTCGAAATCGTATACAATGGGGCATATAATAAAAGCAAAGACTCATTTGTGTTTTGCTTTTTAGTGAGTTGGGGGTAATAACTCGTTTAATATGTGCTACGAAATATAGGACATCAACATATCATCTCGCTAGTTAATATTCGATCTTTCCGCTGGCTGAGAATAAAGCGCTATGCATTCTTGTGTTTGTTCAAACGACATAGGTTTTAGCTGTAATCGCTAGGCTACTACCGTTTTCCCAACCACGGAATAGAACAGCATCGAACTAAACGATAAGGACTTACACGTTAATTTCTTACCCTTCCTACGAAATTAGCTTTGCAAGCTTATTTAACCGTTCGCCTATTTAAAAACTGTCCACCTCCCTACTACAGAGATAGTATCACATGTTCACTTGATTTATAAACAGTTTATGTTGTTGCAGCCTAAACAGATCTATCGCGTTTTACACGGAAACTAAAATACAAACATGGGAAGATATGTAGAGATGAAATATTTTGTAACTAATTTTATAATCGATATTTCAAATTTGTTCAAATTAGCCACATATTCACTGTTGAATGCAGTAAAACTAACAAAGCTTTGCTCCAGTAATTGAGTATAGATTACACGGTCATGTGTATTCATCTTTTTCAGCCGATACCGGAAATGCTGGACATGGTGCCAGGAATATTATTTATCGTGTACTGGAGCCAGACACTATTCAGAATGGTAGCCTTCCTATTGATGCTCGACTTCACTTTACGTAAGTATTTCATCCTATATCTTTTGATTATATGAATTTTAATATCAGTACTATTAATGGATATCTTGCTATGACTTCATAGTAAAATATCCCAAATTCCAGGGATACAATTGTTTACCTTTCATTTTCAACCATATTTTAGAAATATGTCTAGCTAGCAATTAAATGTACTCTTACCGACATATTCCTTAATACCATTCAACATTGGTCCATGTTCAGCTACCTGTGTCCGTTATTCCTACAAATTTTCCTTCATTCAGTATGCCCGGAATATCATTTTGAGATTTAAAGTTCCGATTATCGATGTCTTTTATCGATGTCTTTTATCAAGTAACGATGCATTATATGCATAAGGAAACTGAATTTACTAATTGTTTTGCAGATGGTCGGGACAGGATTGTGAAACACTGATGGTAGATCCTAGTGGGGAAGTTTTCATTATTTCTAAGGTAGATGGTGGTAAGGGATTAATTGCGCACCTCCCAAGTTCTGGATGGGATTCAGGAAGCACAGTACAAGTCAACTCAAACGCATATTTATCTATTTCCTCATCTCATCAAGATCCCGTAGGCGGCGATATTTCACCAAGTGGTGACGAGATCCTCGTTAAAACACGAGATTCGGTACTATATTGGGATATGAATGGATCAAAAGACTATGTTAGCGTTCTTCAGACGCAGCCCATTAGACTGCCTTATATTTTGGAGCACCAGGGCGAAGCTGTTGCTTGGCAACCAGATGGACGTGGTTATTACACGTTAGGGGAAGGGCTTCACTCCCCTTTGTACCACTATAGCCTTCCATCTGTTTAACTGCCTATTAATACTAGATAAACAAAACGGTATTCTAAAACTTTCAGAGGGACGAATGCTTTGAAATAAAATCTCTGGTGAAAGTTGAATATTTTGTCAATCAGCAAATTACTCCTGTGCTGTGAATAATTTATCTCCTCATATTTAAATTGATGTTATTGAATTACTATTACTCTTGGAATTTCTCTGGCTGCTTCGAAAAATGAATTTTATTTCATGCAACGTTTTCTTTCTTCCCTCATCCTTTCTCCTTATTTTCTTGTGTAATTTGTTTATTGTGTGTTTAACAGAGGAAACGCCAGCATTTGAATCCAAAGACTTGACAATAATCTGAAGTTCTTATGCAAATGTCTCCAGCTTGTCGGCAATGAAACGGACCAAACATCGTGTGTACACTTGTGTTGATTCTATTTTCTTTTCTTTACAATAAAGAAGGTTTGTGTTTGAATAACGATTGGTCCCATTTGCAGCCAAACATGTCATGTTTAAATAATTATATGATAGTAAAGGCCATAACAACTTTAAAAGCGAACTAAAATTAAGAATTATATATATATATATATATATATATATATATATATATATATATATATATATATATATATATATATATATATATATATATATTACTGTGTGCTTTCTACGATTTTGTCTTTCATACCTGCAAAACAATCTGCATTGAAAACATTTTTCCATAGACGTTCAAACCTTTGAATAACATCCCAGCATGATATGTCAGTACTGAATGTGTGCACTAGAAGGCCGAAGTAAGCTCAAAAACTTAAATACGTATATTTTATAATAATAATCATGAGCAGGTCAACATTTATAATGTTCCCTTTGAATTGCAATTGTATTCCAAAAATATAATTTCGATAGTGAATGTGTGTATGTGCCGGTAGCAAAAGTTGTTTTAATGTGCATATGGCCTGAAAATGGGTAGCATGTTAAGTCCTTTTGATGTAATAATTTTTCTCTGAATTCAGTATTGTTCCAAGTGAAGTTTGTATTACAAGAATATTATAGAGTACTTTGTAATTCCTGAGAATAATTACGTAAATAAATAATACCCTAATTAGAAAGTGAACACTCCACTAAGATTATTCTGCTTCATATGTTAAAGAAGAATGAATAATTAGTAAATCTAGCGTGAACAAGACTATTTTCCCTCTGCACTAACTACGTCGTACTAACTGTTTCTGAAGGTATTCCATAAAGTATTAGCATAGTTTCCATTCGGGAAGATTCTTAGTCCAGAATCAAGATTATATGTTAACTCACGTTAGGTAAACACGCTTACTCTTAGTAATGATCTGAATATTAATCTATCATTTAAGAAAACTATTTGCAATCTATTAGGTTGTTTACACAATAAATGTTACTAGTAATATATAATATGAATTTGATTTTGGATAAGGTCAAGTACCAAATACAGAAATACATAACATATAATCATTACGAATAAAATAATACAAATAATACATAATAAATATAAATAGAAAAACTCAGTTATATTCTAAACGTATACTCCACAACCATGTGAAAACATCAAACACATCAGATAGATAGATAGATAGATAGATAGATAGATAGATAGATAGATAGATAGATAGATAGATATTTAGGCTGACATACAGATAGATAGATGTATATATAAATATATATATATATATATATATATATATATATATATATATATGTGTGTGTGTGTGTGTGTATGTGTGTGTAGATAGATAGATGGATGGATGGACGGACCGACAGACAGACCGACAGACAGACAGATAGAGAGAGATAGAGATAGATAGATAGATAGACAGATAGATAGATAGATGTATATATATATATATATATATATATATATATATATATATATATATATATATATATATATATATATATATATATATATCTGTGTGTGTGTGTGTGTGTGTACATACATAGATAGATAGTTAGCTAGATAGATCATTTGTTTGTTATTTACTTGACATGGACTAGTAATTGTAATTAATTGTAATAACCATTACTGTTGTATAAAACAAAGTCAGGGTGACAATCATTGGTAACGGGTGGTAACTCATGTAAAATTGAATATAATCTCTTCGGGTCAATATTGGTGCGATTGATATGGTAAACGAAACTCTCTAGGCATACAAATTAGAAAGTTGTATGTTGAATGTGATTCAGCAGATGCTTTTATAATTATCTGAATATTGTATCGTGGCAATTACAATTGTAGTTTAAAATTACAATTGCTTATATACACAGTGTACTAATTGTTATAGGTGGCAAAGTGTAGAATTGTACACAGTATCAAGTCGTCACTAACAGACTGTGTTAGAATTGTATTTTAGTACACAGTATCAAGTCCTGACTAACAGACTGTGTTCATGCAATTTTCAGTGTAATGTAAACCATCATGAGTCAAAATAGCATTTGTTGATCTTGTTTTGTAATTGTAGATAACGTGTTCAGAATAGTATTCTGTCAATTTCTTGATAATTTCAAGATAACAATGATGCTACAAATTAATGATCACATGATGTAGTACCGTCTGATACACGTTATATGCATCACCACACGATGAAAGCTACCGTCTGATACACGTTACGTGAATTCAAAAGCGTTTAATGCATAATCCCGACTGCAATCATGCTGGCTAATATCGCATTCACTAGTTCACAAATTGTGGCAATGTGTACGATTCTATTTCATTTTGCTCACTTTTATACGTATTTGCTTTCGATTTTAAACACATCGTCAGCGTCATAATTCTTTACATTGGCTGAAATATTAGTTATTCAAGTTCTAGATTAAATGCGAGTGCTCCGTGTGCTTGTTAATTGGTGAACGAGTCGTACAGGTTCTTATTAGTGCATCGGGCGATTTGTTGCTTGGTGAATAAGTGGTCAGGTTTCTTATGACCTGTTTTGGGGAAGCACATATTAAACATACTACGTTTAAATATTATAGGTAAACTAAATAACAAAAGTAACAAAGACAAGTGTAAAAAATATTGCCAATTTCAATAAATGTAGGTCGTAATGCTGAATGATATGCTTGTTTAATAAGATTGTTATGAAAATGGAACCTTGTGTATCGTTGTTATAAACGAAAGCCCTTAAGCAATTTTTTTACGTCCCTTTAAGTCATACACTAGAAATGCCCAAATGCGGACTGGTGATAACCATCTGTAGGTGCTTCACTTTCACGTTGCTCTACCTTTTCTCTCGCACAAGCTTGATCTTTACTTAACTAGGTATAAAATTTGAATCTTGGCGTGAGGACAAGTCTACAAATTTAATAGCAAAGTTACGAAAAGGAAAAGAAATTCTAACAAAATTAGACAATGCTCAACATTTACTCACACTAATGATACAGGCATATTTTGAAATTTTAAAAGGAACCTCAGGCAATATTTAGAGTCATATCGTCTTTCGAATAAAGAAAGTTATTACACACAAATCCATTATTTTCAAATAAATTTGTAGCTGAAGGAGTGAAGTCAAGTATTTTTAAATTAAGTTACAAACGTTAATAAAAACAACCTCTAACAGGTTGTTGTCTTGCGTCTTCATTTTAACAAAGTGTATCAATCGTTGGACAAATTTCTTTTATATGACAAGGACATACAACGTATACTGTGTTATTTCTGAGCATGATACTTAGCAATACATTGAAAACTGGGCCCGTAGCTTTTATCTTTCATAGGAAAGATACCCAAACTTATGCGCAAAGTCCGAAAAGACTGATATTGCTTTCAATCGTGATACGGATAAAGTTAGGATCATATATATTTCAGGATCTTCTCAACTGAGGGATTGCATGTTACTGAGTTGTCTACAAATGATGTATTGAAGCCACAAATGACATCATCATCTTCTGAAGGCGTTCAATACTTTTCTCTGCTTTATCTCAGCACAAATACGAAAAGAGTTTTGCATGTGGCTCTACCGCTACTTATCTTACTAAACAGTATTATTTAAGACATGGTCAGGAACAAACCATGTATTTAAAACATTTCAACGATTTCATTCCTCAATTTCAGTTGAAAGATACAAAAATTTGTTTAATCGTAGTAGGTAATAATTACTTGATAATCTGTCTTCCTTTTAAAATTGACATGGCTGTAATCGGTGCCTTATTTCGGAAAATCAATAATTCTCCAATATTTGATATAACATTGAATTAAACTTATCAGTAATTTTTTCATTTCCTTAAATTTGAGAACAAAACGGCTTGACCAGTCTGACGCATTATTCTTGCTAGCAATTAGATACGCTGTGTGTTAATGAGGATATCTTACATATGTTCTCTTTTTTTAAACGCTTTATAAATGGGCTACGCTAACGGGAACTAAAGCGTCAAGTGTAAACATGATCGACATGAAACAGTAGTGTCATGAAGAAAAAGATAATTTTGTCATTCTTTCTGCACATAGAAAATGTCGATGATCACCTCACTGATGAATAGTGAAGAATATGCCAAACACACGTGAAGAAGTCTTTGTGGTGATAACATATGTCACTTTTCATAACACACATGACTTGATAAGACATCGGTATATACGGGGAGATAAATAATCAAAGAGGGTTTTACACAGTCTCACCCTACCGGTAACGTTCACCATAATGATTCTACTAATTGTTCTTTTGTTCTCTACAGCAGCGGACATATCATTTGGGACCTATTTGCGACCTAGGTTCATTCTTGAGTCATGTAAGAATACATACATACATACATACATACATACATACATACATACATACATACATACATACATACATACATACATACATACATACATACATACATATATACATACATACACATACATACATACATATTCCAAGTTAACTTTAAATTTTATTTTCATAACCAATTCTACCAGCTGTTCCTTTTTTTCAGCACCAACGTTTGACAATGGCAGAAAACTTGGCACTGTTGACAGTCCTGAAATAAAGGAGGCATCTGGACTAGCAGCGAGCAGGAAGCACCCAAACATTCTTTACACCCACAATGATCATGGCGATAGCGACCGGATATTTGCGTTAGATGCTACAACTGCGCATGTTAGAGCTGTTTTAGAAATTACTAACGCAGCTGCACATGATTGGGAGGATGTGGCAGTAGGACCGTGTCATGGATCCAAAACATCTATATATATATATAGGTAATGTTGCTTACAGTATATATATATACATATATATATATATATATATATATATATATATATATATATATATATATATATATATATATATATATATATATATATATATATATATATATTAACTTAACGTTGACAGAATTTGAGCACAATTTGAAAGATCCATATGGGTGAATACCCACTCAAACATTTTGCTATGGGAGCGAATGTAAATGCTATTCAATTAAACTCCGTATAAACATGTGTTTAAAAAATATCGACGACAGAACGTCATAAAGATGACACAAAATTGTTTCATTGTTTTTGTGTGACACAAAAGTATTTACAGCTGTCTCAACAACCGATAACATATAATGAATAAATGGGTATAAAGTAACACTTTCCGAATCACAAACCCAGACGGGCACTTCCCTCGAGTCTTCTTTGAAATCCGCACGTTGATATGTTTAAATGCAGCGAGAAATGCTTTGGAAAGTAACAGCTGGGTTTGAATTTTTTCACAGTGTAAAGCTTACAGTTATTTCAAAGGCATATACATTGGTCATATAATACAGACAATGCCTCTTTTATTTCCTGCTTTTTATTGAGTTGGTGGAAAGATCTCATTTCATCTGTGTTACATATAACAGTCTCGACATATCCTTACTCTAGACCCTACTCGTTCTTTCCGTTGGCTGAGAAGAAAGCCTCATATATTCTTGTGTCTGTTTCAAGTAGCATATGTTTGTGTTGTGATCGCTCCGTTAGTACCGTTTCCTCAAACACAGAATGTAGAACATCATCGAATTCAATGGAAAGGAAGCATTCGTTAATTTCTTACCCCTTCGACGATTTCAACTGTGCAGTCTTAGTGAACATTTTACCTAACTAAAAGTGCGTCAATCTATAATACAGAACTAGTACCACATATTCATTTGATTTATACAATTTTTATCGTCCTTCAGCCTAAACATATATTTCAAGTTTTACACAAAATAAAAACTCCATGCGCGCGAAGTAATCGAGATGAAATTATTTGTTACACATCTCATAACCGATACTTCCAATTGATGATACTTGCCCAATATTCACGGAGATAAATGGAGGAATGCTAACGAAACGTTTCTCCAGTAAATGATCATGTAATACATGGTTATGTTTATAATTGAATATGCATTCATGATTTTCAGCCGATACCGGAAATGCTGGACATGGTGCCAGGAACATTATTTATCGTGTACTGGAGCCAGACACTATTCAGAATGATAGCCTTCCTATTGATGCTCGACTTCACTTTACGTAAGTATTTCATCCTATCTCTTTTGATTATATGAATTTTAATATCAATACTATTGATGTATCTCTTGATATGACCTTATAGTAAAACAAGCCAAATTTTAGGGACACAATTGTTTAACTTTGATTATAAACTTTATTTTAAAAATATATACTTACCGACATCTTTTTAATACCTTTCAACATTAATAGCTGTTTGTCTAAATGTGTCCGTTATACCTACCAATTTTTCCCCATTCAATATATTTTCCCGATATATCATCTCGAGATTTAAAGTTCCGATTCTCGAGTCTTTTATCAAGTAAAGAACTAAAGACGATTTATGATATTTATATAAATAAGGAAACTGACTTTACTAATTATGTTTTGCAGATGGTCTGAACAAAATTGTGAGACACTGATGGTAGATCCTAGTGGGGAAGTTTTCATTATTTCTAAGGTAGATTGTGGTAAGGGATTAATTGCGCACCTCCCAAGCTCTGGATGGGATTCAGGAAGTACAGTACAAGTCAGCTCAAACGCACATTTATCTATTTCGACCACTCATCAAGATCCCGTAGGAGGTGACATTTTACCAAGCGAAGACGAAATTCTCATTAAAACACGAGATTCGGTACTATACTGGGATACGAATGGATCAAAAGACTATGTTAGCGTTCTTCAGACGCAGCCGATTAGACTTCCTTATATTTTGGAGCACCAGGGCGAAGCTGTTGCTTGGCAACCAGATGGACGTGGTTATTACACGTTAGTGGAAGGGCTTCGCTCCCCTTTGTACCACTATAGCCTACTATAAATTGCCTACAAGTGCCTATTAATATCACTTTTGTTTCCTGTTACATGAACATTATGGAATTGTAAAACCTTTGAAGGATGTTTCCTTTGAAATAAAAACTCTTTCTAAAGAGTTTCCAGATATAGTGTTTATCAGTCAGCAAGTTACTTTCCTCATATTTAAATCGATGCTATTGAAATCCTTTTACTCTACGAATTCATTTGTTTGCTTTGCAAAATGGTTGGGTTTTTTTTATACAAGGGTGTCTTTTTTCCCTCCTTCGTTCTCTTTTTTTTCTTGTTTACTTTGTTTTTTGTATGTTTATCAGTGACACCGGCTGCGTTTAAAATAAGAAAACACCCAAAGACTCTTGGCTATAGTCTGAAGAACTTATTTAAATGTCTCCATCTTGTTGGCAATCCAATGGACAAAATATCGTGTTTCTTAATTTAAGTTTATTTTCTTTAAAATAAATCACGTTTATGTTTGCAAGAATGATTTGTCCCACTTGCAAACGAAAATGTCTGATTTAGATTATCGCATGATAGTAAAGACCTTGAAACCTTACAAGCGAAATAATTTAGATTTAGATAATCGCATGATAGTAAAGACTTTAAAACCTTACAAGCGAAATAATTTAGATTTAGATAATCGCATGATAGTAAAGACTTTAAAACCTTACAAGCGAAATAATTTAGATTTAGATAATCGCATGATAGTAAAGACTTTAAAACCTTACAAGCGAAATAATTTAGATTTAGATAATCGCATGATAGTAAAGACTTTAAAACCTTACAAGCGAAATAATTTAGATTTAGATAATCGCATGATAGTAAAGACCTTAAAACCTTACAAGCGAAATAATTTAGATTTAGATAATCGCATGATAGTAAAGACCTTAAAACCTTACAAGCGAAATAATTTAGATTTAGATAATCGCATGATAGTAAAGACCTTAAAACCTTACAAGCGAAATAATTTAGATTTAGATAATCGCATGATAGTAAAGACCTTAAAACCTTACAAGCGAAATAATTTAGATTTAGATAATCGCATGATAGTAAAGACTTTAAAACATTACAAGCGAAATAATTTAGATTTAGATAATCGCATGATAGTAAAGACCTTAAAACCTTACAAGCGAAATAATTTAGATTTAGATAATCGCATGATAGTAAAGACCTTAAAACCTTACAAGCGAAATAATTTAGATTTAGATAATCGCATGATAGTAAAGACCTTAAAACCTTACAAGCGAAATAATTTAGATTTAGATAATCGCATGATAGTAAAGACTTTAAAACCTTACAAGCGAAATAATTTAGATTTAGATAATCGCATGATAGTAAAGACCTTAAAACCTTACAAGCGAAATAATTTAGATTTAGATAATCGCATGATAGTAAAGACTTTAAAACCTTACAAGCGAAATAATTTAGATTTAGATAATCGCATGATAGTAAAGACCTTAAAATTTTACAAGCGAAATAATTTAGATTTAGATAATCGCATGATAGTAAAGACTTTAAAACATTACAAGCGAAATAATTTAGATTTAGATAATCGCATGATAGTAAAGACTTTAAAACATTACAAGCGAAATAATTTAGATTTAGATAATCGCATGATAGTAAAGACCTTAAAACCTTACAAGCGAAATAATTTAGATTTAGATAATCGCATGATAGTAAAGACCTTAAAACCTTACAAGCGAAATAATTTAGATTTAGATTATCGCATGATAGTAAAGACCTTAAAACCTTACAAGCGAAATAATTTAGATTTAGATAATCGCATGATAGTAAAGACTTTAAAACCTTACAAGCGAAATAATTTAGATTTAGATAATCGCATGATAGTAAAGACTTTAAAACCTTACAAGCGAAATAATTTAGATTTAGATAATCGCACGATAGTAAAGACCTTAAAACCTTACAAGCGAAATAATTTAGATTTAGATAATCGCATGATAGTAAAGACCTTAAAACATTACAAGCGAAATAATTTAGATTTAGATAATCGCATGATAGTAAAGACTTTAAAACATTACAAGCGAAATAATTTAGATTTAGATAATCGCATGATAGTAAAGACTTTAAAACATTACAAGCGAAATAATTTAGATTTAGATAATCGCATGATAGTAAAGACTTTAAAACCTTACAAGCGAAATAATTTAGATTTAGATAATCGCATGATAGTAAAGACCTTAAAACCTTACAAGCGAAATAATTTAGATTTAGATAATCGCATGATAGTAAAGACCTTAAAACATTACAAGCGAAATAATTTAGATTTAGATAATCGCATGATAGTAAAGACTTTAAAACATTACAAGCGAACTAATTTAGATTTAGATAATCGCATGATAGTAAAGACTTTAAAACATTACAAGCGAAATAATTTAGATTTAGATAATCGCATGATAGTAAAGACCTTAAAACCTTACAAGCGAAATAATTTAGATTTAGATAATCGCATGATAGTAAAGACTTTAAAACATTACAAGCGAAATAATTTAGATTTAGATAATCGCATGATAGTAAAGACCTTAAAACCTTACAAGCGAAATAATTTAGATTTAGATAATCGCATGATAGTAAAGACCTTAAAACATTACAAGCGAAATAATTTAGATTTAGATAATCGCATGATAGTAAAGACCTTGAAACATTACAAGCGAAATAATATTTATGTAAAATTGTGAAAACTAATTACATAATATTGATTAACAATACAAACACCGAAATAAGTTTCAAGTATTTTTTTTCCAGTATAATAAAAGTTTAGTTTAAAACATTTATCGCACAATACGTCTAATGAAGTCACTTTTTGATGATGTTTAGTAACAAATGATAAACGGGGGATCGGACGAGACTCCTTATTTAAATTTTAGCAAAAAACCTTACATAAAATAAGGTAGACCATAAACATGACCAAAAAACTAATGGTCTAAACTAAAATCCAAGAAAACATGTTTTCAAATGATTATCGTTTCTCTTTAATATGTTAACTAAGTACAAATTCTGGCGAATTAGTAACATTTAACAAATAATTTAGTTCTCAAGATGCAAACTAAAATATTAAAAGGACCATGTGAATCGGAACCAAAAACACTATAAACGATATATCAGAAAACGAAATGTATGTGGTTCCGACTGAATTCCAGTGGTATTCCAAATGTTCAATTTCAATAGGGAATGCGTAGATGTGCCTGTAACATCATCTTTTGTAATGTGTATGTGGCCTGAACTTGTGTGAAATGCTAAGTCTTTTAATGTAATAATATAAACCAATAATTTTTCTCTGAATTCACCATAATTCCAAATTAACGTTGTATTCCAAGGATATTATAAAGCACCTTGTAAATCCACTTAATATTATCTTAAAAAAAAATCCTCTAAATAGAAAGTGAATACTCCACTAAAAATACGTATGCTTCAGCTGTTCATGAAAGAAGTAGTAATTCCATAGTGGAAAAGACTATATACCTCTCTTACTTCACATTGGTTGCACTCACTAGTTTCTGAAAATGCTCTATTCTATTCTATGGTCAGAATCAAGATTATATATTTCACTCTCATCAATTAAACATGCTTACTAGTAGTAAAGATGAGAGTATCAATCTACGATATAAGTAAAATTCTAGCAATATAATAGGATGCTTACACCATAAATGTCGCTAGTCATGTAGACTATGATTTGATTTCGGACAGGGTTAAGTATCAAATACATATATACATTACATATAATCATTAAGAATAACCAAAGTATAATACAAATTAAATATAAACAACAATACTCAGTCATATTTTAACATATACCCCACAATCATGAACCAACGTCTAGATACATACATACATACATACATACATACATACATACATACATACATACATACATACATACATACATACATACATACATACATACATACATACATTCATACATACATGATCATTTATTTGTTATTTACTAGACATGGAAAATCAAATGTAATTAATTGTAATAACCATTACTATTGTATACAACGAAATCCGTGTGACAATCATTTTTAAAGGGTAGTAACTCCATGGAAATTTGAATATAATCTCTTCGGGTCAATATTGGTGCCATTAATATGGTTAAAGAAAATCTGAAAGTATACAAGTTCGAAAGCTGCAGTTTCTTCATGATTCAACAAATGCTTTTATAGTTATCTCTTTCATCGTGGCAATTACAATTCTCGTTTGAAGTTACAATTACTTATATGCACAGTGTAATAATTATTCTAGGTGGCAAAACTGTTTGAATTGTATTTTAGTACATATAATATAGTCTTGATTAACAGACTGTGTTCATGCAAGTTTCAATATTATAGAAATGTCATAAATTAAAATAGCATTTGTTGATTTTGTTTCGTATTTGTAGATCACGTGTTTATTTTTATCATCTATCACACTGGTGTAACCAACAATAAAATCTATTGCCTTTAATGAAATAGACAATTTATCAAGCTTCTTAACAAATTCATTTTCACAAAGGTTTTTTTTCTCATTTACCATTATGTGATAGATATAAACTTGTTTTATCTAAAGTTAATTAAAAACAGTTACAATGCAAACAACAAAGAGATTTCCCATTTGAATAATATCTTCAATTGTTCTCTCTGTAAGCAATTTAAAAAAATTGATCTTCATTTTTTTCTCTTTTAATATTGTAAAATACTGTTTTTTCTCTTTGATATCGAGGTTTTATGGTGCCACATCTTTTTCTTACATATATTTAAATACCCTTTTGTATGTACCAATTCAAGTGGGTCATAACGTATTTAAATCAAATACCATATGTTTCAAAGTGATGCACGCGTTGTCAATCGGATGTCACAACTTCCTAAAAATGTTCAACTTTGCTGCACAAACATCTATCCATACCACACCAGCATACAGTTTAGACGCTTTACGATAATAAGTAATAATCGCATATAGCGACAAACTTCAAAATCGCCAGAACACATACATTTCAGACATACAAGTCGTCAAATACAGCATTTATTCCGAACATACTGCATATTGCTAGATCTACATTTCAGCCTATGGTTGCTCATAACACGCGAGAAATACCAGTAAGCGTAGATAAGTAATTCCTCGCTGTTATGAAAATGTAAATTCAGAAACACAAATCGTCTATCAGTATCAGTGCATATATGGCTGCTTAATTATCGGTCGATGCTTTTTTTTGTAAGCATGTATATTTATACGTATAGAATGGTATTCAGTCCATTTTTTGACAATTTCGAAATTACAATAATGCAACAAATTCATCACCACATGATGAATGTTACCGTCTGATACAATTTACGTGAAGTCAAAAGCGTTTAATACATAATCTCAACTGCAATCATGCTGGCTAATATCGCATTCACTAGTTTACAAATTGTGGCAATGTTTACTATTTGATTTCATTTTGCTCACATTTGCATGTATTTTCTTTTGATTTTAAACACATCGTCAGCGTCATAATTCTTTACATTCACTGAAATGTTAATTATTCAACAGGTGCTGGTTTAAATGCGAGTGCTACGTGTGCTTGTTAATTGTCGAATGTGTCGTACGGTTCTTATCAGTGATTCGGGAGATTGTTGGTTGGTGAATAAGTGGTCAGGTTTCTTATCACCTGTTTTGGTAAAGCACATATTAAACATACTACGTTTAAATATCATAGGTAAACTAATAATGGTAACAAAGACAAGAGTGAGAAGTATTGCCAATTTCAATAAATGTAGAATGTTATGCTGAATGTTATACTGGTTTAATAACATTGTAATGAACATGCGTTTTCATATTAGCAAAGCTTATAAATCGTAGGACAAGTTTCATGTATATGACAAAGACAGACAAGGTATACCGTACCCCGTCTGAGCATGAAACGTATTTAGTATTACGTTGAGGACTGGGCCCACAGCTTTTACGTTTTATAGGAAAGAATTCCAGATTCAAGCGCAGAGTCCGAAAAGACTGATTTAGCTTTTAATCATAATACGGATGAAGTTAAGATCATATATCTTCCAGGATCTTCTAAACTGTGAGATTGCTTGATAATTAGTTGTCTCCAAATGATGTTTTGAGAACACGAATGACATCATCATCTTATGAAGGTGTTTAATACTTTTATCTGCTTTGCCTCAGCACAAATATGAAAAGAATTGTGCATGTAGCACTATCGTTACTTAACTTACTAAACAGTATTATGTATTATATGGTCAGAAACAAACCATGTAACATCTTACACTTAGTACTTAAAATATCACAACGATTTCTTTTTCTTATTTCAGTTTAAAGATACAAAAATTAGTTTGCTCGCAGTTAGGTAATTAACCTTTACTTTATAATATCTTCCTTTCGCAATGTCTCTGTTCTATAGTCAATATATTTTTTCTGGGAAACAATAATTGTCCATTACGTGATATAAGATTGAATCTAAATTTATCACAAATTTAGTCACTTCGTTAAATTGGAAATAAACATTTGACCAAACGTACGCGTCATTATTGTTAGTAATTAGATACTTTGAGTGTTAATAAGGATATCTGACATGTTTGCTCTTTTTTTTAATAAACGCTTTATATAAATGGACTTTTCTACAATGGAACCAAAGGAATAATAGTACACATGGGCAACACGAAATAGCAGTGTCTTGAAGACAAAGAGAATTTGGGTATTCTTTCTTCACGTAGAAAATTTGTATGATCACCTCACTGATGGATAGTGAAGAATATGCCAAACACACGTGAAACGTTCTCTGTGATGATAACATCTGTCACTATCGATGTCACTCATGATTCCACAAGACATCGGTATATAAGGGGAGATAAATAATTGAAGAGGTTATACGCACAGTTTCTACAAAACCCAACACTTCGCCTCGGCAACGTACCGAATAATGATTCCACTATTTTGTATTTTGTTGACTGCAGCTGCGGACATATCATTTGGGTTATATTTGCAACCGAGATTGATTCTTGAGTCTTGTAAGAATACATACATACATACATACATACATACATACATACATACATACATACATACATACATACATACATACATACATACATACATACATACATACTCCAAGTTAACTTTGAATTTTCTTTTCATAACAAATACTACCAGCTGTTCCTTTTTTTTCAGCACCAACGTTTGACAATGGCAGAAAACTTGGCACTGTTGACAGTCCTGAAATAAAGGAGGCATCTGGACTAGCAGCGAGCAGGAAGCACCCAAACATTCTTTACACCCACAATGATCATGGCGAGAGGAACCGGATATTTGCATTAGATGCTACAAATGGGCATGTTAGAGCTGTTTTAGAAATTACTAACGCAGCTGCACATGATTGGGAGGATGTGGCAGTAGGACCGTGTCATGGATCCAAAACATGTATATATATAGGTAATGTTGCTTACAGTATATATATATATATATATATTAACTTAACGTTGACAGAATTTGAGCACAATTTGAAAGATCCATATGGGTGAATACCCACTCAAACATTTTGCTATGGGAACGAATGTAAACGCTATTTAATTAAACTCCGTATATACATGTGTTTACAAATATCAACGAGATAACGTCATAAAGATGACACAAAATTGTTTGAATATTTTTGTTTGACACAAACTTATTTACAGCTGTCTCAACAACCGATAACATATAATGAATAAATGGGTATAAAATAACACTTTCCGAATCACAAACCCAGACGGGCACTTCCCTCGAGTCTTCTTTGAAATCCGCACGTTGATATGTTTAAATGCAGCGAGAAATGCTTTGGAAAGTCACAGCTGGGTTTGAATTTTTTTATAGTGTAAAGCTTAAAGTTATTTCAAAGGCATAGACATTGGTCATATAATTTAGACAATGCCTCTTTTATGTCCTGCTTTTTATTGAGTTGGTGGAAAGATCTCATTTCATCTGTATTACATATAACAGTCTCGACATATCCTTACTCTAGATCCTACTCGTTCTTTCCGTTGGCTGAGAAGAAAGCCTCATATATTCTTGTGTCTGTTTTAAGTAGCATATGTTTGTGTTGTGATCGCTCCGTTAGTACCGTTTCCTCAAAAACATAATGTAGAACATCATCGAATTAAATGGAAAGGAAGCATTCGTTAATTTCTTACCCCTTCGAAGAATTCAATTGTGCAGTCTTAATGAACATTTTACCTAACTAAAAGTGCGTCAATCTATAATACAGAACTAGTACCACATATGCATTTGATTTATACAATTTTTATTTTCCTTCAGCCTAAACATATATTTCAAGTTTTACACAAAAGATAAACTCCATGCACGCGAAGTAATAGAGATGAAATTATTTGTTACACATCTCATAACCGATACTTCCAATTGATGGTACTTGCCCAATATTGACGGAGAAATGGAGGAATTTTAACGAAACGTTTCTCCAGTAAATGATCATGGAATACATGGTTATGTTTATAATTGAATATGCATTCATGTTTTCAGCCGATACCGGAAATGCTGGACATGGTGCCAGGAACATTATTTATCGTGTACTGGAGCCAGACACTATTCAGAATGGTAGCCTTCCTATTGATGCTCGACTTCACTTTACGTAAGTATTTTCATCCTATCTCTTTTGATTATATGAATTTTAATATCAGTACTATTGATGTATCTCTTGATATGACCTTATAGTAAAACGAGCCAAATTTTAGGGATACAATTGTTTAACTTTGATTATAAACTTTATTTTAAAAATATATACTTACCGACATCTTTTTAATACCTTTCAACATTAATAGCTGTTTGTCTACATGTGTCCGTTATACCTACCAATGTTTCCCCATTCAATATATTTTCCCGATATATCATCTCGAGATTTAAAGTTCCGATTCTCGAGTCTTTTATCAAGTAACGAACAAAAGACGATTTATGATATTTATATAAATAAGGAAACTGACTTTACTAATTATGTTTTGCAGATGGTCGGGACAGGATTGTGAGACACTGATGGTAGATCCTAGTGGGGAAGTTTTCATTATTTCTAAGGTAGATGGTGGTAAGGGATTAATTGCGCACCTCCCAAGCTCTGGATGGGATTCAGGAAGCACAGTACAAGTCAGCTCAAACGCACATTTATCTATTTTGACCTCTCATCAAGATCCCGTTGGAGGTGACATTTCACCAAGCGGAGACGAAATTCTCATTAAAACACGAGATTCGGTACTATATTGGGATATGAATGGATCAAAAGACTATGTTAGCGTTCTTCAGACGCAGCCAATTAGACTGCCTTATATTTTGGAGCACCAGGGCGAAGCTGTTGCTTGGCAACCAGATGGACGTGGTTATTACACGTTAGGAGAAGGGCTTCACTCCCCTTTGTACCACTATAGCCTACTATAAATTGCCTACAAGTGCCTATTAATATCACTTTTGTTTTCTGTTACATGAACATTATGGAATTGTAAAACCTTTAGAAGGATGTTTCCTTTGAAATGAAAACTCTTTTGAAAGAATTTCCAGATATAGTGTTTATCAGTCAGCAAGTTACTCTCCTCATATTTAAATCGATGCTATTGAATTCTATTATTCTACGAATTCATTTGTTTGCTTTGCAAAATGATTGGGGTTTTTTTAATACAAGGGTGTCTTTTTTTCCTCCTTCGTTCTCTTTCATTCTTGCTTACTTTGTTTCTTGTATGTTTATCAGTGACACCGGCTGCGTTTAAAATAAGAAAACACCCAAGGACTCTTGGCTATAGTCTGAAGAACTTATTTAAATGTCTCCATCTTGTTGGCAATCCAATGGACAAAATATTTTGTTTCTTAATTTAAGTTTATTTTCTTTAAAATAAATCACGTTTATGTTTACAAGAATGATTGGTCCCACTTGCAAACGAAAATGTCTGATTTAGATTATCGCATGATAGTAAAGACTTTAAAACATTACAAGCGAAATAATATTTATGTAAAATTGTGAAAACTAATTACATAATATTGATTAACAATACAAACACCGAAATAAGTTTCAAGTAGTTTTTTTTTCCAGTATAATAAAAGTTTCGTTTAAAAAATTTATCGCACAAAACGTCTAATGAAGTCACTTTTTGATCTTGTTTAGTAACGAATGATAAACTGGGGATTGGACGTGACTCCTTATTTAAATTTTAGCAAAAAACCTTACATAAAATAAGGTAGACCATAAACATGACCAAAAAACCAATGGTCTAAACTAAAATCCAAGAAAACATGTTTTCAAATGATTATCGTTTCTCTTTAATATGTTAGCTAAGTACAAATTCTGGCGAATTAGTAACATTTAACAAATAATTTAGTTCTCAAGATGCAAACTAAAATATTAAAAGGACCATGTGAATCGGAACCAAAAACACTATAAACGATATATCAGAAAACGAAATGTATGTGGTACCGACTGAATTCCAGTGGTATTCCAAATGTTCAGTTTCAATAGGGAATGCGTAGATGTGCCTGTAACATCATCTTTTGTAATGTGTATGTGGCCTGAACTTGTGTGAAATGCTAAGTCTTTTAATGTAATAATATAAACCAATAATTTTTCTCTGAATTCACCATAATTCCAAATTAACGTTGTATTCCAAGGATATTATAGAGCACCTTGTAAATCCACTTAATACTATCTTAAATAAACAATCCTCTAAATAGAAAGTGAATACTCCACTAAAAATACTTATGCTTCAGCTGTTCATGAAAGAATTAGTAATTCCATAGTGGAAAAGACTATATACCTCTCTTACTTCACATTGGTTGCACTCACTAGTTTCTGAAAATGCTCTATTCTATTCTATGGTCAGAATCAAGATTATATATTTCACTCTCATCAATTAAACATGCTTACTAGTAGTAAAGATGAGAGTATCAATCTACCATTTAAGTAAAATTCTAGCAATATAATAGGTTGCTTACACCATAAATGTCGCTAGTCATGTAAACTATGATTTAATTTTGGACAGGGTTAAGTATCAAATACATATATACATTACATATAATCATTAACAATAACCAAAGTATAATACAAATTAAATATAAACAACAATAATCAGTCATATTTTAACATATACCCTACAATCATGAACCAACGTCTAGATACATACATACATACATACATACATACATACATACATACATACATACATGCATACATACATACATACATACATACATACATACATACATACATACATACATACATACAGACAGACAGACAGACAGACAGACAGACAGACATACTCCAAGTTAATTTAGAATTTTCTTTATACAAACAATTCTACCAGATGTTCCTATTTTCAACCCCAACGTTTGACAATGGCAGCAAAAATTGGCACTGTCGACTACCCTGAACTAAAGGAGGCATCCGGGCTAGCAGCGAGCAGAAAGCACCCAAACATTCTCTACACCCACAATGATCATGGCGATAGGAACAGGATATTTGCGTTAGATGCTACAAATGCGCATGTTAGGGCTGTTTTAGAAATTACTAACGCAACTTCACATGATTGGGAAGATATAGCAGTAGGACCGTGTAATGGATCCAAAACATGTCTCTATATAGGTAATGTTACTTACTGTTTCGGACTGCATGTGATCTATGTACGAAATATTGTAGACGAGAGTTATCAAACTAAAAGACCACGTGTCAATAATTTGTCACCTATATAGACTATGTAGATAGAGGTTTCACTCCTTTAAAGATGACAAGAAGATACCAGGCAAACGTTTGTAAAATGACATCTTCATCTTTCTTTTATTTAATATTTGTCTCCATAAGATGTGTGACCGTTTTGACAATACGTACATGAAAATCACATATTATTTCCGTAACGCAGAAAGATTTTCATTTCTTAAAGTGTTTTATTTCAAGATACAAGTGTTTCATTTAACTTAACGTTAGAAACGTGTAGTGGATTTATTATGCAACTACAAGCTGCAAATGCACACTAGACGAATCTTATACTTTTAATATGAAGGCACAAGTATGAGTGACTTAATTATGCATATTTCATAGCAAAATATACAAAGAATATATATATATTTGACATATTTTAAATTGGTTACATTTTGTGATGCATTACAAGTTATAAATATTAAATGACTGACATGGGGACCCAACGTAAAAATCTGCGGTAATCTAATATTGGTACTGCATCATTAAATCTAGATCGGTATTATTTAATTACAATTAATTAAATTGTGATTTATTATTGTCTTTCTTTTATTACATTCCTTCAGTGTTTCAGCAGTTCTCATGTTGCATCACATGCTTTTTCTCTTAATGTCCATACAGATATAGTAGACTATTGCTCAGGGCCGGCGCTTCCGCTAGGCGAACTAGGCAATCGACTAGGGCGCTGAGCTAAGTGTCAAATCATGATGGGTGGGTGGAGGAGGGCGTGAGTGGGAAGGGGGGGGGGGGGTGGCGCCAGATATCTGATCTCGCCGAGGGCATCAAAATGCCATGCACCGGCACTGCTATTGCTGCAGATTTTCATGTTGGAAATGTTATTCAGGTTCCGGGTCAATTTGTTGCTTAAGGATTAGGTCTTGCTGAACCTTCCTATGTAATCTTCTTGTCCAGATACTGACCTCGTACTGTATAAGACAAGTGATCTTAGAACTATTCATATGTAGTCTTGTCGTAGTAACGATTAGTATCATTGAACAAATGTATATGTAATATATAAATGTTTTAATTCCATGTTGTCCACGTACTTGTGAAAACTACCAGAAGTCAGAGGGTAACGATCAATGTAAAAGTGCGCGATATTCTGCTTCAGTTACGAATCCGTGTAAGGCAAATCGGAGTCAATCACCGAACTTAATTTCATTAAGGAAACACTTTTGTCAGTGTCGCTAGAAGTCATAATGAAACCCTTCTCCTTCTGTACTGTACAGCCTCTACTTATGAAGTCTAGTCATTTTGTTTCAAGCTGAACCGGCAAAGCTATGCACTGATACGTTTTCACTGCAAATGAGACGTTACATGCAAACAGAAGAAAGAACCGCAGACTTTGTAAAGGTTACTTAAGAATGTCAGTTACCTTAAAGAATCGGAGTATTCATTAAAATAATAGCGTATGCTATGGTGAGATGAATCGACTACCAAGGTGTCATATCACCTAAATGTAGTATGAACTTAAACATTAGGCAAATCTTATTTGTAATAAAATTGAATTTCGATCAAAGCGTGTGAAAAGGGAACAAAATTAATAGACTTGGGCATGTCAACTTGTACACAATACAAGATATAATGAAAACAAAGTTGCAGACACCTTGTCTGTTTCGGTCATTTGACCCTGCACTACTATCAATGCGTGCTTCCTACACTTCCAATGCTGTACCGGAAAATCTCTTGGAATAATTTCTGCGGGATGGCTAGAACGTTTTTTGACTTGTAACGTTTAAACAAATGCAGATGAATACGATTATTGCACATCACTTATCGCCTTACGAGTCTTTTTCTCTCTTAATTTTATTTATCTTTTCTTTAAAGAACAAATAGACTTTATTTACAAGTCTTCAAGAACGCGACTGAAGTATTAATGGTATTCCAAGTACCGAAACTTTTTTTTCCAGATCCGCTAAGATTGGCTACGAAGCTGTCCACAGACTCCATGTTATTTAAAATATTTTCCATTGTCTGTGACACCTTTCAATTATGAAGACCAAACACCATATTTGAAAAGGAAATTATGTTGTGGCTGTATTTCGCAGAGGTGGATATCGCAGACGTTACGAAACGTAACGTAATATGACCATAGAGGTGGAAAGATTAAATCCTATAATAAATATTTAGGATGTATATTTTCCTCAAAAACTTCTGTTATGTGTGCTAAAATTATAATCCTTACAGGCGCTGAATACATATTGAAACAAATTCTTTCAAAATTTGGCAGATTACGCGAAACTGGGCTGCTTCGCTGTTTAACGCAAAGAAAGTTCCCGTACTTAATTATGAAACATTGGATAAAATCTTAAAAATGGTATAAGTCATATACCCTAAACAATACAAACATTGACAGTTAAGCGGGGGCAAACTTGTGCTTGCTTGTGGGTTCAGTTTGTTCAAGATGATCGTCAGCATCACCTTACTAACTATGTTAAAAGGCTTATATTTACATTTGCAATTGGATATGTATCATTGGTCAGTGGCCTATATTTCGAATAAACACCATTATTATTATTAATTTGTTTATGGTACAGAATAATTAGCTATTAGGAAACCTTATTTAAATGACTGCTTATGTGGTATAGGAAAATGTTTTTGACCCAGCACTAATTTTGACTGTCCTTCAAATACAAAAACAAATTTTTAGTGTAGACATTAATTGCTAATGAAAGTGCACTTTTAAAAATGTAAAATAGGTATATAAAAATAATTTTAACCATAAAAAAGTTTAAAACTCATCATACTTGTTGATGTTTTGAATAAACACGTGTTTATCAGAATTATATTGCTCTATCGTGTGGTGATATTGTTTAAGAAATGTCTTGAGGAGGGGAGAGAAGAAATGTCATTGGACACAACATAAAATCGATTTATGTTCTAAAAGGCCGCGGTGATTGAAAGAAAGATAATTATCGTTTGCTTTCTTTAAATCATTTGTAATAAAAATATGGACACATCAAAGAAAAATCAGATTCACGTGAATTTGGTTGTTGGTGTCATTAGTCATAACTTAAGAATAATACTTCGAATGCTGATCAACCTGATAAGAATCATTCCTGTGCAACCTGTAGAATATTTCTTGACACATCAGGAATAAGTGTATGAAGTGTATGCTAACTTTTATCATATCCCTGGCTGCTGAATCTATTCAAGGAAATATACTTTATGTACGTGTTAAAAACGGCTCACATGTCACAACTCTATGGTACTACGTAGAGATGGTTGGCTTTTGTGAATAGTGTTTTGTGAAAGACATTTATGATAATTCTTCAGAACCTTTTGGTAATTAAATATTCAGATCATAGAAAAGTATGCAAAAATAATATCCGTTTCATCCCTTTGTAAAAGTTATTACGGAACACAGAACATTGCAAAACAAATGAGACGGTAGATTTTTAGTACTACAGACATATTTAAGATATGTAGTAGCATTTAAATTTTAGCATTATTAAATGATACTGCAGAGATTGCACTTCTAATGCTTCTGTATGCTGAAGAAATGTACTAGAATACAAATTATACGCTAACTTATGCCAGCTTTAATTTGATATTGATCAACGTAATACTCGATGTGCCTTAGTAATACGCCTGGTTCGAAATCGCTGTTTCCTTTGCTTCCAAAGACCTCGAGACAGCAGTCGTGGTCACCTGCACGCAACGTTCCCTCTAAGTTGAGCGCGTGCGCAGCTGCTCAGGCATCCCAGCGCAGCTGAATTGTCAACTTTTGCTCAATTCAACGTTAAATTTCGCTCGTCTCCGTAATGCTTGCGCAGTGCAGCGAGCACTGCGCGCACACCTACCATTCGCTTAGAGGGAACGTTGCCTGCACGGTTATGATACGCCGGAATAATACACAAATAATGTACTTCAACTTCCCTAATTGTCAGACATCATGAACCACTACGCTCTGATTGGCAGGATTTCTATCTTGTTTGACATTTGTATGACTAATCAGTAAGCCTTTCGAAGCCGATTATTTGTAATTCACACTTTATCAGACAAGACATGGAGCAAACATACAACGCATGTAATAGTTCCTACCTCAAACTAATAAATCTGTATTCCTAGATTTTTTCGGAGAATTGTCTCTGCTCAGAAAATAGGGAATGTCTATGTTAAGAACCTAATTCATAATACAATAAAGCTCAATGAAACTGTACATTATGGCATCTGCTCCAACATATTGAAACATTCTTCGATTTGAAACATATCTCGCCATTACCGACTTACTATAATCAACCAAGTATTCTCATAATCCAAGATGTAGATAGATCATATCGTAGGTTTATTACAATAAAATTTACCTCTGTAGTTCTAGCATATAAAATCCCCATTGAGAACTAACAATCGGCTCTGAGATGCGGAATCCGAAGTAAGACCTAGCTACGATTACACTTTCAAACGTAAATCAACCCCATCATTAATAAATCAAAATATGAAAAGTGTCGGGTGTTGTTGTTGTTGGGTTTAACGCCATATTTCAGCACAATATAGGCTATACATGGCGGCCAGTATTATTGGTGGAGGAAGAACCCGGGAATACCCTGGAAAGAACCACCGACCCACGAGAAGCTACTGGCAAGCTTTCTCACATAACTACATTACCCCAATCTTAGACTCGAACTCACGCATACAGAGGTGAGATAGCAGTGATTCGTAACGGAGAGCGCTTTAGAACACTCGGCCACTCGGAGCCGAAAGTGTCGGCTGTGTAAATCAGTTTAAGTTTATACATAATGTTCCTTTCATAACAAGGACAGAGAGATAACTTTAGCCTAATAAAAAAATGCAAAACGGGATGGGGGCCTTAAGGAAAACAAGCAATGGGGTGAAACCGTAACAAAACTTAAATGAACATTAATTCAAATGGAACAAAATCAAAAACCTTGCAACCCAGATTGAAACCAAAAAATAACGTGGAAGGGAATTAAACAACATTTTTAACGGTAACATGTATTAAGGTGTCGCAAAACTGTATTATGATACTTGTTGTGTTTGATGAGGTATTCACAACTCAGTTAACTACTAAGACAATTCAGCAGGGGAGTAGGGCCGGAGTGGCCGAGTGGTCTACAGCGCTCTCTGTTACGGACCACTGCCTTTATCTGCATCGGTTCGAGTCTCAGATTCGGCCAATTTGGGAATGTGAGATAGCTTTCCAGTAGCTTCTCGTGGATCGGTTGTTCTTTCCGGGGGTTTTCCCAGGTTCTACGTCCACCATTAATACATTAATGTGCATATAAAACGTTTGGTACCTTTTAAATATTTTGGAGTTCAGTGTATTGCAAAGGCAAGGAAACTCCGACATGACCTAGTTTATGAACACTGTCATAAATACATATGACCGGATATTAGTGTGTCCCTACACTGTTGATGGAATCTCCATTCAATTACTTAAGCACGCATGTACTTCACATAAATTGAAATGGATTCATGAAGGGTACTCCATGTTGCACACGCAACTATGATAGAGGTTAGAAATATTCTCCTTATTTATCTTGAAATCGATATTTTAAATTTGTGATTATTAATCACTTCGTGATGAAGTGTTAGAGGAATACTTTTAGTGCAAAATTCAAATGTTACTGCAGTAAACGTGCATAGCTAATATGGTTTATGGTCATAATCACATTCATCTTTTTCAGCCGATACTGGAAATGCTGGACATGGTGCCAGGAATATTATTATCGTGTTCTGGAACCAGACACTATTCAGAATGGTAGCCTTCCTATTGACTCGCAACTTCACTTTACGTAAGCATTTTCAATATATCCTTTTGTAGTTATATTAATACTGATTTACAGTACAAGCGCTACTTCTCTTTCAATGATCTGCTACATCAGTCAAGTATCTGGCGTAAATATGTCATTTCGAGTTCTGATGCTCGACGTCTTTTATCAAATGTCGAAGAACCTACAAGACGACTTCAATTATATGCAGAACGAACGAAACATTAATTACTAATTATCTTTTCAGATGGAACGCACAGGATTGTGACACACTGATGGTGGATCCTAGTGGTGAAGTGTACATTATTTCTAACGTTAATGGTGGTAAGGGATTGATTGCGCATGTCCCAAGCTCTGGATGGGATTCAGGAAGCACAGTTCATGTTAACTCAAACAAACATTTGTCCATTTCCACCTCACATCCATTAGGTGGCGACATTTCACCAAGCGGTGACGAGATCCTCGTTAAAACACGAGAATCGGTATTATTTTGGGATATGAATGGATCAAAAGACTATCTTGGTGTTCTTCAGACTCATCCGATTAGACTGCCTTATATTTTAGAGCACCAGGGGAATCTGTTGCTTGGCAACCAGATGGACGCGGTTACTACACGCTAGGGGAAGGTCTTCACGCCCCTTTGTATCACTACAGCCTCGTATAAATTGCTTGCATCTGCATTTATAAGAAACATCAAAGTTAGTGTTCTTTCCCAAGAAATGAAAATGACAGAACCGTAAAAACTCATTTGGTTGGAAGATACCTCTCAAATTAAATCTGTGGCAAGAGAGGTTCCAAAATTACCATTTGGCAATTTTATGTGACTTACCGTATCGGACAGTTGTTGTTTTCTGTCATTCAGCAAGTTGGACTTTAAAATATTTTTTCTAACATAAAAATCAATTGTGTGATAGTCCTTGTCATAATAAATTATTATTCATCTGAGTCATTTCTTCGGTGAAGTGGACAAGTATTTTCGCTCGTGAAATGTTTTCATTCATGTTTCCTTCATTCATAGTTATTTCTTGCTTTGTTTCTTGCATATTTCATAACGGCACAGCCTGCTGATTGTGTCCCATAGATTTGAATTATAGTATGCAAGATTGTTTTCAAATAAAACGTGTGTCATGCTATGGACCAAACACGAAGTTTAGATTTCTTTCCTGGTAAAATAGACTGTACATAACACAAACTCATCCCGACTTGCAGCCTAAAATGTCTTGGCAGGAAAGTAAAACAATGTTGTTATCTCGATAGGTCAGCGGTTTTACGTAATTCTTGAAAGATAATTTTCATTTCGAACGACTGGATTCAAAAGCGAAGATAGGTTAAACCGTGCTTACCCACATACTCTGTTGATTTCTCGTATAAATGCACGAAAGATTCATCAGATAAACAAAATAAGTTTTAATTTGACTAGGTACGTGTGACACTGACATGGCCAGCGCTAAATTCAAGTTAAAATCCAAAATGAAAAGTGTTATTGAATTTCCTACGATTTCACAAAAGTTATGTTTAGATTTCAATGTATACAGTCTTTAATAATGTCAGAGTCTATGGTGGTTAAACAATGCAATGCGTTTTATACTGCATGCCTATATTAATGTGATATCCGTATATAGAATTACTCCTATAGTACACGGGTGTGATTTATGACACGTTGCTTAATATAGATAATACATGAAGAAAAGAAAATCATTTATGTTATCAAATTGTACTGCTCTAATCTATGTAATTTAGCAAGTAATTACTTAGAAAATCTTGAATTTTGAAGTCAGATGGCGTATGCTTTCTGCCCGACAGGCGGATCATGTTGGAAAAGAAGGAGCGCGTTATGCAATAATCTCGTAATTTCTCGCAACTCTGCAACACAAGGATGAGTTCTTTACTTTAAACTGTAGCATTTTAAGAAGTAAGGTACGCATGCAATTTTCATGAATTGTATACAAACGCTAGGCAAAAGCTGTATACCAGATCATTTTCCGTTATTTCTTCTTTCCGTTACAGTTCGAATCTTATACCCTCTAGCACTCCAGCTATGTCAACATTTCGCATCTCAAGGAGTGACACCTCTTCAAACTCTTAAAGGGAGGATAGAATGCTCCATGCTCTTAAGTCGATATTAGGGTAGTGCCACCAATACATGGAGGGGATTGGTGAAAAGAAAACTACCATAACGTGAAACGTTATTATAAATGGTTATTAATGGGAAAAGTCATCCTAAGAATTGAAACAATCTCTAAAACAATCCATGCATAATAACTGTCCTAACCAATTAAATTACATATCCATAAAATCAGTTCACCTATACACTCCTATGAATTTGCTGTAAACCTATTTGCTCACCTAACACAACCTGGATGCTAGTAACGCCTTCTTCCTTTACTTTCTATCCGTTTATTTCCAAACTTTTTACCTCTAAAGATCTGCCAGTTATGTTCATGTATATGGAATTTCCAAATTTTAATTTCGGAGTTTACATTTTAATATTGATTGATTCTATCTGCAACGTATGGAGATCGAAATTCCTGATGGATGCACTATTTTCGGTTAGACGTTATGTAATTCATCTAACGGTAGGAATTATGAGCTATAACCCTGAGAATGGTTGTAAACTCTAACGGTGAGAATGGTTATCAGCTCTATCAGTTAGAATGATTATGAACTCTAACGCTAAGAACGAATATGAGTTATAACGGTGAGAATGGTTATGAACACAACCGTGAGAATGGTTATGAATTATAACAGTGAAAATGGTTATGAACTCCAGCTGTGAGAAAGGTTTTTAGTTTTAAAGGTAATGAAGGTTATAAGAAACAAGTAAGAATGCAATAATTATTGATACTGTCAAAAGGTAATATTTTGAATGTCGGATCTAAAACTACTCAATTGTATGTGACTTTAACTGAGAGTACGAAAGTATAAGCTATACATGTTTTAAACAGGGATGAAACACACCATACTGAAATCAAGCCCGAATTACAAATTGTATTGCCACAACTGTGCTTTGAACTTTAAAAAAAAAAAAATTAAACGAATATTCCTAATAGTTTTTGTTGATTCAAAAAAGGTGGAACAGACCGCATCAAATTATAAGAATGTATAAAGAACAAAATTAATGGAGACTAAAAAATCTTAAAACTCCATATATACAACAACTTTTGCACTTACAGTTACCATCAGTCACGAAATAGCGATATAAACAATCAAACTAATATGTACGATTAGATATAGGCAGCAAATAGGATTTTTGATAATATAGATTAGGTAGAAATGTTGAATGATACATAAGCAATACTCTGATTTTATAGAGAAAATTGCGTTTTTCTAAAAATAAAATTCAAAATTTACAAAAGCTTAAAACAGGTTTTAGTAGGAGGATGAAATCTTAACAGCTTGCCTTATTTGGAAAAAGATAAAGAATGTCGTCTTGCATACCCGTTTGAAGAAGAAAATTTAAACAGTAAGTTCACTGAAATTAAATGCTAAAATGAATAACAACAATAAAGAGGAATAATAGCTATAATAACATAATTTATTTCCCTAAAACACAAAAAAATTAAAATTAAAAAGGAGTTTACGGTATTGTTAATTAAATCCTAAACGTTCTATCACAAATCTAAAGCTAGTTTTCGAAATGAAGCTACCTCATAAAGGAGTCGACGCCATCACACCCACTAACTCCACGTGTATTTGACTTTTACTTTATGGAACACAGAATTTCCATTATGACATTTATATATTGTGTTCCTTGTTTAAAACGTCTTATTGTATGCTCTGTCGGACATTTCAATAAAATATCGCTACAGTTGTATCCAGACGACCCATCATATAAGGGTGATTTCTGTGTCTGGAAAATAGTATAACTCTTACACGTGGTACGAGTTTCGAGGACTTTGTTTTACCAGCCGCTCACACTATAGAAAAAGTTATGTCTCTACTGCGAAACTTCAGTGTGCACACCAAGTGTGAGAGGAACAAGTCTTTTTTTTCTTATTTGACCGCTGAAAAAGTGTCCCCAGCAGCAAACAATTATAAAACATGTATACAAAAATCACACAATAACAAATATAAAACATGTATCCAAAAATCATACAATAACAAATAAAAAGCATGTATACAAAAATCACACAATAACAAATATAAAACATGTATACAAAAATCATACAATAACAAATAAAAAACATGTATACAGAAATCATACAATAACAAATAAAAAACATGTATACAGAAATCATACAATAACAAATAAAAAGCATGTATACAAAAATCACATAATAACAAATATAAAACACATAAATAATAATTTTAATAAATATAAAATACATATAAAATAATCATACAAAAATAAAACATACATATAATAAAAATCATAAAATAACATATATAAAACTCATATACTGAACGTAAAGAAACAAATATAAAACATACAGAAAACCGGTATAAAAAACAAATTATATAAAACATCCAACTCGTACAATCTGTGTGATGCCCGAAGAGAAATAAAAAAAAACACCAGACACAGCAAAGGCAGTGGAATATTGAGAAATAAACAAGAATGTCAGAGAAAAAAATGAATAAAGCAAAAGAAGATTGGATTCGATAACAGTGCACAGAATTAGAGAGCAGTCTGATAAGGAATAACAGCAAAAATGCATTCCTAATTGTGAAAGACCTCACCAGGCAGAAGCAACCAAGAGTCAGTGCCATTCAAGACGAAAATGGAAAATGCCTCACAGAAGCAAGTGACATTGCAGAAAGATAGACTGAGTATTGTAAAGAACTCTACAACCATCCGTCCACAGGAGACCCAGAGGTGCTTGAAGTTCCAAACTCCACAAATAATGACGATTTCCCCATTCTCAAAGAAGAGGTGGAGTCAGCAATAAGAGCACTGAAGAATGGAAAGGCAGCTGGAGTAGGCAACATCCCAGCTGAACTTATCAAGAATGGTGGGTAATCAGTGATAGAACTACTAACAAAAATCTGCAACAAGATCTGGCAGACAGGTGAATGACCAACACAGTGGACCCAGTCACTGGTAATAACACTCCCAAAAAGGGCAATCTCCAGCTGTGCCAAAAGTACAGAACTATCAGTTTGATCAGCCATGCTAGTAAGGCGATGTTGAAGATCATCTAGAACAGACTGAGCCCACAAGCAGAAGAAATAATTGCTGAAGAACAGACAGGGTTCTGGAGTGGAAGAAGCACAACAGAATAAATTTTCAATCTTAGGGTTCTGTGTGAAAAGTACTCACAACATCAACAAGACATCTATCATGTGTTCATAGATTTCAAAAAGTCTTTCTCCTGTCACTCACGCTTTTCAGCATCTACTAAGAGCGCATCATGAGCGAAGCCCTGGAAAATCACTGTGGGACAGTCAGCATTGGAAGGTTTAACATCACCAACCTCCGCTTTGCAGACGACATTGATGGACTGGCAGGCAGTGAAGATGAGCATGCCACCTTATTGAAGAACCTGGATGAAACATCTTCCAGATTTGACATGGACATAAGTGCGGAGAAGACAAATCTAATGACAAGTAGTGGCAAACAAATCTCAACCAGGATTAAAGTCAGAGGACAGGAACTGGAAACAGTGGCCCAATTCAAATATCTTGGTTCCAAATCATGGAAGAGTGATCAAGAGCAGAAATTTTGTCACGAGCAGCACAAACAACGGCAACAATGTGAAAGCAAAGACCCATCTGGAGAGACAAGAACATCTGTCTGAAAACTAAAATCAGACTATTGAAAGCACTAGTCATCTCAATCTTTCTGTATTCATATAAGGTCTGGACCGTGACAGCAGAATTACAACGAAGAATTCAGGCACTTGAAATGAGATACTATAGAACCATCCTTGGCATCTCTTACATGGACCGCATCACAAATAAAGAAGTGTGCAACACCATCAGGCACAAAGTAGGCCATTATGAAGACCTCCTCACCACTGTAAAAAGAGAAAGCTGAATTGGTATGGCCATGTCACTAGAGCCAACATCTATCCACAACAGTACTGCAGGGTAGTGTCCAAAGTGGTAGAACGAGAGGTAGACAGCGAAAACGTGGAGTGACAACATCACATAATGGATCAGGAAACGTTTTGCAGAGACACAGGCAATGGCACATGATCAAGTCAAGTGGAGGGAACTGGTCAGATGTTCAGCAGCACAGTGCCTCAACGACAACACTAGGTCAAGTGACTGATTATGACGAACTCTTACAAAACCAAATATAAAAACATGTATACAACACACACAAAAATAAATACACTTATACGATAATCATATCATAATCTCTCTCTCTCTCTCTCTCTCTCTCTCTCTCTCTCTCTCTCTCTCTCTCTCTCTCTCTCTGTACATATATTGATTTGATGTTTCATTCATATGACTACCATGTCTGCAGTGTGACAGTTTATAGTGATGCCTAGCAAGTGAGCATCATGCCGCACACACGTTACATAATGTCTCACCCAGTCACATCATGCTGACGCCAGGTCGACCAGTCTAAACACTGTTATTTTATCAGAAGCAGACAATGAGAATAATTCTTTTTTAAAAAAAAAAAAACTAATTTGTCTATAATATTTCTGAAATTACACAAATTTTGGACTTGGGCTGTTGCATAGCACGATATTGCTGCAAGTCATGCTGTTGATGTTGAATTGTTTCCGCCTGAGTTTCAATCGTCCTTTCTTTTTTCTCAAGTTGCATTCGAAACTCTGCATAAAGCTGGCTGACTCCGTCCCTATGTTTCTGATAAAAGAGTGAGAAAAGGGAGTCTTAGTTTTTTTCCTATCCTCCATTCGGTTTTGTTTAATATTACAAGGGACATACATGCATACATGCATACATGCATAGATCCATCCACGAGCACACACACACACACACAGACAAACACACACACATACATACATACATACATACATACATACATACATACATACATACATACATACATACATACATACATTCTCTATAGAATGGCTATTGTCCACAAACTGAACATCCTATCTTTTACGTGATGATCAGTAGTTAATACCTGAACGTTTTCGGTCAAAAGGTATTATTTGTTGTATCTTCATGTCTTACTAACATTAAAAATTTTCATTAATATAGGACGCTCATTGTGCAATTGCTGTATATCTGATAAAGTAAAATCACACTCATCATAGCAATTAAATTGTGAAATTCCTACAGACAACATAAAATATTAGAGCTATTTGCACAGATCGCAAACGATTCACTGTTCATACCAAGTGTGTCAGTTCTTGTAAATCGCTCCATGCAGTTATTACTTGAAGGCTGCCATCACGGCGCATGAAAACTCCATCCTTTGTCTTGTACAGTTTGAACTGGTCACTAGGAATCTCCACTGTTACTTCAATCACCTTACAGTTGGCTATATAGCAAATATAAACAGAAGGTAAAAAAGTAGGACAAAATGTTTTGGATGTGTTAGATAAGATGGTCATCATGCTATGGTGGTAAATTCGCTATATTCAGAAAGAACAGACTTTTTTCTGCATTTCCGTTTGCGCAGTCGATTACAAAAATGGCCGCCAAAATGTTCATTGTATAAGTAAAAAGAAAGGGTTCCATAAGATATTTTAAAGAACGTTTTACCGCAATCTCAGCTAGTTAGTAAAGTTAAAATTGCACACGAATGTCATGGGCTTATTTGGACTAATCGGAGTCACATAGATTGATGTGCTAAGGTATTGTAATATCAAAAACATTAAACTGCACACACTCTCTGTAAAGTGTAGAGACATCGTTTTAAATTAAGATACATATATATAAAAAGACGACCTATTTATACAGAAGTTTCCCAAGTCATGAGTGTAGTCTTTGCAAACAATTTAGACTGTATATCGTACAACAATCGACATTTCGCTAAGGATGTTTAATAGTTATATCCGATTAAAAAAAAATTAACTAGGAATATAATTTACAAACATAGCCTCAATTATTTGATTGACATGAAATGTATCCGTCAAATCAATCAAGTATTATCATTGGGACGGCCAACAACATATTGGTAGACAGGTTGAGCGAATGATCGCAGTTTATTGTGATGTCTAGCACTGGGTGTCATGTCGCAGACATGTAGCATGATGTCCCACCCATTCACATTATCCTGACACCAGGCCGGCCGACCAGTCCTAACACTTAACTCTTAATGCTGATCGTCAAGCCAGCTGTTAGTACCATTTTTGTAAGTCTTCGAACCCACGACCTCCCGTATCCGCGGCAGACGCTCTAACCACTAGGCCACCAGAGCGGTTACGTGATTTAAGACGTTGAATAGTTAGGTGACCCCAATGCGTAAACACGTGGCGTATCAAACTTTGCATGAAATATCTCATATGAGTACATGTACTGAACATGCACACAAACATCAAATATTAATGAAAAGATGCTAAAAAGGCTGAATATGACAGACAATTGTTGCATTTAATTAACAAAGTGTTTTGAACACAAAATGAAAATCACTGAAAATAAAAAGAATATATTTAAAACATATAGATTGAACAATAAATTTTATTGCAAAATACTACAATCTAAGACACGCCATACACAAATGTCTCTTTTTCGTCATATATTCCTTTAACAGACTAACCACTTGTACTGACTGTTAATACCGGCAACGCAATTATGTGAGAACCATGGGCTCTTCATGTTGAAGATCTTGTTTTTTTTTTATATTTCAGCCCATTTTGTATAATAAACTTTAGATTTTAAACAAATATGTAATAACATAAAATAATGGACAAACAGTCACGGTTGTATAATATATCGTGCGATACCAGTGGTATCGAAGAGTGGAAACTCAAATGGTATTGACAGAAGAAGAAATAAACGAGCTCTATCGCGCCGTCTATTTATCTGCCATTACCCTTCTTGTCGTCACCTAACAATACATATGGTATTCTACTTCAAGGTGCTGGGCGTGCTGCACTATGTACATTCGGCATTTGATACACTGGATCTTTTGTCGAAATTGTGAAAATAAGAACAAATACAACAGAAAATCAGGACAGATACTACAGAATATAAGAAATAATTTAAATGAAATATTAGGACAGACTAAAGAATGTTAGGAAATATATTACATAATATAGAAGCCTACAACAGATTAGTGGGACAGATAATACAGAATATAAGAAATAATTTAAATTAAATATTAGGACAGACTAAAGAATGTTAGGAAATATATTACAGAATATAGAAGCCTACAACAGATTAGTGGGACAGATAATACAGAATATAAGAAATAATTTAAATTAAATATTAGGACAGACTAAAGAATGTTAGGAAATATATTACATAATATAGAAGCCTACAACAGATTAGTGGGACAGATACTACAGAATATAAGAAATAATTTAAATTAAATATTAGGACAGACTAAAGAATGTTAGGAAATATATTACAGAATATAGAAGCCTAATACAGATTAATGGGACAGATTCTACAGAATATAAGAAATAATTTTAACTGAATATTAGGACAGACTAAAGAATGTTAGGTAATATATTACAGAATATAGAAGCCTATAACAGATTAGTGGGACAGATGCTATAGAATGTTAGAGAAGATATAACAGATTATAAAAAACATAGTACAGAATATTAGGACAGATACAACAAAATATTAAAAATGATACGAAATAATATAGTGACAGATACGACATGGTATAGGAACATATATAATATTAAACCAACACAATATTAAAACTAGAGAATATAAGCAAATATAAAGAACACTTACTACAGACTATGACAGACACTAAATAATGCAAGGACAGATACTTTAGAAACATAATTTAGTACAAACTATAAGGACGGATATATATATATATATATATATATATATATATATATATATATATATATATATATATATATATATATATATATATGTGTGTGTGTGTGTGTGTGTGTGTGTGTGTGTGTGTGTGTTGAATTTGTAACCTCGCTTTAAACAAATTAAATTCAGTCTTATCGCTACGATGTCTGCAGTGTGGCAGATTAATGTGCATCAAGCACTTGCGCATCATGCCTCAGACATATAGCATGATGCCCCACCCCATCACATTATCCTGACACCTGACCGACCAGTCCTAGTTTGATTTCTAAAGAAGTTAAAGACATACTACAAAGGATAAGACAGATATTACAGAATATACTGTCATACTACATAATTTAAGGACAGACACATCAACACATAAGGTCAGATACCAGAGAATTTAAGGACAGATACTACAGAATTTAAGGACAGATGCTACAAAACTAAAGGTCAGATGCTACAGAATTTAATGATAGATAATGATAGATAATACAGACCTTAAGCACATATAATACCGAAATTTAGACAGATACTACATAATAGTTTGACAGATACTACATAAATATAAGGACAGATACTACAAAACAATGTCAGATACTACAGATTAATTTTAAGGTCAGATACTACAGAATATAAGGACAGATACTAAAGAATTGTAATGATATATACTACAGGATTTAAAGAAAGATACTACGGAATATGTTGACAGGTAGTACAGAATATAAGGTCAGATACTCTAGAATATTAGACTGGATACAATTGATACATTTATCTTTAATAATTAATTATTCAATATCTCTCTTATAATTTAAATAGTACACACTGGGTGATTGTTTTCCCTTCTTATTTTATGATAATTGCTTACTGGTGTTATCTGACACTAACATAATTGTGTTATATACTTTCCCTAATTTTATCTAAACACGGAAATTTTTATTAATGACAGCGAACTGAAGAAACATTATGATTTGTAGTATAGTCTGTCACAAAATGCTATTCAATTCTTTAATTCCGCACATGACAGAGAGGGTGAGAGATCACCACAAGTGTTCAGGAATCAGTTTGATATAAACATTTAAGGAGACTAAATAATACAAAAAAATATTAAGATGCTACAAACATCGGACCAGAAGCATTTTTGTCAAATAGGTTATCTCAGTATTATATGTCGCATAGGTTATTTCAGAATCATTTGTCGAATAGGTTATCTCTGTATCATATTTCAAATAGGTTATCTCAGAATCATATGTCAAACAGGATATCTCAGTATCATATGTCAGATAGGTTACCTCTGTATCATATGTCGAATAAGTTATCTCAGTATCATATGACGAATAGGCTATCTTAGTATCATATGTCAAATAGGTTATCTCAGTATCATATGACGAATAGGCCATCTCAGTATCATATGTCAGATAGGTTATCTCCGTATAATATGTAAAATAGGTTATCTCAGTTTCTAATTTTGTTTCTAAGATGATAATGCCATGGTCATGTATTGGAAACAAAACATTTATTAGGGCATTCGAACCCCAATCTGATTATATTATGGAGAATTATGAACCATTCATTTCGAAAGGTTCTAAGTCACTTGTAGGTGGTTCGACCAATCTTATCGTTATTTAAATATGATGGGACACGAGATCTTCTCAGAGTATTTTATTATTTATTATCATGTACGTTGCCTTTGTCTA